>CM068299.1:27132472-27442199 GCA_034768395.1 Linum lewisii | reverse complement strand
AAATAAAAATGATTTGGTTCTTAAATTAAAATTAAAATTATCACTTCACCCGGCTGCTCTTTAAATAGGTATTTTGGGGTTTTTTTTTGATTCTGCCCGCGGAAAGGAGGATATTTTCGCCGAAACCATTAGGGGTATTTTTCGGCGAAACTGGCTTTGAGTTCAGGGCTCCGCCGGTTTTTCATTATTTTCGGATCGAAGAGTTGAATGGTTCGCCGAAAAACCTTCTGTTGGCCCCCATGATTTTCCCTTGAAATTTTCGCCAATGACAAATGACACAAATAAACGAATTAATTCAAACAATTGGTTTAGACTGTTCACGTAGAAGATGACCTTCACTGCAAGAAAATAACGAAAAATTTCGACTCAAATTTCTGCAACTTCAAGGTGTTTTAACAAAGCCGTTTCTTGGTAAAACAATTAATCTAATTAACCGACTACGATAACACCAATTCTAATCAAAAGACTTTAAGCTCTAGCCATGATGTGGATGCGGAGGTAGGAAAAGTGACGTGGCTATCGACTCGACTTCATCCGTTTCAGATCTGTGCGTTACATGTTCTAGCTAGGACCGATTTAAACAACAATTTATTTCAAGTTTCAACTTCTTCGTTCAATTTATTTACTGCATACTAGTGCTCGATACCAAACACTTCACTTAGGTGTTGGACCTGCCTAGCTCACAGTATTTGTGCTTATGCTAGTGCTCAACCCGAACACTTCACTTAGGTGTCGGGCTTGCCTAGCTTTATCTTTAGCACTTAAAAGAACTTAAAATTGATTCAATTAACTCAATTACTTGATTTAACCATTTAGCCACTTAATCCTAGCTAGTTATAACTTTTTACACAAGATTTCGAATTGGATTTCCGTCTAATCTCAAGCCACAATCACAGGTGAACAAATATGAAGTGAAAAACATGGAAGAAGCTAGCATTTATCATCTTAGAACAGTGTTATCGAGCTTTGTTATTAACAAACCAATCAATTCAATTAATTCAAGTTTCAGCTACTGAAGTGATTTATGATCTGTTCTGACCTAGACTCATTTAATATCAGTTCCAACACGTTAGTTACAGGTTCTAAGTGGAACAGTCTAGACGTCATTGTTCAAAATTAAAGTCAATTTAACATCACAAGTCAAGAATTGAGCAATTCTATGCAAGAGAAATTTCAAATTTGAACCACAGAATCATAGATAGCAAGCAAGATCATGTAGAATCCTAGACTCCTACCCCACACTTAAACGGTTCTGTGTCCTCACAGAATTAATCTAGAGTAGAGAGATACGAAGAACCTGGATGGTGATGGTCGGTGTAGCGGATGAGCACGGAGAGTCCGGAGCAGAGCGGAGTAGCTACTCGAGTTTCTACCAAAACAAAAACAACAAAAAGATCAAAAGGATACCGGGACAAGTGTCCCGGATCCACACAGAATAAAAGTCGAACAAAGAAGGTTAAGGGGGATTTTGAAAATATTTTGACTCTTTTTTTTTTTTTTCAAATTCACGGCACGACACTCCTAGAGCAATCTAGATCATCCAAGCTCAATTAGTTCAGAAAAAATCACACCGAAACAACAGACACGCAAAACGAGGTAGACCGGTATTAAACTCGTCGAAATTCAACAATCAATATGTCAAAAGATTGAAATTGAAAACCCAACAACTAACCTTTTAGACACGACTCAAGAAAATGGACGGAAAGCGACGAAGTTGGCTAAAAACGTGAAAAACTTGTTTCGGGCATAACTGGAGCTACAGAGCTCCGATTTGGACGATCAAGTATGCGTTAGAATCGGGCCGAAAAAAGGAATCTGATTTTCAAAACAGAACAAAATTTTTCGGCGAAAACTTCATAATATTTTTGCCGAAAACTTCTTCGAAATTGGCAAAAATAATGAGACGTTCACTGTTCAAAGTTTTCGGACGAATTTTATTATTTTTCGCCGAAAATACTTTTACTTTTTTTTTTTTCAAAACCCAACCGAAACGAATCAAAACGAAAGGAAATTAAACTGACACTTTGGCTCCCCCGAACCTGACTCGGACGACGAAAAAGACTGACTCAAAAATTCAAAAACGGACTCCAGCCGTGGTTGCCTCCCACGAAGCGCTCTCTTTTAACGTCCTTGAGCCGGACGGTACCTGTTAGGGACCCCAACTTAGGAGTTCCTTGAAGTCAATCGTCTTCTTCAAGGTGTGCGGTTGAGTGCCATGTAGCACTCCAGAAGGGTGATGTAACCGGTAGTGTTCCAGTAGATCGTGGTTCTGGTTGGATGACCAGTTCTTCTTGAATTCTCCTTCTGGAGGAGGAAAGAGGTAGTACGGCGTGGCATGGTCAATGAGCTCCATCTTCTCTACAGGTTGACTCGGCGAAGTGTAGGTGAGGGTATCTCCTTGATTTCTTCGTGCTCCTCTTCGGCTTCAACTTCAAGATGGATTGGCTCTTTGTCTTTATCAACCACCACCGCCAAGGATTCTTCTAGCTCATGATAGTCATGGACGGGCTCATCTTCTTCTTTGAACATCTCCTGAGCGTGTTCTTCAATTAATTGATTTGGTTGCCCGAGCTTGATGTCCGTCGTGAGACGAGCTTGCAGCTTCGAAATGAGATCATCCAAGGCGGATTCTACTCTTGCCATCTGTTGTCGATGCTGATGAGCTAGCATATACATCTCTTGGTTATCCTCAATATACGGTGCTTCATCGACATACCACTCTTGGTACTGGTCATCCCACCTGTAATCCTGCATAATTAAAACTCAAAAACACTACCCAGGTAAATCATGAAAATATGGAGGAAAATTAAATGGTAGGGCGGAAAGGTAGAAGAATAATTTGCCAACTCTTCTTTCAAACAATTAGAAGAGTCCCCGGCAACGGCGCCAATTTGGTGGAACGTGTCGTTGTGATGCGTTCAACCAAATAACTACTAATGCTAAGAAAAAGCGTATAGCAGATCGTATTCGACTCGAGGTTTCCTCTAATCGACTACTTTGAAGAAGCTGGCAAATTACTCAGGTTAAAACACGTTGTGCGTGGTGTGAGTTCCACGACTTCTAATCTATTAAGCAAAGGAAAACAAAAGACAGAAAGATTAAAAGATTGACTAACGGGAAGATAGACGAACTTAGATTTCGAATCCCCCTTAGATCACCAGAGCAACGGCAATCACAAGATCAGCGTTTTTAATTCTAATTCAATCGGTTTCTATACACCACCATAACTCCTTACCCTTAGGTTTAAGACCGGCGAACGTTCACTCTATCCGTTCTAACTACCAAGATTAACTAGCCGCCCGGGTACGGTCGCCTCTCGCAACGACTTAATTAACTGGTGCAATTACTAGTGATTTATGAGTTACTCTTGCAGTGGATTAACCCTAACCGGTTCCTACGAAAGGCACGCTCCAATTATAAGGTTAATTGTTCAATTCGATGTTCTAAAGTAAGGCGAGCGTTCGCTTCTATCCTTAGCTTACAAGAATCTAATCTAGGGATCAATCCAGACAAGAAACATGAACAATGAAGAACGAATCAAACATGCAAAGAGAAACTGATTGAACTTCGAATCTAATTACCGCCGATCCGTGACCGCTTTAAAGCCCTGGGTCACTTAGGGTTCATCTAATCTAAGCTCTACAAGTTCAGTTACTCATATCAGATACAAGAGAATCGAAAGCAATCAAGGAATACATCTCAGGTAGGAAGAACAGAGAAGAACTGCAAAACCTAATTTGACGAATCTGTGAAGCTTCAATCTCCTGGATCTTCGACTTTAAGCTCCGAGTTCTCCGAGGTGAAAGGATGGCGTCACGATCTCTCCACGATTCTTCGAACTCTCTAAACTCTATCTATCGACCCTAGAGTCGGCTGACTCTCAAAAGTCTGATTTGAGAAAATAAGAATAATGATTTGTTGTGTCTCTGTAAATTATTATTCTCCCCTTTCTGCGGCTGCTTCTTTAAATAGGTACGTTTTAGGGTTTTTTTTGATTCTGCCGCGGAAAGGAGGATATTTTCGCCGAAACCATAGGGGTAGTTTCGGCGAAACTGGCTTTGAGTTCAGGGCTCCGCCGGCTGTTCATTATTTTCGGATCGAAGAGTTGAATGGTTTCGCCGAAAATACCTTCTGTTGGCGCCATTGATTTTCCCTTGCATTTTCGCCGAAAACACTGGGCTCTTTTCGCCGAAACCATCCTTCTCTTGGCATCAGTTGATTTACACTGTTATCTTCGCCGAAGATGTGGGCTTGGTTTCGGCGAAACTGTAAGTGTGAATGGCAGATTTTCGGTTTGACTTTGATTGGCTCCTTTGATCGATTCCGATTCAGTTCCTCGATGTTCCTATGCCTTAGACACGTCCATGGCTACTTTATTTGACGGCAAAAACCTGTGCTTACGCAAAAACACTAGAAAACCATCAAATAGACCCGAAAAGGGCCAAGGTAACACAAATGGCACGAGATAGGGCAATTGATTGAATATTCGTTATTCTACCCTAAAAAACCACGTCTTAAGCAAAGAAATGTCGCTTAAATGAGGCTGATAATCACGTCAAATCGAGTGTCATCAACGGCATAACATCAGCTTTGACAACCAACAAAGTAATATGAACGTGAATGGATAAACATGGCAGCCAAATGAGCAACAACAGTTCAAGGTCAAACCGACATTTCATAAAAAATCAACACCACAAAGAATCATTCTTTAAGCATAGCAACATACGATTAAATGGCATTAAAATTCAGCACAATTCTCCCTAAGCATGCTAGAACAGTCCAAAGTGATCTATTCACCAAAATTCTCACGAAACAGTCAGCACGCAAATCGAGGTAGACCGAAAAAGTCAACCAAAGTCAACCTCGATGGAATTCAGCATTCAACATGTCAAAAGACTCGTAATGAAAAACTTTACGACTTACCTTGAAGTCATAGTTGCTGAAAACGAAAGGACGAAGAGGAATCGGCGAAAAACTCGAAAAAATTAGGTTTCGGTGGAATTGGAACTCTAGAGCTCCGATTCGGACGTTCTACGGCTTGGAATGATCGGGAGAGAGAGAGCAAGGGTGCGGCGGCGGTCGGTTTTAAAGTCGAAAAGAAGTGCAAGTTTTCACCGAAAAATTCAGTTCAAAACGTCTGTACTTCTACGAGGGCTCTCTAAATTGCCACTACTCACATGGTTCATGGACGGTCTATTCATTTAAAAGGAGTTTGGGTTGAAAGCAACGAAATCAAAAACATAAACGAAACTAAAGCAAGAAAGTAAAGCGGTGCAAATCAAAGATAAAGGAGGTTCACTTGGAAAGATAGCTTCATCATGCTCAAGAGGAACAAATGCACAAACAAGCCAAAAATGATCGAGGTTGCAATCGAATGACCACGCAAATCCCTTCTATAGACTCAATGCACTCTCGTAGCACTAAATTCCTATCCTAGCACCACTCAACTTAGGCTCTCGCTCTCAAGCTAAGTGACTAAGGATGCATTAAAGGTGTTTGATGAAATGCCAAGCTACAAAACCCTCTCCTATGACTCTTTGACCACTAGGCTAGACACCACACTCTCATGTCAATGTCCTAACACTAAAGAATCATCAAAAGACTAATCAAAGTTCAATTGAATGAAAACCCTAATGCATACCAAGTGTTCGATAAAATGCACAAGAGAGAAATCATGCAACTATGGTTGAATTGAGATGTCCTAATCTCTTAGAACACACTCTCTTCAATCCTAGACCTACAATCCATGTAATCTAAGCACTCTCATGCATTACATCACAAAGAATAGACCAAATCAAGAAACATGGCAATAAATGGAATTAACAACAAGTCTAGAGATCATCTTCTTACATCCAAGATCAATCATAGCATGTTTACACAATCAACCTCTATCATAGCACAACTATCTATCAATCCAAGGAAACCTAAGAAAACAGCCACACATGGCCAAGGAAATGAAGGAAAGAGAAAGAGAGATGATCACCAAGAACACCATGGCAATCCTCCTCTTACAAGCTCCTCTTCCAAGGTTGTGGACTTCAATCCAAGCTCCTCTACTTTGAGTTGCACCTTGCTCTAGGGTTGTGGATTGGAGATGAGAAGAAAAACAATGAGAAAATTGAGAGAAAAAGGGTTTTTGTCGAAGGCTGTGAAATCTGAATAATGAATTGAATGTCCTCTTTCTCCCGAAAATCCTCTTTAAATAGGCTGCTGGAAAAGCCTAAAGTTTTTGGCAAAAACTTCTAAAGTTTTCGCCGAAAATTCCTTTGAAAACCACTGAGCCGGCCTTCACTTCCTTCACATGTTTTCGGCGAAAACTCTGAATGTTTTCGCCGAAAATTTCTTTGAAAATCAAGCCTCAATCTCCTGGAAGTCTTTGACCAAATGTTTTCGGCGAGAACTTGATAGTTCTCGCCGAGAACTCCTTCAGGAACTCGTGCTGAAATCCCAAACTTGCAACGGTCCTATCTCCTCCGTCCTAGCTCTGATTGACCTCTCGTTTGTTCCTGCGTGCTCCTTGTCATCAGTACTTTGAAGCCATAAACTGAAAATTCACGAAGAAACATCCAATAGACCACGAATTTTGCTCCAAAGTGGCAACCGAACAACAAATAGACACTTTGCATGAAACTTTAATAAAAGCACATAGAGCATGGCATTTCACGATCAAACAAGGTCATTTCATAGGTCAATCATAAGCTCAAAATTCACTAAATAAAGTCGCATCAAATTCCCTACGACTAAGCTTTGCTTGTCCTCAAGCAAATGAAACTAGGATACACTCAGGTTCACAAATGATAAGATCGATCAAATTGAGATTCAAGTTCCCACAATGAATATTAAACTGGCACGCCTAGAACATTGAACCTAACATGCATACAAATCAGCCAAACAAGCCTAGTCTCACTGGTTCTCTGCACACATACAAGAAGTAATCACCAATTTTACATAAATCCGATCTAACCGACTAGACTCTTCACACAGAAAATTTTAAGTACAAGGGCAACTCTCGCACTCTGTGTTTAGGGACGTGTTTTAGCTCTCAATCACTTTCTCGACCAAACTATGCCATAAGTTTGCATTTCGACCACATCTCCACCACTTTGATAACACGAATCTCTAGTCAAAAGGACTTTGCGCGGGACTGAAACGATCCTACGCTACACGGGTTTATGATGAATGGATGAAGGGATGTGTTATGATGAAGGCTTTGGCGCGGTGTAGCAATCAACCAGCTTCCCTCGAATCAGGAACTATGACTTCCTACCATCTAGCTAGATATGGGTGGAATAGAGTACGCTCGTCCTATGATACCCTCTAGCAACCTTGCACTTTATTCAACTTTCTTTTCGACTTTTCTGCTTTTTGCCTTTTCTTTCGCATTTACTTTGATTTTGTTCTTCCATTTGTAAGGAGAAGAACACTTTGAACTATAGGTCTTACTTTGGCTTTGAACCTTTTTCTTGGCTTTTCCTTTGGACATTCTGTTTTTCTATCTTTTTTTCTTTTAGTGCTGAATTTTTCAAGTTGCTAGAGGGGTTTACACATCCGGACATAATAGCTAAGACCACCTGTTTACTAGCTATAGGCAAGTTACCACAGACCGACTTCCGGTAGGCCAATCTCATACTACTACCAAAGGGGATCAACGGGGTGAAGAAAAACATGGGAGATGGCTGTAATGTATAACGAACCTAAAAAAGGCTAGGCACAAGGGGTTACACCTAGAGGAATTCGTTGGGACGGCTTCTGGCTTAGGTAGCAAACTCTGGGTGCCTAAATCATCCTAGAACTCGTGTTATCGTGTGGTCTCGAGTAGGTCTCATGCAAATTCTAACTCATTCAAGATACGAGAAAGCCACTCACAAAGAATTGAAATTGCAAGATACGTGTAATGGATTAAAAGCTTACAAGTGGTTGCTAGTCGGATTCGAACATTTTCATGCATTTCAAGGTGACACTACAAGCGTGATTTAAATTTCTGTTTCAACCAGGTTATAAGACATCAAAGCATGCATGCAGGTTACAGGTTCTAAGTTAGGCAATCTAAACATCATTGTGAAACATTGAAATCAATTTAACATCAAGAGTCAAGAACCGAGTAATTCTACGATAAAGGAATTTGACATGCAATCAAGATCATGAAACTCATCAAAGCATAGCATTAGACTTCTACCGACAAACAATCACACCAAACCTCAACTCCCCCTACGACTAACATGAGCATTGTCCTCAATGATCAAGAGAGAGGGTAACGTGGAACGAATATACCGTGCGGTGAAGAGCATAGGAGTTAATAATGGTGAAAGAGTTCCATGATGATCCTTGGTGAAGAGTGATCCAAAATGCTTGTCAAACCTTATTCAAAAAGTTAAAACAACACAAAAACTAAAACAAAAGCAAATACGAGCAAAAAAGTAAAGATAACAAGGGTTGCCTCCCAAGAAGCGCTTGTTTACCGTCTTAAGCTCGACGAGACCTGTGTTAGGGTGTCCAACTTAGTACCTCTTTGAGGTCAAGTAGCTTCTTCCATGATGAAGATTGAGCTCCAAGTAGCGATAGAAGCAAAGGGTAGACTAGCCGATGAACAATGATGCTTGTATAGCACTTGATACTTTGGGGTGGCTTGCTACCTTTGAAATTTTGAACTTGAGGAAGATAGTAAGGTGGGGGGCCACCATTGAGCTCCATCATCTCCAAGTTGGTGATGCCACTTGAAGAGTCTTCCGGGTCAAGGAGAGGTGGCTCCACTTCCATTACCACCGTATGAGGAGTAGAGATGCATGCGTCCTTGGGCTCTTGGCACAAATACTTCATGACGAAGCAAGAAGATTGAAGAGCACTCACAATCTTTATTGGCACCACAATAGGGTGGTGTTGTTCACTTTCGTGCTTCACTCTCGGTACCGCCCCTTCTTGAAGAGTCTTCACAACATGTCTCACCTCCTCTAAAGTGTCATCATCCTTAAGTCTCCTTGATTCTTCTATCCAATCATCATCGTCACTTGGTGTGTTGTCGGAAAGAATGTGCCCTTCAATGTCCTCCACTACCAAATTTTCTTCCGTGTCAAGCTCTTCGGAATCACAAGTGTCAACTTCATCATCATAAACATGCTCCACCTTATTGGGCTGATTCTCATTCTCTAGAGCTTCCGTGATGAGATTCATATTTTGGGTTAAGCGATTGAGCCGAGCGCGTTGTTGCCCACAACCTTCAAGATCTCTAGCATAGAAGAAGGTTGAGGAGGTTCCTCATATCTTGCGAATTCCTCTCGAGGATGCTTTCTTTCCTTCACCATTTTCAAGAGATCCTCTAGCATAGAAGAAGGTTGAGGGGGTTGCTCATAGCTAGTGAAATCCTCTTGAGGGCGCTCGCTTTCTTTCACCATCTTCAAGAGCTCCTTGATGACACTCGATTTGACGTGATTATCAGCCTTATTTAAGCGACATTTCTTTGCTTAAGACATGGTTTTTAGGGTAGAATAACGAATATTCAATCGATTGCCCTATCTCGTGCCATTTGTGTTACCTTGGCCCGTTTCGGGTCTATTTGATGGTTTTCTAGTGTTTTTATGTTAGCACAGGTTTTTGCCGTCAAATAAGTAACCAAGGACGTGTCTAAGATGTTGGAATCTCGAAGGATTACACCGGGATCGATCAAAGGAGTTAATCAAAGTTCAGAAAATTCCTGCCCAGTTTACAAAGGAATTTTCGCCGAAAATACCCTTGTATTTTCGGCGAAAATATGTTCACAATTCGGCTGCTGTTAACTTAAGGAAACTTTCGGCGAAAGGATGAAGTTTTCGAACCGAGAAGGAAGTTCAGGGAGAATCAGCCGGCGGACCCTTCATTTGCAAAGGAATTTTCGCCGAAAATTCCTCAATATTTTTGGCGAAAATAATAGAAGAAATCCGGCTGATTAGGGTTAAGTATAAATACTTAACCGTCGGCCCAGACAACAGATATACATCATAATATACTTTTCGAAATCAGAATTTGAAGAATTCTCTGAAGTTCTGGAGCGAAGAGTTAGAGTTCGAAGAGCCGGAAAGAGATCGTGACGCCATCCCTTCCACCTCGGAGACTCGGAGCTAGGAGTGTAGTTTACGGAAGATCGAAGTCTGTCAGAGTCGTCTAAATTAGGTTTTTCAGATTCTTTTCTGTTCTTCCTCTGGATGATGAACTCTTTCTTTGTTTTTGATTCTTTTGTGATAAACATGAGTAGCTAAACTCGTTAGAGCTTAGACTAGATGAACCCTAAGTGACCCAGGCCTTTAAAGCGGTCACGGATCGGCGGTGATTAGATTCGAAATTCAATCAGTTCTCTTTCATGTTTGATTCGTTCTTCATTGTTCATGTTTCTTGTCTGGATTGATCACCTAGATTAGATTCTTGTTAAGCTAAGGATAGAAGCGAACGCTCGCCTTACTTTAGAACATCGAATTGAACAATTAACCTTATAATTGGAGCGTGCCTTACGTAGGAACCGGTTAGGGTTAATCCACTGCAAGAGTAACTCATAAATCGTTAGTAATTGCACCAGTTAATTAAGTCGTTGCGAGAGGCGATCGTACCCGGGCGGCTAGTTAATCTTGGTAGTTAGAACGGATAGAGCGAACGTTCGCCGGTCTTAAACCTAAGGGTAAGGAGTTATGGTGGTGTCTTAGTAATTGATTGAATGAGAATCGAAATCCGCTGATCTGTTGATTGCCAATGCTCTGGGTAACGAAGGGGGATTCAAAGTCTAAGTTCGTCTGTCATCTTTGTTTTCAAACCCTAATTTCCAATCTGCTTTAGTTTAATTTTTAACTTTCTCTGCATTTCTTAGAATTAGAAGTCGTGGAACTCACACCACGCACGAAGTGCTTGCATTCGAGTATTTTGCTAGTTTTTGGAGTAGTCAATCATAGAAGGCCCGTGGAATACGATCTGCTTAGCTTTAAGCTTTGTAGTATTTGATCAACCGCTTCTGCGACGTTCATCAAATTGGCGCGTTGTCGGGGACTTCTTTGATTGCTTGAAAGAAGAACTGGCAATTTATTCTTCTATTTTCCATCTTTCACCTTTCCATCCACTTCGATTTTACACTGGTTTTGTTTGTCTTTGTTATCTGTAGGTTTACAGGTGTATGCCTCACCGTCCTTGGACTCGCTCTCAAACCGAACAGGCTAAGAGTGCAGAGAGACCAGGCAGTTCTGCTCCACCTCTATGATCACAGATTTTGAAGAGAGGCAAATCCAATCCACCCGTCACTCCGATCAAGATCGAGGAACTGAAGGAGAGTTCCTCATCTCCGTCTTCACCGTCATCTTCATCCGCTTCATACACCGCATCACTTTCACCTCCGCATCTCCTACCATGGACGATCAGTTACCACTGCCACCACCACCAAATGGAGAACTACCGCCACCACCACCACCACCTGCACAGAAGAGTCTAGCAGACTATAACAAGCCGAGCGCGACTAGCGTTCGATCTGCCATTGCCGTTCCGCGCATTGAAGGAGATCATGACTATGAGATCAAGATTCCATTATTGACCATGATCTCTAGGGATCTACAATTTGAAGGCAGGCCCCTAGACAATCCGTGCACTCATCTTGCAGACTTCCTTGATCTCTGCAGCACCTTCAAGAACGGAAACCTCGACAAAAATACTCTTTGTCTGAGAGCTTTCCCGTTCTCTCTGAAAGGCCCTGCTAAGAGGTGGCTTACTGGCAAACCACCTGGCTACTACACTAATTGGGATACTCTAGCTCAGGATTTCGTTGAAAAATACTTCCCGCCAGCCAGAACAACTGCCATCAAGGACAGCATTGCCAGATTCTCCCAGAAAGAAGGAGAAAGCTTATATGATACTTGGAATCGATTCCAAGAACTTCTCTACAACTGCCCGCATCATGGATTCGAGCAGAGGTAGTTAGCTGAGATCTTTGCTCGAGGACTTCGAGAAGAATCTGCCAAGTGGGTCAATTCTCTAGCTAAAGAAGATTGCACTACACTTACACCTGAAGCTGCTCTTCTTCACTTCGCAAACTGTGCTTCCAAGTCAAGGAACTGGGAATGACAATCTGAAGGATCAAGGAGCAAGCTCGATCTCGAAACTACTATCAAGGCAGAGGTAGAGAAGCATTTGAAGAAAGTCTACCACACCAATCAAACCGCCGGCAGCTTCTGTCTACGTTGCCGATTGCGAATGGTGTGGAGCTTGCGCACATAACGGAGGCCGTTGTCAGAATTTTGGTAAGGCAGAAGTCTGGTCTGCCGAAGAGGTAAATTTCATTCAACAAGGCTTCGTTAATAATCAGAATGGTTATGCTGGCTACCGCAACTTCAGGCAGCAAGGGAACTATCAAGACAGACCTCCCTACAATAATGACGCCAACCATAACCAGAACCAGAATAACCGCCCAGCTGGTCCAGCTCAGGATCAGAAACCTAACCATCCGCCGGCAGGTGTCTACCAGCCGCCGCATCGAAATCCGGGCAACTATGGAACTGCACCTGGAACCGCCAGAATCAATATCTTAACAATACATATCCAGGGCAGCAGCATCAGAGAGAGAACAACGTTAGTGACCTGGACATGAAGCTTAGCCAGATCATCACAAGACTCGATGATCACGACAGTCAGTTCAAGGCTCAAACTCTTCTCAATCAAGAACAGATAGCATCTGGACAAAGAATTAAGCAAGCCGTGAACAACATCTCGAGCATGCTGGCATCCGGTCGACCATTTGGCCAACTTCCGAGCCAGACAGAGCCAAATCTGAGAAAAAAGCAAGCCAAGATGGTAACTGTTCAAGATCCTTCAAGCTCATTGATGACACTCGATTTGACGTGATTATCAGCCTCATTTAAGCGACATTTCCTTGCTTAGACATGGTTTTTAGGGTAGAATAACGAATATTCAATCGATTGCCCTATCTCGTGCCATTTGTGTTACCTTGGCCCGTTTCGGGTCTATTTGATGGTTTTCTAGTGTTTTTATGTTAGCACAGGTTTTTGCCATCAAATAGAGTAGCCATGGACGTGTCTAAGGCGTTGGAACCTCGAGGAATCAAACCAGAATCATCCAAGGAGCCGATCAAGTCAAACCAAAAAGTCTGCCCATTCACACTTACACATTCGACGAAAATAAGCTTCCATATTCGGCGAAAATATCAGGCTAATCCGGATCATTTAGGGTTAAGTATAAATACTTAACCCGGCGGCCCAAAATAAGAGACAATCATAATATACAATCATAATTGGCAAAACACAACTTTTTCGAATCAGAATCCTCTCAAGTTCTGGAGCGAAGAGTTGGAGTTCGAAGAGCCGGATAGAGATCGTGACACCATCCCTTCCATCTCGGAGAACCGGAGCTAGGAGTGTAATCTACCGAAGATCGAAGTCTGTCAGAGTCGTCTAAATTAGGTTTTTCAGATTCTTTTCTGTTCTTCCTTTGAATGATGAACTCTTTCTTTATCTTTGTTTCTTTTTTAATAATCATGAGTAGCTAAACTCGTTAGAGCTTAGACTAGATGAACCCTAAGTGACCCAGGGCTTTAAAGCGGTCACGGATCGGCGGTGATTAGATTCGAAATTCAATCAGTTCTTTTTCATGTTTGATTCGTTCTTCTTTGTTCGTGTTTCTTGTCTGGATTGATCACCTAGATTAGATTCTGGTTAAGCTAAGGATAGAAGCGAACGCTCGCCTTACTTTAGAACATCGAATTAAACAATTAACCTTATAATTGGAGTGTGCCTTTCGTAGGAACCGGTTAGGGTTAATTCACTGCAAGAGTAACTCATTAATCATTAGTAATTACACCAATTAATTAAGTCGTTGCGAGAGGCGACCGTACCCGGGCGGCTAGTTAATCTTGGTAGTTAGAACGGATAGAGCGAACGTTCGCCGGTCTTAAACCTAAGGGTAAGGAGTTATGGTGGTGTCTTAGTAATTGATTGAATGAGAATCGAAATCCGCTGATCTGTTGATTGCCAATCCTTGGGGAACGAAGGGGGATTCAAAGTCTAAGTTCGTCTGTCATCCTTGTTTTCAAACCCTAATTCCCAATCTGCTTTAGTTTAATTTGTTTTAATTTTTCTGCATTTCTTAGAAATAGAAGTCGTGGAACTCACACCACGCACAACGTGTTTTCCTTCGAGTATTTTGCTAGTTCTGAAGTAACCAATCATAGAAAGCCCTTGGAATACGATCTGCTATACGCTTTTTCTTAGCATTAGTAGTTTTTATTTGGCTGAACCCGTCCGAACAACGACCGAGATTCGAGCAGAGGCAGATTCTCCCAGAAAGAAGGAGAAAGCTTATATGATACTTGGAATCGATTCCAATAACTTCTCTACACCTGCCCTCATCATGGATTCGAGCAGAGGCAGTTAGCTGAAATCTTCTCTCGTGGACTTTGAGAAGAATCTGCCAAGTGGGTCAATTCTCTAGCTGAAGGGGATTGCACTACACTCACTCCTGAAGCTGCTCTTCTTCACTTCGCAAACTGTGCCTCCAAGTCAAGGAACTGGGAGCGACAATCTGAAGGATCAAGGAGCAAGCTAGATCTCGAAGCTACAATCAAGGCAGAGGTAGAGAAGCATTTGAAGAAGTCTACCACACCGATCAAGCCGCCGGCAGCTTCTGTCTATGTTGCTGATTACGAGTGGTGTGGAGCTTGCTCACATAACGGAGGCCGTTGTCAGAATTTTGGTAAGGCAGAAGTCTGGTCTGCCGAAGAGGTAAATTTCATCCAACAAGGCTTCGTCAATAATCAGAATGGTTATGCTGGTTATCGTAACTTCAGACAGCAAGGGAACTATCAAGACAGACCTCCCTACAATGCTGGCGCTAACCAGAACCAGAATAACCGCCCGGCTGGTCCAGCTCAGGATCAGAAGCCTAACCATCCGCCGGCAGGTGTCTACCAGCCACCGCATCGCAATCCGGGTAATTATGGAACTGCTCCTGGCAATCGCCAGAATCAATATCTCAACAATACCTATCCAGGGCAGCACATCAAAGAGAGAACAATGTCAGTGACCTAGATAAGAAGCTCAGCCAGATCATCACAAGACTCGATGATCATGACAGTCAGTTCAAAGCTCAAGCTCTTCTCAATCAAGAACAGATAGCATCTGGACAAAGAATTGAGCAAGCCGTGAATAACATCTCGAGCATGCTAGCATCTGGTCGACCATTTGGCCAGCTTCCAAGCCAGACAGAGCCGAATCCGAGAAAAGAACAGGCTAAAATGGTAACTGCTCAAAAACTTCCAAACCTAATTGCTGATGCTTGTTCTGTTTTACGCAGGATCGCTGAAACTCTGAAAGAAGAGGAAGAAGAAGAACAGGAACCGGCGCCTAAGGAGGATCCTCCTCTTGCACCGTACGTCGTGAAACCTCCTTTTCCTAGAGCATTGCTGCCAAATGCAAGGATCGAGACTGGCATGAAGGGGAACAAGGAAGGATATCCTGACATCCGTGTTAAGAAACCTGTTTCTCCATATCCAGCTAAGCTATCTGATCCTGGTTCATTTACTTTGCCTTTGGTCATTAATGATGTTGAGATTGAACGTTGCTTAGTTGATCTAGGAGCATCTGTTAATGTTATGCCTATGAGCCTGTTTGAAAAATTGAACCTAGGAGAACTTGAACCGCCTAGTATGCAACTTGTCTTTGCTGATAGATCACTTAAAACCCCTAAGGGAGAGATTAAAGACGTTGTCACTAAATGTGGTCCGTTCACGTTCTTAGCTGATTATGTGATTATGGATACTAGTACAGATGATGCTACTATCCTCATAGGTCGACCTTTCATGGCTACTACTGGAATGAATATTAACATTCCCAACAGATCATTAACTCTAAGAGTCGGTAAAGAAATGAAAATGTTCCGTTTTAAAGATGGCATGAAATATGACTCTAGGAATGAAGAATCTCACTGCCTAGCTGTTGAAACGGTGGGGTTGACTCCGGTCAACTCCGTTACTAATGCTTCTTCTAAGTGTCTCTAGATCAGTTGTTGCTGCAGATAAAAACATGTCATTGAGAAGAAGCAGAAACCTGTCGTTCAGAAGCCACCCAAGAAGAAGAAGGAACTGCAAGCCTCTTCTAAATCACCGAGCAGACCTCGAGGAAAGAACAAGAAAACGAAGACACAAATGGTCTAGAGACCAGAAATTCCGCCGTCTTCCACGAGCCAGCTGCACCAACATTTCGTTCCGAGAAACCGGCGCCGGAACAAGTATGGAGGGAGAAGCCGAAAGCATCTCCTAAGGAAGTACTAACGATCACCGATCCTGGTGATACCAAGCCGAAGATTAAAGAAAAGAAGAAGCCGACAGTCCTCATTCCTTCCATCGTCACACTTAAGAAGGATGATCTCTCTAGAGAACTGTTCGGCCCGTTCAAGTTCGTCGATCATCTTCCCGATGGACGTACCAAGCTTTTACATGCAAACGGGAAGAGATTCACGCTTACCGGAGAAGTCCCGAAGCTGTACTTCATGAACTCCGACGCGAGCGTGAAGGAGAATCTAAGTTGGGATGTCTCCTAATACCGTCCAGGTATCGTCCAACTCAAGGACGTTAATAAAAGAGCGCTTCGTGGGAGGCAACCCACGGCTGGAGTCTGTTTTAATTTTTTGTTGAACTTGGTATTTTAGAGTCGGTTCGGGGGAGCCAAAAGTGTCAGTTTGTTTGTTTTCTTATTTTTCGTGTAGAGTCTGCATGTCATAGGGTTAGTAGCAAGTTGATTGAGGTCGTTCCGATTTTTTTGGATTTAACTGTGATTTTCTGAAGTTGACCGGATTTGCGAAAATATTTAAAAACCCGAACAGTTCAAAATTTTCGGCGAAACCACCCTTGTTTTCGGCGAAATCGATTTTCGATTTTCGAACTCAATCTCCCTGTTCACTATTTTTGGTTCAAAAGTCTCTTGTTTTCGGCGAAACCATTTTAAATGAAATTTTCGGCGAAACCGTGTTCTTGTTTTCGGCGAAACCACCTTCAAAAATCCGGCAGTCCATTTTAACTGATATTTTCGGCGAAACCACCCTTTTTATTTCGCCGAAAATAATTTTGAAAATCACCCAACTATTCCTTTAAAATCCGGTTTTCGTTCCTCTCTCTCCTTCACTCATTTTCGAACCAAAGCACCCGAAAACCTCCCCTATTCATTTTAAAATCGCCGCCGACCACCACTTCTTTTAAACCGCCGTCGCCGCCGTAACCCGCCGCTGCCGCCGCCTCGCCGACCGCCGTTGCTCCCTTCCCCTCCTTTTTCCGATCCCAATGAGCCCTAGAACAACCAGAATCGGAGCTCTACAGCTCCAGTTCACCGAAACCCTAAAACGTCCGATTTTTCACCGATTCCTCCCAACTCGTTCATTTTTAGCAATCATGACTTCAAGGTAAGTTGTAGAGCTTTTTAATACGAATATTTTGACATATAGATTGCTGAATTTCGTCAGGGTTGACTTTCGGTTGACTTTTCGGTTTGCCTCGTTTTGCGTGCCGACTGTTTTCGTGTGAACTAGGATTAACTGAACTTATAGAACTGTTCTAGGATGTTTAGGGAGTTCCGTGCTTAATTTCCATATCATTTGGTCATATGTTGCTATGCATAAGATTAATTCTTTGTAATGTTGACTTTTGTGAGAAATGCTGGTTTGACTTTGAATTGTTGTGATCATTTGGATGTCTGATGTGCTCATTCTCGTTCATATTATCGTGCTTGCCATATGAGATCATATTTTACCGTCATTCTCCAAGTTATGATAGTCTTGCCATGATTAGGGTTCACTATGCTTAAATGTTGATTTTCTAAATGTCGGTTTGACTTTTTGAACTCTGATTGTGCTTATCCGATTTTGGCTGTTCCTAAGTATGTATTTCACTGTCTTTGATTACTGGTTACTCCGCTTTACTTACCCCACTTAGTTTCCCTCATTTCTTTGTGAAATAGAGTTTTTCTACTAAGTGTGGGGTAAGGTTTTGGTTGACTACTCTGGTTTCATTCTGGTTTTAGGGACACCACTTATGAGCGCAGGACTAAGGCGCGACTTGATGGCGCCTCGAGCTCAGGAGCTGCCGCTCCCGTCACACCTGTTGTTCTGGGTGCACCACCTGCACTCTCTCGCCAAGCTGGATACCACCGCACCATAGCTCGTCTACCAGACTTCTATTTTGAGTGTTTCCAGAAGCTCGAGCACGTCCGGGGAGCTGACGTGCGCCCCCTTTCCATGGAGTCACTCCAGGAGCATGACGAGGACTACCACCGGAACGTGCATGACGCCTTAGCACCGGCTGGTCTCCTCGAGCTGACCACCATCGCCGCCAAGTTCCCAGACATTGCCCTCCAGGAGTTCTGGGCAACCTTTGATCTGGACGAGCACAAGAGGAAGCAACGCCAGAAGGTGGTCACCTTCTATCTCGGTGGGGTGTACATGCAGCTCACCTACAATGAGTTTGCCGCTCATCTCGGCATCCCCTACGAGCACTATCACGATCATCACCTCGGTTGGGGTGAAGATGATAACGACGAGGAGTACCACGCGCTCTGGAGCCACATGACAGGCGTACCTAGCGATCGCCTCGGGACGAACAACTCAGTTAAGTCTCTCTCCCACCAGCTCTATAAATTTATTCATATGGTTTGGCGTAGGTCGCTTTTATATGTTCCAGATAAGGACCGCCACCATATCCTCAAGGAGGAGCTCATGCTTCTCCGAGCCATCCGAGAGAGCTACCCTCTACACCCCGGCTGGGTACTGGCTCGCATCTTCTGCCAGAAGACCAGGAGGAAGACGCCACCTCGCAAACTCTTGGGGGCAACTTTATAGGACAGCTCATCATCTCCTTCGGCATCAGCCGTGAGTATGGCCCGCACATTCCACGACACCAAGTTAGGACCGTTGGAGGAGACTTGGCGGTTGAGTACGACTTAGAACTCGACCTCAGTCCCCATGTAGCAGCTGATCCTCCACTCCAGCCTGTGGTCGAGTCGGAGGAAGAAGATGATGCTGAGGAGCAGCAGCCGCAGCCGCCACCAGAATTCCAAGATTATATACCCTCGCCACACCATCAGGCAGGGTATGCTCACTAGTCGCCGCCGCACATTCCAGATGCATACCAGGCGCCTCCCCAGCAGCACCGACCGCACCCAGCGGACGTGGGTGAGCTGTACGAGCGACTTCAGGAGTGGCGCATCACCGACAACGCCACTCAAGAGGCGCGGTGGACTATTATGCAGCAACATATGCGCCGCGCCGACCGGCGATATGAGGCACAAATGGCGTGGCAACGCCAGCTCGGCAAATTTCTCCACTTTCCACCTCCCGGCTCATCGGACCAGCAGTGATCGGGTTGTATTCCTTTTCTGGTGTCTTCTTTTTATTTATTATTTTCGGATTTCGGTCCAACTTTTTTCTGTGTGGATCCGGGGCACTTGTCCCGGTTTCCTTTTTATGTTTTATTTGTTTTTGTTTTGTAGGCAGTTGGGAGATTCCCTTTGCTTCGCTTGGGTAGATTCCCTCCGCTCCGAGGATCCGTGCTCATCCACTACACCAATCATCTCGATCCAGGTTCTTCTACTTCACTCTGAACTCTAGTCCCTTCACTGTGAGGACACAGTGTGATTTAAGTGTGGGGTAGGATGCTAGAGAACCTTGCATGAACTTGATTGCCCTTGATTTTGTTTTATGTGTGCCTCGTGATTCCATTCCAGTCTCTCTAGCATTAGAATGGCTCAGTTCTTGATTTTTGATGTTAAGTTGTTGTTCAACCCTTCATAATGATGCTTAGACTGCTTAACCTAGAACTTGAGAACCAACTTGTATACTTTGATGCTAAATTGCCTGGTCAGAACAGAATATTAAAATCACACTTGTAGTTTGTAGCCTTGATTGCATGAAAATAACCGAATCCGACTAGCAAACCAACTGTGAGCTTTTGATCCATTGCACGTAACTTGCAATTTTAATTCTTTCTGAGTGGTTTTCTGTTTACTTGAATGAGTTAGAATTTGCATGAGACCTACTCGAGACCACACGATGACACGAGTTCTAGAAGGATAGGGGCACCTAGATTCAGCTACTATGCCAGATAGCCTACCAAACGATAAATCCACTAGGTTTAGACCCTTGAGCTTGGCCTGTTCTTTCGTTTTGATAATACATTACAACCATTCCCATTTCTTTCATTCCCCATTGATCCCCTGTGGTTGTAGTTCTAGATTGACCTACAGGAAGTCGGTTTGTGGTAACCTGCCTATAGCCATTAAACAGGCGGTCTTAGCTAATATGTCCAGACGTGTAAACCCCTCTAGCAACTAAAAGAAAAATTGGCACAAAAAGAAAAAACGGCACAAAAAGAAAAAATCAAAAAAGTAAAGTAAGAAAAGAAGCAAGCTTCAGAAAAAAGAGAAGCAGAAAAATCAAAAAAAAAAAAAAAAGTTTCAAAGTGTTGTTCAATAAAACGTCCTTCTCCCTACAAATGGAAGAACGAAGTCAAAAGAAAAAGTTCAAAAGAAAAGAAAAATCGTGTAAAGAAAAAGAATAAGTGCTAGGTTGCTTGAGGGTATCATAGGACGAGCGTTCATCATTCCACCCGTGTTTGGTTAGACGGTAGGAAGCCATAGGCTAGATTCGAGGGAAGTTAGTCGAAAGCTACACCGCACAAAGCCATCATCATTCATTCCCATCATCCATCTCATTATAAACCCGAGTAGTGTAGTATTCATTACGGTCCTAGCCGGGAAGTCCTTCTTGCCTAGATACTCGTGTTGTCACAGTGGTGGAGATGTGGTCGAAATGCAAACCTATGACAGAATTCGGTAACAGAAAATGATTGAGAGCATAAACACGTCCTTAAACACAGAGAGTGAGAGTTCCCATTGTACTATATATATCCTGTGTGAGGAGTCTGGTCGGTCAGGTCAAATTCGTGCATAATTGGTTGCTAATTACTTGTCGTGTGCAGTTTATTAGTGAGACCAGGTAATTTGGCTGATCTGTATGCATGTTAGGTTTCTTGTTCTAGGATCGATCTGTCTAATAATTCATTGTGTTTGATTGAGCTCCAATTTAATCGATCTTATCATTTATGAACATGAGCATTTCTATTCAGTTTGCTTGAGGACAAGCAAAAGCTTAAGTGTGGGGTATTTGATGACACTCGATTTGACGTGATTATCAGCCTCATTTAAGCGACATTTCCTTGCTTAAGACATGGTTTTTAGGGTAGAATAACGAATATTCAATCGATTGCCCTATCTCGTGCCATTTGTGTTACCTTGGCCCGTTTCGGGTCTATTTGATGGTTTTCTAGTGTTTTTATGTTAGCACAGGTTTTTGCCATCAAATAGAGTAGCCATGGACGTGTCTAAGGCGTTGGAACCTCGAGGAATCAAACCGGAATCGATCCAAGGAGCCGATCAAGTCAAACCGAAAGTCTGCCCATTCACACTTACACATTCGGCGAAAATAAGCTTCCATATTCGGCGAAAATATCAGGCTAATCCGGATCAGTTAGGGTTAAGTATAAATACTTAACCCGCGGCCCAAAATAAGAGACAATCATAATATACAATCATAATTAGCAAAACACAACTTTTTTGAATCAGAATCCTCTCAAGTTCTGGAGCGAAGAGTTGGAGTTCGAAGAGCCGGATAGAGATCGTGACACCATCCCTTCCATCTCGGAGAACCGGAGCTAGGAGTGTAATCTACCGAAGATCGAAGTCTGTCAGAGTCGTCTAAATTAGGTTTTTCAGATTCTTTTCTGTTCTTCCTTTGAATGATGAACTCTTTCTTTATCTTTGTTTTTTTGTAATAATCATGAGTAGCTAAACTCGTTAGAGCTTAGACTAGATGAACCCTAAGTGACCCAGGGCTTTAATGCGGTCACGGATCGGTGGTGATTAGATTCGAAATTCAATCAGTTCTTTTTCATGTTTGATTCGTTCTTCTTTGTTCGTGTTTCTTGTCTGGATTGATCACCTAGATTAGATTCTGGTTAAGCTAAGGATAGAAGTGAACGCTCGCCTTACTTTAGAACATCGAATTAAACAATTAACCTTATAATTGGAGTGTGCCTTTCGTAGGAACCGGTTAGGGTTAATTCACTGCAAGAGTAACTCATTAATCATTAGTAATTACACCAATTAATTAAGTCATTGCGAGAGGCGACCGTACCCGGGTGGCTAGTTAATCTTGGTAGTTAGAACGGATAGAGCGAACGTTCGCCGGTCTTAAACCTAAGGGTAAGGAGTTATGGTGGTGTCTTAGTAATTGATTGAATGAGAATCGAAATCCGCTGATCTGTTGATTGCCAATGCTTTGGGGAACGAAGGGGGATTCAAAGTCTAAGTTCGTCTGTCATCCTTGTTTTCAAACCCTAATTCCCAATCTGCTTTAGTTTAATTTGTTTTAATTTTTCTGCATTTCTTAGAAATAGAAGTCGTGGAACTCACACCACGCACAACGTGTTTTCCTTCGAGTATTTTGCTAGTTCTGAAGTAACCAATCATAGAAAGCCCTTGGAATACGATCTGCTATACGCTTTTTCTTAGCATTAGTAGTTTTTATTTGGCTGAACCCGTCCGAACAACGACCGGGCGGTCCACCACTCATCTTCTAATGCTTCTTCTAATTTATGCAGGATGCCTGACACTCTAGAGAAGAAGGAAGCACAAAAAGTGGCGCCTAAGGAGTATGATCCTCCTCTTGCACCGTACGTCGTGAAGCCTCCTTTTCCTAGAGCATTGCTGCCAAATGCAAGGATCGAGACTGGTATGAAGGGAAACAAGGAAGGATATCCTGACATCCGTAGCAAGAAGCCTACCTCTTCATACCTAGCTAAGTGTTCTGATCCTGGTTCTTTCACGCTACCTTTGGTTATTAATGATATTGAAATAGATCGTAGTTTAGTGGATCTAGGCGCATCTGTCAATGTTATGCCTATGAGCTTATTTGAAAAATTAAACCTAGGAGAACTTGAACCAACTACTATGCAACTCATCTTTGCCGATAGATCACTTAAAACTCCTAGAGGAGTCTAGAGGAAAATAAAAGACGTCGTTACTAAATGTGGTCTGTTCACGTTTTTAGCTGACTATGTAATCATTGACACTAGTAAGGATGATTCTACCATTCTCATAGGTCGACCTTTCCTGGCTACTACTGGAATGAATATTAACGTTCCAAATGGTTCTTTGACTCTAAGGGTTGGTAAAGACACTGTCACGTTCCGCCTTAAAGACGGAATGAAATATAATCCGAAGAATGAAGAATGTCATTGCTTAGCTATTGAAACCGTGGAGTTGACTCCGGTCAACTCCGTCACTAATATCACTTCTAGTGTGCCTAGATCTGTTGTTGTTACAGGTGCTGGACAGGTTATCAAGCAGAAGCCGAGATCTGTTCCTCCCGAGCCGCCGAAGAAGAAGAAGGAACTGCAAGCCTCTTCTAAACCACTGAGTACAAAATCGAGCAGGCCTCGAGGGAAGAACAAGAAAATGAAGAATCACAAGAAGAAGCAAGCTCAAATGGTCTAGCGACCAAAAGCTTCGCCGTCTTCCACCGAGCCAGCTGCACCACCAATTCGTTCCGAGAAACCGGCGCTGGAACAAGTATGGAAGGAGAAGCCAAAAGCATCTCCTAAGGATATACTGACGATCACCGATCCTGGGGATACCAAGCCGGAGATTAAAGTAAAGAAGGAGCCGACAGTCCTCATTCCTTCCATCGTAACACTCAAGAAGGATGACCTCTCCAGAGAACTGTTCGGACCGTTCAAGTTCATCGATCATCTTCCTGATGAACGTACCAATCTCTTGCATGCAAACAGGAAGAGATTCATGCTTACCGGAGAGGCCCCGAAGCTGTACTTCATGAACTCCGACGCTAGCGTAAAGGAGAATCTGAGTTGAGATGTCTCCTAATACCGTCCAGGTATCGTCCAGCTCAAGGACGTTAATAAAAGAGCGCTTCGTGGGAGGAAACCCACGGCTGGAGTCCGTTTTTAATTTTTGTCGAACTTAATGTTTTAGAGTCATATCAGGGGAGCCAAAAGTGTCAGTTTGTTTGATTTATTATTTTTCGTGTGTAGTCTGCATGTCGTAGTGTCAGTCGCAAGTTGATTAAGGTTGTTTCGATTTTTGTGGATTTAACTGTGATTTTCTGAAGTTTGCCGGATTTGCGAAAATATTTTCACCCGAGCAGTTCAAAATTTTCGGCGAAATGAACCCCTATTTTTGGCGAAATCGCCTTTTGAATTTCACTGAATTTCACTGTTTCATATTTTCGGCCGAAAAACTCATTGTGTTTTCGGCAAAAATCCATTTGAAAACCAGCATTGCATTTGAACGTAAATTTTCGGCGAAAACTCCCTATTCTTTTCGCCGAAAATCCCTTTGAAAATCGGCCAAAATCCCACTTTAAAATCCGGTCTTATCCTCTCTCACCCCACTTTCCATTTTCGAGTTAAAAAACGAAAAAATCATCCCCTACTGTTTTCGAAACCGCCGACCACCACCATTTTCTTACGCCGCCGCCGCCGTTTCCCGTCGCCGCCGCCATCGCTGACCACCGCCGCTCCCTTCCCGTTCCTTTTCCAATTCCATTGAGCCCTAGAATGTTCGAATCGAGCTCTACAGCTCCAGTTCACCGAAACCCTTGTTTTCAGAGTTTTTCACCGATTCCTCCCAAACCGTTCGTTTTTAGCATCCATGGCTTCAAGGTAAGTTGTAGAACTTTTCAATACGAATCTTTTGACATATTGAGAGCTGAATTTCGTCAGGGTTGACCTTTAGTTGACTTTTCGGTTTGCCTCAATTTGCGTGCCGACTGATTTCGTGTGAACTAGGTTAGCTGAACTTGTTGAACTGTTCTAGCATGCTTAGGGAGTTTCGTGCTTAATTTCCATATCATTTGATCATGTGTTGCTCTGCATACGATTGATTCTTTGTTATGTTGACTTGTGAGAAATGTCGGTTTGACCATGAACTGTTGTTGATCATTTGGCTGCCGTATGTGTTCATTCTCGTTCAGATTATAGTGTTCGCCATCTGAGATCATATTTTACCGTCATTCTCTGCTTTTTGATAGTCTTGCCATGATTCGGGTTCATTATGCTATCATGTTGACTTTCTAAATGTCGGTTTGACTTTTTGAACTCTGATTGTGATTATCCAATTCTGGCTGTTCCTAAGCATGTATTTTACTATCTATGATTACCGGTTACTCTGCTTTGCTTACCCCCACTCGGTTTTCCTCATTTCTTTGTGAAATTGAGTTTTTCTACTAAGTGTGGGGTAGGGTTTAAGTTTGACTAATCTGGTCTCATTCTGGTTATAGGAACACCACTTTTGAGCGCAGGACTAAGGCGCGACTTGATGCCGCCTCGAGCTCCAGACCCCCGCTCCCGTCACACCCGCCGTTCAGGGCCCTCCTCCAGCACTACCTCGCCGGGCTGGGTACCATCGCACTATCGCCCGTCTACCTGACTTCTACTTCGAGTGCTTCCAGAAGATCGAGCACATCCGGGGAGCTAAGGTACGCCCTCTTTCCATGGAGTCCCTGAGCGAGCACGACGAGGACTACTACCGGAACGTGCATGACGCCCTAGCACCAGCCGGCCTCCTGGAGCTGACCACCATAGCTGCCGACTTCCCAGACATCGCCCTTCAGGAGTTCTGGGTGACCTTTGATCTGGATGAGCACAAGAGGAGGCAAGGCCAGAAGGTTGTTACCTTCTATCTGGGTGGAGTGTACAGGCAGCTTACCTACGATGACTTTGCTGCTCATCTAGGTATCCCCTATGAGCACTATCATGGCCATCACCTCGGCTGGGGCGACGATGATGACGACGAGGCTTACCATGCACTCTGGAGCCACATGACTGGAGTGCCTGGCGATCGGCTTGGGGAGCACAACTCAGTTAAGTCGCTCTCTCACCCTCTCTTTAAATTTATTCATATGGTTTGGCGTAGATCTCTTTTATATGTTCCAGATAAGGATCGCCACCATATCCTCAAGGAGGAGCTTATGCTTCTCCGAGCCATCCGAGAGAGCTACCCTCTTCACCCCGGTTGGGTGCTTGCTCGCATCTTCCGCCAGAAGACCAAGAGGCGGAAGCTACCTCGTGCACTCCTGGGAGGTAACTTCATAGGTCAGCTCATCATCTCCTTCGGCATCAGCCATGAATATGGCCCGAACATTCCACGACACCAAGTTAGGACCGTTGGAGGAGACTTAGCGGTCGAATACGACCTAGAGCTGGACCTCAGTCCCCAGGTGGCAGCAGATCCTCCACTCCAGCATGTAGCCGAGTCGGAGGAAGAGGATGACACTGAGCAGCAGCAGCCCCAGCCGCAGCCAGAATTCCATGACTATATACCCTCGCCACATCATCAGGCAGGGTATGCACACCAGTCGCCGCCGCACATTCCAAATCCATACCAGGCGCCTCACCCTCAGCACCGACCGCACCCCGCAGACATTGGTGAGTTGTATGAGCGACTGCAGGAGTGGCGCATCACCGACAACACCACTGAAGAGGCAAGATGGACTATTATGCAGCAGCATATGCGCCGCGCCGACAGGCGATATGAGGCACAGCTGGCGTGGCAACGCCAGCTCGGCGAGCACCTCCACTTTCCACCCCCGACACCCCTGGCCAGCCATGATCAGGTGGTGTCCTTTTTCTTGTCCTTTCTTTTTATTTATTCTTTTCAGATTTCGGTCCAACTTTTTTCTGTGTGGATCCGGGACACTTGTCCCGGTTTCCTTTTTATGTTTCATTTGTTTTTGTTTTGTAGGCAGTAGGGAGATTCCATTTGCTTCGCTTTGGTAGATTCCCTCTGCTCCGAGGACCCGTGCTCATCCCCTACGCCAATCATCTCGGTCCAGGTTCTTCTACTTCACTCTGAACTCTAGAATTAGTCCTGTGAGGACACAGTCCGATTTAAGTGTGGGGTAGGATGCTAGAGAACCTTGCATGAACTTGATTGCCCTTGATTGTGTTTTCTGTGTGCCTCGTGATTCCATTCCAGTCTCTCTAGCATTAGAATGGCTCAGTTCTTGATTTTTGATGTTAAGTTGTTGTTCAAACCTTCATAATGATGCTTGACTGCTTAACCTAGAACTTGAGAACCAACTTGTATACTTTGATGCTAAATTGCCTGGTCAGAACAGAATTTTTTAAATCACACTTGTAGGTTGTAGCCTTGATTGCATGAAAATGACCGAATCCGACTAGGAAACCAACTGTGAGCTTTTGATCCATTGCACGTAACTTGCAATTTTAATTCTTTCTGAGTAGTTTTCTATTTGCTTGAATGAGTTAGAATTTGCATGAGACCTACTCGAGACCACACGATGACACGAGTTCTAGAAGGATAGGGGCACCTAGATTCAGTTACTTAGCCAAATAGCCTACCCAACGATAAATCCATTAGGTTTAGACCCTTGAGCTTGGCCTGTTCTTTCGGTTCGATAATACATTACATCCATTTTCCATTTCTTTCATTCCTCGTTGATCCCCTGTGGTTGTAGTTCTAGATTGACCTACCGAAAGTCGATTTGTGGTAACCTGCCTATAGCCATTAAACAGATGGTCTTAGCTAATATGTCCAGACGTGTAAACCCCTCTAGCAACTAAAAGAAAATCGGCACAAAAGAAAAAAAAATAGAAAAAGAAGAAAAAGAAAAAAAGTGAAGAAAAGAATAAAATCAGAAAAGTTTCAAAGTTTCTAGTTCAATAAAACGTTCTTCTCCCTACAAATGGAAGAACGAAGTCAAAAGAAAAGTTCAAAAGAAAAGAAAAGAAAAAAATCATGTAAAGAAAAAGAATAAGTGCTAGGTTGCTTGAGGGTATCATAGGACGAGCGTTCACTATTCCACCCGTGTCTGGTTAGATGGTAGGAAGCCATAGATTAGATTCGAGGGAAGTTAGTCGAAAGCTACACCGCACCAAGCCATCATCATACACTCCCATCATCCATCGCATCATAAACCCAAGTAGTGGAGATTTCATTACGGTCCTAGCAGGGAAGTCCTTCTTGACTAGATACTCGTGTTGTCACAGTGGTGGAGATGTGGTCGAATTGCAAACCTATGAAAGAATTCAGTAACAGAAAATGATCAAGAGCAGAAACACGTCCTTAAACACAGAGAGTGAGAGTTCCCATTGTACTATATATATCCTGTGTGAGGAGTCTGGTCGGTTAGGTCAAATTCGTGCATAATTGGTTGCTAATTACTTGTCGTGTGCAGTTTATTAGTGAGACCAGGTAGTTTGGCTGATCTGTATGCATTTTAGGTTTCTTGTTCTAGGATTGATCTGTATAATAATTCATTGTGTTTGATTGAGCTCCAATTTAATCGATCTTATCATTTATGAACATGAGCGTTTCTATTCAGTTTGCTTGAGGACAAGCGAAAGCTTAAGTGTGGGGTATTTGATGACACTCGATTTGACGTGATTATCAGCCTCATTTAAGCGACATTTCTTTGCTTAAGACATGGTTTTTAGGGTAGAATAACAAATATTCAATCGATTGCCCTATCTCGTGCCATTTGTGTTACCTTGGCCCGTTTCGGGTCTATTTGATGGTTTTCTAGTGTTTTTATGTTAGCACAGGTTTTTGCCATCGAATAAGTAACCAAGGACGTGTCTAAGGCGTTGGAATCTCGAAGGATTGCACCGGGATCGATCAAAGGAGTTAATCAAAGTTCAGAAAATTCCTGCCCAGTTTACAAAGGAATTTTCGCCGAAAATACCCTTGTATTTTTGGCGAAAATATGTTCACAATTCGGCTGCTGTTAACTTAAGGAAACTCTTGGCGAAAGGATGAAGTTTTCGAACCGAGAAGGAAGTTCAGGGAGAATCAGCCGGCGGACCCTTCATTTGCAAAGGAATTTTCGCCGAAAATTCCTCAATATTTTCGGCGAAAATAATAGAAGAAATCCGGCTGATTAGGGTTAAGTATAAATACTTAACCGGCGGCCCAGACAACAGATATACATCATAATATACTTTTCAAAATCAGAATTTGAAGAATTCTTTGAAGTTCTGGAGCGAAGAGTTAGAGTTCGAAGAGCCGGAAAGAGATCGTGACGCCATCCCTTCCACCTCGGAGACTCAGAGCTAGGAGTGTAGTTTACGGAAGATCGAAGTCTGTCAGAGTCGTCTAAATTAGGTTTTTCAGATTCTTTTCTGTTCTTCCTCTGGATGATGAACTCTTTCTTTGTTTTTGATTCTTTTGTGATAAACATGAGTAGCTAAACTCGTTAGAGCTTAGACTAGATGAACCCTAAGTGACACAGGGCTTTAAAGCGGTCACGGATCGGCGGTGATTAGATTCGAAATTCAATCAGTTCTCTTTCATGTTTGATTCGTTCTTTATTGTTCATGTTTCTTGTCTGGATTGATCACCTAGATTAGATTCTTGTTAAGCTAAGGATAGAAGCGAACGCTCGCCTTACTTTAAAACATCGAATTGAACAATTAACCTTATAATTGGAGTGTGCCTTTCGTAGGAACCGGTTAGGGTTAATCCACTGCAAGAGTAACTCATAAATCGTTAGTAATTGCACCAGTTAATTAAGTCGTTCCGAGAGGCGACCGTACCCGGGCGGCTAGTTAATCTTGGTAGTTAGAACGGATAGAGCGAACGTTCGCCGGTCTTAAACCTAAGGGTAAGGAGTTATGGTGGTGTCTTAGTAATTGATTGAATGAGAATCGAAATCCGCTGATCTGTTGATTGCCAATGCTCTGGGAACGAAGGGGGATTCAAAGTCTAAGTTCGTCTGTCATCTTTGTTTTCAAACCCTAATTTCCAATCTGCTTTAGTTTAATTTTTAACTTTCTCTGCATTTCTTAGAATTAGAAGTCGTGGAACTCACACCACGCATGAAGTGCTTGCATTCGAGTATTTTGCTAGTTTTTGGAGTAGTCAATCATAGAAGGCCCGTGGAATACGATCTGCTTAGCTTTAAGCTTTGTAGTATTTGATCAACCACTTCTGCGACGTTCGATCACTCCTCTAGCACGGAAGGAGGTGGAGAATGTTGTTCATGACTTGTGAAATCCTCTTGATAATACTCCGGCAAGACTTGATGGTAGGGTGGAGATGGATAGGGACATTGCTCATTCCACATGGGTGTTGAAGCTTGTTGTTCTTGACCCCACCATTGGCCATCTCCCTCAAAAGTCCCTTAGTAGTAGTTGGATGAAGTAGGATGATCATAGTATGGGTTAGGAGATGGATTCCACCCTTGATAGGTACCATAACCATTACTTCCATTCCACGAGTTTCTCTTACTTGCAACTTTGCTCCCATGAACTAAGTGAGGTAGAGAATGGATTGGTGGATCAATGACTTGCTCGAAGCCTTCAGGTTGTGCTTGAAAGCGAATGAATCAACTCATACACTAGCACAAGGTACCTACTCACATGCTCAACAAGACACCAAAGTAACACGACAATGCGGGATAACAAAACCAAAGAAACTAATATAAAGAAGTAAAAACTAAAAGGAAATGAAGTGAATAGATCGGTCCACTACTAAATGCTTTCTTAGGATTGAGAAAGTCCCCGGCAAAGGCACCAAAAACTTGACTTGTGAGAATTAACTCATAACTATCAAGGTCGTATTTCCACGAGGGCTCTCTCAATTGCCACTACTCACACGGTTCATGAATGGTCTATTCATTTAAATTGAGATTTGTTTTTGGAAGCAACGAAATCAAAAACATAAACGAAATTAAAGCAAGAAAGTAAAGCGGTGCAAATCAAAGATAAAGGAAGTTCACTTGGAAAGATAGCTTCATCATGCTCAAGAGGAACAAATGCACAAACAAGCCAAACATGATCGAGGTTGCAATCGAATGACCACGCAAATCCCTTCTATAGACTCAATGCACTCTCGTAGCACTAAGTTCTGATGTGAACCGCTGCAACCGTGGGCAGACAACCCTTAAACATCGTAAGTTGAGACCGTGCAACAAGGTAGAACCGTCGGGAACCGGGGGCGGATAAGTACTTTGACCCGTCAGCTGTATATAGCCGGGAACCGGAAGTGTCCAGTCGATGACGCCACGCCAAGAGATGGATGCTCTTGATGATAAGTCGGGGCCTTCAGTATCGCAACATGCAGATACAATAAGGTTTCAGAACAAAGTTCTTTCAAAGGGGGTTTATTTCATAAAAGTTGTGTCTTACAAGGGTGGCCGGCGGCCTCCTTATATAGGTGAGGAACAAGCTCTCCTCCCTAATCACTACTTCTAAATAATAATAAAATAAAGAGTCCTATTCCTAAATAGTCTCCTAAAACCCCTAAATAATTCTACTAAAAAGGAATAAAACATAAAATAATAGTTGTAGTCTTTAAAGCAGAATAAAAGACCTAAATTAGGTCAAAAACCCTAATCTGGCCGCGTACGGCTGTTCGGGCTGGTTGGGCGTGTGTGGCGGCCCGGTGGGCTTGACAGGCCGAATGCCGGGCTTGACTCGGGTGGCGGTCGCGAGCTTCGGGCTAGTACAGTGACCGGGCTTCTTGGCCGACTTCATGGGATCCCTCGGATCGGTCCGGCTGCTGGTTTAAGGCTCGGGACGGGCCTTTCTTCAGTTCCTTTCCTTTTCTGCTCGGGCCTTCTTTCCTAAGCTTTAGGTAGGCCTCCAGGTAGCTTCGGACGTAGCTCTCCGTGGTCAGTCCAAGTGTCATACTTCGGGGCCAAGGACTCCAATTCTTCTCATGCCTCGGCTCAAGTTCAATCTTTGACAGCTCTCCTCTTTGGGCCAAGGGTCCTTGGACTCTCTTCCTTCTGTACTCCAGAAATGCTTCCAGAGGGTCACTCAAAGAACCAACTTCTTCTTCAGGGCTCCTGGAGGTCAGACTAGGAGCAGGCTGAAGCTTCTTTTCGGTGCTAAGGCTTATACCCTAGCCAACAGCATGGCTTGGGACAGCATTCCCTTCCTCGGAGTCTTTCTACCTACAAGTGAAGGATTTAGTCGATATTTCTTGACATACCTTGGCTTTAGGGCTAGAAAATGGCCTACCCTTGGATTCATGCGCTTCTTAAGAGGCCCTAGGGTCTTGCCTAGACCAGGGATCCTGGTGGGGTGTAGGAATACCGGTTGGCATCGAGGCAGCATTGTTGGATCATGTCATCCCCCTCTTCTTGCCTTGGATTTGTCCCCAAATCCATCTCGGGTCCTTTCCTACATTCATCATTCTCTTCCAATTTTCAGCAGCATTATCTTTAGACCGAGGAGTGTGACTTGATTTAGTGATGGACCAAGGTTCGGGTCCTTCAGTTCCTTCTCCATCAGTCTCTATCGCTCATTCTCCTGAAAAACTATCAACAAGAATGTTAAGGCTCGGGGAGGTAGCGGGTGAGAGCTCCTTACTCATATCCACATCCGGGTCAGCATCCGGGTCTTCTTCGCTCGGGGCAGCTCTCAAAACTCGTCAGGAGGTGATCTCCCATTGCACCTGGGGTGCACAGGGGATGGCGGTAAAGCGTCGGGTCGGGGCACGGGGGTACCGGAGGTGCCGGAGGTGAACCAGGGCACTTTGGGCAGGGCGGCGGCGCCGGGTAGTGGGGCGGCGACGGCGGCGGGTAGTGACGCGTCGGCCAGTGGCAAGACGGTGACGACGAGTGAAAAGCTGGCGGCGGCGTCGGGCAGTGACGCGTCGGGTAGTGGCAAGGCGGCGGCGGCGGGCAGTGATTCGTCGGGCAGTGGAAAGGCGGCGGCGGGCAGTGGAGAGCCGGCGGCGGCGACGGGCGGTGGTGCGGTGGGCAGGTCGGCAGCGTCGGCCATCATCAAGTCGGGGCAGCCGGGGTCGGGTAGGACCGGGGCTGAGCGTCGGGCGCGCGGACTCGTGCTCGGGGGCCACGTCGGGTGGTGATGCGCCGGGGGGCCTTGGGCAGCGACAGGTCGGGGCCGGGTGCTAGGTCGGCCGGGGCCTGGTCGGGCAGGGTAGCGCTGGGTGCTGGGGCGCTAGGACCGAGCGGGTAGCGCCAGTCGGGGCCGGGCGCTGGGGCGCCGGGGCCTGGTAGGGCAACACCGGGTCGGGTGCTGGGACGCCGAGGCTGGGCAGGTAGCGCCAGTCGGGGCCGGGCGCTGGGGCGGGGGCCGTGCGCTGGGGCGACGGGGCCTGGTTGGCCAGCGCCGGAGCTGGGGCCGAGCACTAGGGTGCTGGGGCCTGGTCGGGCAGCGCCGGGGCTAGGGCCAAGTGCTGGGGCGCTGGGGCTGGTTGGGCAGCGTCGGGGCTGGGGTCGAGTGTTGGGGCGCTGGGGCCGAGTGCTGGGGCGCTGGGGTCTGGTTGGGCAGTGCCGGGGCTGGGGCCGAGCACTGGGGCACTGGGGCCTGGTTGGGCAGCGCTGGGACTGGGGCCGAGTGCTGGGGCGCTGGGGCTGGGGCAGCGCCGGGGCTGGGTACTGGTGCGGGGCTGGTGCCGGGGATGAGGCCGGGGCTGGGCCGGGGCTGGGGCCGGGGCGCCGGGTGCTAGGGTTTTAAAAGTGAACCCTGCAAACTTTTCGAGCCCTTCGGGCTTAACTTCTTCTCCTTCATCAGACTTCTCTTCTTCTTCCTTCTTCTCCTCTTCTTCATCGTTCGTCTCGATTCCTCCTTCTCTTACCACCATCGTCCGTTGGTTAGGGCAGTCCCTTGAGATGTGTCCTCTACCTTGACACTTAAAACATACAATTCCACTAGGACGTGGGTTAGAATTCTGAACCGTAGAAGTAGGTTGGGCAGATGTTACCGGTGGTGCCGAACCCCTAGGGTTAGGGTTTGGCCGTGAACTTGAGCCTCGGGGCTGGTCGGGCTTCCATGAGGCTTGGCTTGTGGCCGAGCCTCTCCACGGGGCAGTGGCTGATCTTCTGGGGTAGCCTCTCCTCAACTCCCTCTCCACACGGTTGGCTAGGCCCTTGAGATCCTCGTAGTCAACATAGTTAAGTAGGTTGACTTGATGCATGATCTCGGGGTGTAGCCCACCCACAAACCGGGCTATCTTCGCTTCAGGCTCTTCTCTGAGGTCGAGTCTGGCTACCAACATCTCTATCTCCTTGGTGTATTGCTCCACGGACATGGTGCCTTGCTTTAAGTTCCGGAGGGATGTGTGTAGGTCTCGAGTGTAGGTGCCAGGAACGAACTTCTTCCTCATGATCCTCTTGAGGTCTCACCACGACTCGATAGGGTCCTCTTCATCTCTTTGGATCCGTCCTTTGAACTGGCTCCACCATAGGGCAGCTTAGTCAGTGAATTCAAGGGTGGCGAGGATTACCTTCTTACGTTCGGAGTAGTGGTGGCACTCGAGGAAATCCTCCATACTTCTCTCCCAATCTAGGTACTCGTCGGCATTGTATTTGCCAGCAAACTTTGGCACGGTGAGCTTGAGGTTGCTCAAGTCATCATCAATCTCCTGAGCTAGTCATCGGGCTCTTCTGTTCAGGTCTTCTGGGCTGTCCTCTCGGCGCTCATCTCGTCCTCTCCCGGCTTGAAGCAGGGGTAGGGCTTCTTGGACGGCGGCCATGGTAGCTCCAAGGTGCTGAAGGTGGCCTTCCATGTTGGCTAGTCTCTCGTCTGCCATGGTTAGTACTATCGAATGGAAGCAATTTTCTATCCCCTCTTCTTAGAAATAAACTTACAACGAAAGGAAATAACGTGGCAAGGTGGCCTCGCTTTCTTTTCTTTTTCTTATCTTATAACTCGAAACTGAAATTGAAATAGAAGGGAATTTTCGAATAAATTTTCTAAAGAAAGCAGTAAAGGATATGAATCCAGGTGAACCTGGAGACTGGGATAGATTGTGGTCCATGAGCTGAACCGTGCTCTGATACCAACTGATGTGAACCGCTGCAACCGTGGGCAGACGACCCTTAAACACCGTAAGTTGAGACCGTGCAACAAGGTAGAACCGTCGAGAACCAGGGGCGGATAAGTACTTTGACCCTCGGCTGTATATAGCCGGGAACAAGAAGTGTCCAGTCGATGACGCCACGCCAAGACATGGATGCTCTTGACGATAAGTCGTGGCCTTCAGTATCGCAACATGCAGATACAATAAGGTTTCAGAACAAAGTTCTTTCAAAGGGGGTTTATTTCATAAAAGTTGTGTCTTACAAGGGTGGCCGACGGCCTCCTTATATAGGTGAGGGAACAAGCTCTCCTCCCTAATCACTACTTCTAAATAATAATAAAATAAAGAGTCCTATTCCTAAATAGTCTCCTAAAACCTCTAAATAATCCTACTAAAAAGGAATAAAACATAAAATAATAGTTGTAGTTTTTTAAAGCAGAATAAAAGACTAAATTAGGTCAAAACCCCTAATCTGGCCGCGTACGGCTGTTCGGGCCGGTTGGGCGCGTGTGGCGGCCCGGTGGGCTTGACCGGCCGAACGCCGGGCTTGACTCGGGTGGCGGTCGCGGGCTTCGGGTTGGTACAGTGACCGGGCTTTTTGGCCGACTTCATGGGATCCCTCGGATCGGTCCGGCTGTTGGTTTAAGGCTCGGGACGAGCCTTTCTTCAGTTCCTTTCCTTTTCTACTCGGGCCTTCTTTCCTAAGCTTTAGGTAGGCCTCCAGGTAGCTTCGGACGTAGCTCTCCGTGGTCAGTCCAAGTGTAATGCTTCGGGGCCAAGGACTCCAATTCTTCTCATGCCTCGGCTCAGGTTCAATCTTTGACAGCTCTCCTCTTCGGGCCAAGGGTTCTTGGACTCTCTTCCTTCTGTACTCCAGAAATGCTTCCAGAGGGTCACTCAAAGAACCGACTTCTTCTTCAGGGCTCCTGGAGGTCAGACTAGGAGCAGGCTGAAGCTTCTTTTCGGTGCTAGGGCTTATACCCTCGGCCAACAACATGGCTTGGGACAACATTCCCTTCCTCGAAGTCTTTCTACCTGCAAGTGAAGGATTTAGTCGATATTTCTTGACATACCTTGGCTTTAGGGCTCGAAGATGGCCTGCCCTTGGATTCATGCGCTTCTTAAGAGGCCCTAGGGTCTTGCCTAGGCCAGGGGATCCTGGTGGGGTGTAGGAATACCGGTTGGCATCGGGGCAGCATTGTTGGATCATGTCAAGTTCCTATCCTAGCACCACTCAACCTAGGCTCTCGCTCTCAAGCTAAGTGATTAAGGATGCATTAAAGGTGTTTGATGAAATGCCAAGCTACAAAACCCTCTCCTATGACTCTATGACCACTAGGCTAGACACCACACTCTCATGTCAATGTCCTAACACTAAGAGAATCATCAAAAGACTAATCAAAGTTCAATTGAATGAAAACCCTAATGCACACCAAGTGTTCGATAAAATGAACAAGAGAGAAATCACGCAACTATGGTTGAATTGAGATGTCCTAATCTCTTAGAACACACTCTCTTCAATCCCTAGACCTACAATCCATGTAATCTAAGCACTCTCATGCATTACATCACAAAGAATAGACCAAATCAAGTAAACATTGCAATCAATGGAATTAACAACAAGTCCAGAGATCATCTTCTTACATCCAAGATCAATCATAGCATGTTTACACAATCAACCTCTATCATAGCACAACTATCTATCAATCCAAGGAAACCTAAGAAGTAAGCCACACATGGCCAAGGAAATGAAGGAAAGAGAAAGAGAGATGATCACCAAGAACACCATGGCAATCCTCCTCTTACAAGCTCCTCTTCCAAGGTTGTGGACTTCAATCCAACCTCCTATACTTTGAGTTGCACCTTGCTCTAGGGTTGTGGATTGGAGATGAGAAGAAAAACAATGAGAAAGTTGAGAGAAAAAGGATTTTTGTCGAAGGCTGTGAAATCTGAATAATGAATTGAATGTCCTCTTTCTCCAAAAATCCTCTTTAAATAGGCTGTGGAAAAGCCTAAAGTTTTTGGCGAAAACTTCTAAAGTTTTCGCCGAAAATTCCTTTGAAAACCACTGAGCCGGCATTCACTTCCTTCACATGTTTTCGGTGAAAACTCTGAATGTTTTCGCCAAATACTTCTTTGAAAATGAAGCCTCAGTCTCCTGGAAGTCTTTGACCAAATGTTTTCGGCGAGAACTTGATAGTTCTCGCCGATAACTCCTTTAGGAACTCGTGCTGAAATCCCAACTTGCAACGGTCCTATCTCCTCCGTCCTAGCTCGATTGACCTCCTGTTTGTTCCTACGTGCTCCTTGTCATCCGTACTTCGAAGCCATAACCTGAAAATTCACGAAGAAACATCCAATAGACCATAAATTTGGCTCCAAAGTGGCAACCGGACAACAAATAACACTTTGCACTGAAACTTTAATAAAAACACATAAAGCATGGCATTTCACGATCAAACACGGTCATTTCATAGGTGAATCATAAGCTCAAAATGCACTAAATAAAGTCGCATCAAGTTTTTGCCGAAAAGGGTGCAATTTTTGGCGAAAACTTTGCACTGCAGCTTTTCAAAACGTTTTCGTAATTCCGGCAAACTTCAGAAAATCAGAATTAATTTGACCAAAATCGGAACAACCTCAAACATCTTGCGATTGAAACGATGACACACACACTACACACGAAAAATAAGAAATCACGCAAACTGACACTTTTGGCTCCCCCGAACCGACTCTAAAACAACGAGTTCGACACAAATTAAAAACTTAGTCCAGCCATGGGTTGCCTCCCATGAAGCGCTCTTGATTAACGTCCTTGAGCTGGACGATACCTGAACGGTGCTAGGAGACATCCCAACTCAGGATCTCCTTAACTCTAGCGTCAGAATTTATGAAGTAGAGCTTTGGGGTATCTCCGGCGAGCGTGAATTTCTTTCCGTTAGCATGAGTGAGCTTAGTGCGTCCATCGGGAAGATGATCAGTGATCTTGAAAGGTCCGAAAAGTTCTCTTAAGAGATCATCCTTCGTGAGTGTTAAAATGGAAGGAATGAGGACAATCGGCTTTATCTTCTCTTTGACCTCCGGCTTCATTTTACCGGGATCCGTGATCTTTGGCGCTTCGTTGGGAGATGCTTTTGGCTTCTCCTTCTTCACTTGCTCCTGCGCTGGTGGCTTGACAGGGACTGATGGTGCAGCTGGCTTGGAAGAGGATGGTGGAGCAACTGGCCTCCAGACCATTTGAGTCTTCTGCTGATTCTTCCTCCGTAGCCTGCAAGGTTCCTTGCTTGGTGGTGATTGAGAAGAAAAGGCTTTCAGTTCCTTCTTCTTTGGCGGCTTTTGTGCCGAAGATCCTGGTTTCTGCTTGATAATCTGTTCAACACCTGCAACAACAGTTGATCTAGAAACACTGGAAGAGACATCAGTAACGGAGTTGACCGGAGTCAACTCCACAGTTTCAACAGCAAGACAGTGAGGTTCTTCATCCATAGGAGTATATTTCATACCGTCGTTTCCTTACCAACCCTCAAGGTCAAAGAACCACTCGGAACATTGATTTGCATTTCGGTTGTTGCCATGAAGGGTTGACTATAAGAATAGTAGAATCCTCCTTGCTAGTATCTATAACCACAAAATCAGCTAAGAAAGTGAAAGGACCACATTTAGTAACGACATCCTTAATCTCTCCTCTAGGAGTTTTCCATGATCTATCAGCAAAGACAAGTTGCATGCTAGTCGGTTCAAGTTCTCCTAGATTCAATTTCTCGAACAAACTCATAGGCATGACATTGACAGACGCTCCTAGATCAACCAAACTACGTTCTATCTCAATATCATTAATGACTAGAGGTAGCGTGAAAGAACCAGGATCAGAACACTTAGCTGGATATGGCGAGGAAGGCTTCTTGCTACGGGTAGTAGGGTATCATTCTTTGTTTCCCCACATGCCAGTCTCGATCCTTGCGTTTGGTAGCAATGCATTCGGGAAGGGAGGCTTCTCGTATACGGAGCAAGAGGAGGATCATACTCCTTAGGCGCCTCCTTCTTTGCTTCCTTCTTCTCCGGAACTTCAATGGCCCTGTATAAATTAGAAGAAGCATTTGTAGGTGAGTTTGTCAGATTTGATAGATACCATCTTAGCTGCTCCTTCGATGCGTTGCTGGAGTTGTATGCGGCCATAGATGTAGATCTGGTTCACTCATGCCTATTCTGACCAGATGCATCGTTTTGGTGAGGAAGCTTGAGCTTTGAACTAACTAATGATTGTCAAGTCGGTGATGATCTATTGAGCTTCTTATCGATCATGAGTTGTTGCCTTCTGATGCGCTGTCCGTATAATATGTCAATGATTGCGATGCCAGAGCAGTTCCCTAGTTACATTTTGGTGCGCGCTGGTAGTACCCGTCGATTGTTTGGCTTTATGAGTTGAACCAGCTGGTCATTCTTTGGCTGTTCTGGTTGGCACGACATTAGGAGTCGATCTTGAAATTTCCTTGCTGTGTTGCGTAGCACATAACCTTGGTTTTTGAAGCTTGAGAACAAATTGACTTTTTCGAAGACAGACTTTTTGCAAGTAGCCATTGCCTCCGTTATACACTCACCACTCGCATCAAACGTAAGTGCTGGCGGTGATAGTGTAAGACTTCTCAGATGCTTCTCATTCTGCTTTAATGTTATCGAATCGAGCTGCTTCTTGACTTGATGTGTTCCAGTTCTTGGGCTTGAAGCACAGTTCGCGAAATGGAGAAGAGCAGCTTCAGGTGTGAGGGTAGTGCAATCCCCTTCAGCTAGGGAATTGACCCATTTAGCAGATTCTTCACGAAGACCTCGAGCAAAGATTTCAGCTAATTATCTCTGCTCGTAACCATGGTGAGGACAGTTGTAGAGAAGTTCTTGGAATTCATTCCAAGTGTCATATAAGCTCGCTCCTTCCTTCTGAGAAAATCTGGCGATGCTGTCCTTGAAGGCTGTTGTTCTGGAAGGAGGGAAGTACTCTTCGATGAAATCTTGAGCAAGAGTATCCCAATCTCTGTAGTAACCAGGTGGTTTGCCAGTGAGCCACCTCATAGCTGCGTCTTTAAAGAGAACGGGAAAGCTCTCAAGCATAGAGTGTTCTTGTCGAGATTCCCATTCATGAAAGTGCCACAAAGATCAATGAAATCCGCCAGATGCGTGCACGGATTGTCAAGTGGCCTGCCTTCAAATTGTAGATCCCTAGAGATCATGGTCAAGAAAGGAATATTGATCTCATAGTCAGGATCTCCTTCGATGCGTGGCACGGCGATAGAAGATCGAATGCTAGTTGCGCTCTGATGAACCCGTCGTTGTGCTGGTTCAATCAAATAAACTAACAAAGCTAACAAAAGCTAGGGTAGATCGTATTCCACGGGCCTTCTAATGATTGACTACTCAAACAAGCTAGCAAATTACTCAGGTTAAACACTTCGTGCGTGGTGTGAGTTCCACGACTTCTAATTCTAAGAAATGCAGAGAAATTAAAAATTGAAACTAAGAACAGATGGGAAATTAGTTGATTAAAATAGAGTTGACAGACGAACTTAGACTTTGAATCCCCCTTCGTTCCCCAGAGCATTGGCAATCAACAGATCAGCGGATTTCGATTCTTATTCAATCAATTCTAAGACACCACCATAACTCCTTACCCTTAGGTTTAAGACTGGTGAACGTTCGCTCTATCCGTTCTAGCTACCAAGATTAATTAGTCGCCCGGGTACGGTCGCCTCTCGCGATGACTTAACTTAACTTAACTGGTGGAATTACTAACGATTTATGAGTTACTCTTGCAGTGGATTAACCCTAACCGGTTCCTACGAAAGGCACGCTCCAATTATAAGGTTAATTGTTCAATTTGATGTTTTAAAGTAAGGCGAGCGTTCGCTTCTATCCTTAGCTTAACAAGAATCTAATCTAGGTGATCAATCCAGACAAGAAACATGAACAATGAAGAACAAATCAAATATGAAAGAGAAACTGATTGAACTTTGAATCTAATCACCGCCGATCCGTGACCGCTTTAAAGCCCTGGGTCACTTAGGGTTCATCTAGTCTAAGCTCTAAGAGTTTAGCTACTCATGTTTATCACAAAAGAATCAAAGACAAAGAAAGAGTTCATCATCCAGAAGAAGAACAGAAAAGAATCTGAAAAACCTAATTAAGACGACTCTGGCAGACTTTGATCTTCGGTAAACTGCAATCCTAGCTCCGAGTCTTTGAGATGGAAGGGATGGCGTCACGATCTCTTTCCGGCTCTTCGGACTCTAACTCTCTGCTCCAGAACTTGAGAGAATTCTGAAGTTCGGTATTAGTTGGTAATTATGATGTTTTCTAAGGTATATCTGATTTATGGCCGCCGGTTAAGTATTTATACTTAACCCTAATACCGCCGGATTTTGCCTGATATTTTCACCGAAAATGCTAGGGAATTTTCGTCGAAAATCTTAGTGTAAATGGATGGTCCGCCGGCTGCTTTTCTCCTGTGATTTTTGGATCAATTGTTCTCGGCGAAAACTTAGGGTTTTCGCTGAAAACTTCCTTTGATGAGCATCAGTCGATTTGTGCTGGGAATTTTGCCGAAAACACTAAGGGATTTTCGGCGAAAACTTTAGTGTAAAACCTGTGCTAACATAAAAATACTAGAAAACCATCAAATAGACCCGAAACGGGCCAAAGTAACACAAATGGCACGAGATAGGGCAATCGATTGAATATTGTTATTCTACCCTAAAAACCATGTCTTGAGCAAGAAAATGTCGCTTAAATGATGCTGATAATCACGTCAAATCGAGTGTCATCAAAATACCCCACACTTAAGCTTTTGCTTGTCCTCAAGCAAACTGAATAGAAACGCTCATGTTCACAAATGATAAGATCGATTAAATTGGAGCTCAATCAAACACAATGAATTATTAGACAGATAGATCCTAGAACAAGAAACCTAACATGCATACAGATCAACCAAACAACCTGGTCTCACTAATAGACTGCACACGACAAGTAGTAGCAACCAATTATGCACGAATTTGACCTGACCGACCAGACTCCTCACACAGGAAATATATAGTACAATGAAAACTCTCACTCTCTGTGTTTAGGGACGTGTTTCTGCTCTCAATCATTTGCTGTTACTGAATTATGTCATAAGTTTGCAATTCAACCACATCTCCACCACTGTGACAACACGAGTAACCAGTCAAGAAGGACTTCCCTGCTAGGACTGTAACGAATTCTACACTACATGTACATGGGTTTATGATGCGATGGATGATGGGAATGTATGATGATGGCTTTGTGCGGTGTAGCTTTCGACTAACTTCCCTCGAATCTAATCTGCGGCTTCCTACCGTCTAACCAGACACGGGTGGAATAATGAACGCTCGTCCTATGATACCCTCAAGCAACCTAGCACTTTAATATTTTTCTTCACACAATTTTTTTTCTGACTTTTCTTTTGACTTCGTTCTTCCATTTGTAGAGAGAAGAACGTTTTATTGAACTAAAAAAATTATTGCTTTTCTGATTTTTCTTCTTTTCATTTTTTCTAAACTTGCTTCTTTTCTTTTTTTTCTATTTTTTTCTTTTGTGCCGATTCTTTTCTTTTAGTTGCTAGAGGGGTTTACACGTCTGGACATAATAGCTAAATCACCTTTTTAATGGCTATAGGCAGGTTACCACAAACTGACTTCCGGTAGCTCAATCTAGAACTACAACCACAGGGGATCAACGGGGAAATGAAAGAATGGGAAATGGCTGTAATGTATTATCGAACCGAAAGAACAGGCCAAGCTCAAGGGTCTACACCTAATGGATTTTATCGTTAGGTAGGATATCTGGCTTAGTAGCTGAATCTAGGTGCCCCTATCATTCTAGAACTCGTGTCATCGTGTGGTCTCGAGTAGGTCTCATGCAAATTCTAACTCATTCAAGTAAACAGAAAACCACTCAGAAAGAATTAAAATTGCAAGTTACGTGCAATGGATCAAAGCTCATAGTTGGTTTGCTAGTCGAATTCGGTCATTTTCATGCAATCAAGGCTACAAACTACAAGTGTGATTTTAAAAATTCTGTTCTGACTAGGCAATTTAGCATCAAAGTATACAAGTTGGTTCTCAAGTTCTAGGTTAATCAGTCTAAGCATCATTATGAAAGTTTGAACAGCAACTTAACATCAAAAATCAAGAACTGAGCCATTCTAATGCTAGAGAGACTGAATGGAATCACGAGGCACACAAAAACACAATCAAGGGCAATCAAGTTCATGCAAGGTTCTCTAGCATCCTACCCCACACTTAAATTGGACTGTGTCCTCACAGGACTAATTCTAGAGTTCAGAGTGAAGTAGAAGAACCTGGACCGAGATGGTTGGCGTAGGGGATGAGCACGGGTCCTCGGAGCAGAGGGAATCTACCCAAGTGAAGCAAAGGGAATCTCCCTACTGCCTACAAAACAAAAACAAATGAAACATAAAAAGGAAACTGGGACAAGTGTCCCGGATCCACACAGAAAAAAGTTGGATCGAAATCCGAAAAGAAGAAATAAAAAGAAAGGACAAGGAAAAGGACACCACCTGATCATGGCTAGCCAGGGGCGTCGGGGGGTGGAAAGTGGAGGAAATCGCCGAGCTGACGTTGCCACGCCATCTGTGCCTCATACCGCTCGTCAGCGCGTGCATATGTTGCTGTATAATAGTCCATCTCGCCTCTTGAGTGGCGTTGTCGGTGATGCGCCACTCCTGCAGTCGCTCATACAGCTCTCTGACATCCGCGGGGTGCGGGTGATGCTGCGGGTGAGGCGCCTGGTATGGCTGGGACTCCTCAGAATCATCTTCTTCCTCCGACTCATCCTCGTTCTGGAGGGGAGGATCTGCTGCTACCTGGGGACTGAGGTCTAGCTCGAGGTCGTACTCGACTGCCAAGTCTCCTCCAACGGTGCGTACTCTGCGGCTTGGGATGTTCGGGCCATATTCATTGTTGAGGCCGAAGGAAATGATGAGTCGGTCGATGAAATTGCCTCCCAGGAGTGAGCGAGGTGGCGTCCGCATCTTGGTCTTCTGACGGAAGATGCGAGCAAGCACCCATCCGGGGTGAAGAGGGTAGCTCTCCCGGATGGCGCGAAGAAGCAGAAGTTCCTCCTTGCTGATATGGTGGCGGTCCTTCTCTGGAGCATATAATAACGATCTACGCCAAACCATATGAATGTATCTATAGAGAGGGTGAGAGAGAGACTTAACTGAATTATGGTCAGTGAGACGATCGCCGGGCACTCCAGTCATGTGGCTCCAGAGTGCATGGTATGCCTCTCCGTCGTCCTCGTCGTTCGCCCAGCCGAGGTGATGACCATGGTAATGCTCGTAGGGAATGCCTAGATGAGCTGCAAACTCATCGTAGGTGAGGGTCCTGTACACCCCGTCCAGATAGAAGGTGACAACCTTCTTGCGCTGCCTCTTCTTGTGCTCGTCCAGATCAAAAGTCACCCAGAACTCCTGTAGAGCGACGTCTGGGAAGTCGGAAGCTATGGTGGTCAGCTCTAGGAGGCCGGCCGGTACCAGGGCGTTGGGGGGTGGAAAGTGGCCGAACATTAGCTCCAGGAACATGCTCGAGCTTCTGGTAGCACTCGAAGTAGTAGTCGGGTAGACGAGCAACAATGCGATGGTACCCAGCACGGCCAGGGAATGCTGGTGGAGGGCCCTGGACGGCGGGTGTGACGGGAGCGGGGCTTTGGAGCTTGAGGCGGTTCAAGTCTCTGCTTGGTCCTGCGCTCATAAGTGGTGTTCCTAAAACCAGAATGAAACCAATTAGTAAAACTAAAACCCTACCCACACTTAGTAGAAAACTCAATTTCACAAAGAAATGAGGAAAACCGAGTGGGGGTAAGCAAAGCAGATTAACCTGTAATCTCTAACAATAAAATACATGCTTAGGAACAGCCAGAATGGAATTAGCACGATCAGAGTTCAGAAGTCAAACCGACATTCAAAAAAAAGTCAACATAATAGAACATTGCACCCTAATCATGGCAAGACTATCACAAAGCGAAGAATGACGGTATAATATGATCCCAAATGGCAAACACAATAATCTGAACGAGAATGAGCACATAAGGCACCCAACTGATCATAAACAGTTCATGGTTCAAACCGACATTTCTTGAAAGTCAACCTCACAAGGAATAGGTCTTAGGCAAAGCAACACATGATCAAACTATATGAAAATTAAGCACAACACTCCCTAAGCATGCTAGAACAGTTCAACAAGTTCACCTAACCTAGTTCACATGAAATCAGTCGGCACACAAATCGAGGTAAACCGAAAAGTCAACTGAAAGTCAACCCCAACAAAATTCATAATCAACATGTCAAAAGATTCGTAATGAAAAGTTCTACAACTTACCTTGAAGCCATGGATGCTAAAAATGAACATATTGGGAGAAATCGGTGAAAAATCGAAAATTTTAGGGTTTGGGTGAACTAGAGCTGTAGAGCTCCGATTCGGCTGTTCTAGGGCTCAAGATGATCGGAAATGGAAGGGAAAGGGAGCGGCGCGGTCGGAGGTGGCGACGGCGGCGGGTTGGTCGGCGGGGCGAGTGTGGGTGGCGGCGGCTTGATTTTCGAAAACAGGGGAAGCTTTTGTTTTTTAAAATCTAAAATGAAGTGAGGAGAGAGAGGGAAAAAGTCCGGATTTTTAAGTGAAAAAGTTGTTGATTTTCAAATATATTTTCGGCGAAGGTGCAAGTTTTCGCCGAAAATCTTAGTGAAAATAGTACTGCCGGTTTTCAAAGGTATTTTCGCCGAAAAGTTCAATAGGTTTTCACCAAAAATGTTGGTTAAAATCGTCTGGAAACACAGTGGAATTTTAAAGGGAATTTTTCGCCAAAAATAGGGTGTATTTTCGTCGAAAATTTTGACCTGAATGATTGAAAATATTTTCGTAAACCCGGCAATCTTCAGAAAATCACAATTAAATCCAAAAAATCGGAATAACCTCAATCAACTTGCGAATGACACTACGACACACAGACTACACACGAAAATAAGAAAACAAACAAACTGACACTTTTGGCTCCCCGGACTGACTCTAAAACACTAAGGTTGACACAAATGAAAAACTGACTCCAGCCGTGGGTTGCCTCCCACGAAGCGCTCTTTTATTAACGTCCTTGAGCTGGACGAATACCTGGACGATATTAGGAGACATCCCAACTCAGATTCTCCTTAATGCTAGCATCGGAGTTCATAAAGTAGAGCTTCGGGGCTTCTCCGGTGAGCATGAATTTCTTCTCGTTCGCGTGTAAGAGTTTGGTACGTCCGTCGGGAAGGTGGTCAGTGATCTTGAATGGTCCGAACAGTTCTGTCAAGGGATCATCTTCCACAAGGAAGACAGTGGATGGAATGAGAATGATCGGCTCTTTCTTTTCTTTAACCTCCGGCTTGATATCACCAGGATCGGTGATCGTCAGTATTTCCTTAGGAGATGCTTTTGGCTTCTCCCTCCATACTTGTTCCGGCGCCGGTAGCTTGGGACGAATTGGTGGTGCAGCTGGCTCGGTAGAAGGTGGCGCACAACTGGTCTCCAGACCATGTGAGTCTTTGTCTTCTTATTCTTTCCCCGAGGTCTGCTAGGTTTTGTGCTCGGTGGTTTAGAAGAGGCTTTCAGTTCCTTCTTCTTTGGCGGCTGAAGAACAGATTTTGGTTTCTGCTTGATAACCTGTCCAGCACCTGCAACAGCAATTGATCTAGGCACACTAGAAGAGACATCAGTAACGGAGTTGATCGGAGTCAACTCCACAGTTTCAACAGCTAGACAATGGAATTCTTCATTCTTAGGATAATATTTCATTCCGTCTTTAAGGCGGAATGTTATCGTTTCTTTACCGACCCTCAAAGTTAAAGAACCATTTGGAATGTTAATTTGCATTCCAGTAGTAGCCATGAAAGGTCGTCCTATGAGAATGGTAGAATCATCCTTATTAGAGTCAATGATCACATAGTCAGCTAAGAACATGAAAGGGCCACATTTAGTAACAACGTCTTTTATCTCTCCCCTAGCGGTTTTAAGCGATCTATCAGCAAAGACAAGTTGCATGCTAGGTGGTTCAAGTTCTCCTAGGTTCAGTTTATCAAATAAACTCATAGGCATAACATTAACAGACGCGCCAAGATCAACCAAACAGCGTTTTATATCAACATCATTAATGACAAGAGGTAGAGTGAAAGAACCAGGATCAGAACACTTAGCTAGATATGGAGAGGAAGGTTTCTTGCTACGAGCATAAGGATATCCTTCTTTATTCCCTTTCATGCCAGTCTCGATCCTTGCATTCGGCAGCAATGCTCTTGGAAAATGAGGTTTTACGACATACGGTGCAAGAGGAGGATCATCCTCCTTAGGCGCCACTTTTAGTGCTTCCTTCTTCTCTGGAGATTCAGCGATCCTGCGTAAAATAGAACAAGCGTCAGCAGATAAGCTTGTAAACTTTTTAACAGATACCATCTTAGCTTGCTCCTTTCTCGGATTCGGCTCTGTCTGGCTTGGAAGTTGGCCAAATGGTCGTCCAGATGCTAGCATGCTCGAGATGTTGTTCACAGCTTGCTCAATTCTTTGACTGGCTGCTATCTGTTCTTGATTGAGAAGAGCTTGAGCTTTAAACTGACTGTCATCATCATCGAGTCTGGTGATGATCTGACTAAGCTTCTTGTCCAGGTCACTGACGTTGTTTTCCTTCTGGTACTGCTGCCCTAGATAGGTATTGTTCAGGTATTGATTCTGGCGATGCCAGGAGAAGTTCCATAGTTACCTGGATTGCGATGCGGCGGCTGATAGACACCTGCCGGCGGATGGTTAGGCTTCTGATCCTGAGCTGGACCAGCTGGGCGGTTATTTTGGTTCTGGTTATGGTTGGCGCCAGCATTGTAGGACGGTCTGTCTTGATAGTTCCCTTGCTGCCTGAAGTTGCGGTAGCCAGCATAACCATTCTGATTGTTAATGAAGCCTTGTTGAATGAAATTTACCTCTTCGGCGGACCAGACTTCTGTCTTACCAAAATTCTGGCAACGGCCTCCATTATGCGCACAAGCTCCACACCATTCGCAATTAGCAACATAGACAGAAGCTGTTGGTAGACTTCTTCAGATGCTTCTCTACTTCTGCCTTGATAGCTGCTTCGAGATCTAGCTTGCTCCTTGATCCTTCAGATTGACGTTCCCAGTTCCTCGACTTGGAAGCACAGTTTGCGAAGTGAAGAAGAGCAGCTTCAGGTGTGAGTGTAGTGCAATCCCCTTCAGCTAGGGAATTGACCCACTTGCAGATTCTTCTCGAAGACCTCGAGCAAAGATATAGCTAACTGCCTCTGCTCGAATCCATGATGAGGGCAGTTGTAGAGAAGTTCTTGGAATCGATTCCAAGTATCGTATAAGCTTTCTCCTTCTTTCTGGGAGAATCTGGCAATGCTGTCCTTGATGGCTGTTGTTCTGGCAGGAGGAAAGTATTCTTCAACGAAGTCCTGAGCCAGAGTATCCCAATCAGTGTAATATCCAGGTGGTTTGCCAGTGAGCCACCTCTTAGCAGCGCCTTTCAGAGAGAACGGGAAAGCTCTCAAACAAAGAGTATTCTTGTCGAGGTTTCCGTTCTTGAAAGTGCTGCAGAGATCAAGGAAATCCGCAAGATGAGTGCACGGATTGTCTAGGGGCCTGCCTTCAAACTGTAGATCCCTAGAGATCATAGTCAAGAATGGAATCTTGATCTCATAGTCAGGATCTCCTTCAATGCGTGGTACGGCAATGGCGGATTGAACGCTAGTCGCACTCGGCTTGTTGTAATCAGCTAGACTTTTCTGGGCAGGTGGCGGTGGTGGATTTCCGCCTGGAGGTGGTGGTGGTGGTAACTGATCAGTCATGGTAGGAGATGGAGGAGGTGAGAGTGACTCGGTGTATGAAACGGATGAAGGTGACGATAAAGGTGAAGATGAGGAACTCTCCTTCAGTTCCTCGATCTTAATCGGAGTGATGGATGGAGGTGGGTTGGTTCTGCTTCTCCTTGGAATCTGTGATTGTCGAGGTGGAGCAGAACTGCTTGGTCTCTCTATACTCTTAGCCTTGTCGGTTTGAGAGCGAGTCCAAGGGCGGCGATGCATACACCTGTGAGCAACCTACAAATAACAAAAACAACAAAAACCAGTGTAAAATTGAAGTGGATGGAAAGGTGAAAGATGGAAAGTAGAAGAATAAATTGACAGTTCTTCTTTCAAACAATCAAAAGAAGTCCCCGGCAACGGCGCCAATTTGATGAACCCGTCGTTGTGCTGGTTCAATCAAATAAACTAACAAAGCTAACAAAAGCTAGGGTAGATCGTATTACACGGGCCTTCTAATGACTGACTACTCAAACAAGCTAGCAAATTACTCAGGTTAAACACTTCGTGCGTGGTGTGAGTTCCACGACTTCTAATTCTAAGAAATGCAGAGAAATTAAAAATTGAAACTAAGAACAGATTAGAAATTGGTTGATTAAAATAGAGATGACAGACGAACTTAGACTTTGAATCACCCTTCGTTCCCCAGAGCATTGGCAATCAACAGATCAGCGGATTTCGATTCTTATTCAATCAATTCTAAGACACCACCATAACTCCTTACCCTTAGGTTTAAGACCGATGAACGTTCGCTCTATCCGTTCTAGCTACCAAGATTAATTAATCGCCCAGGTACGGTTACCTCTCGCAACGACTTAACTTAACTGGTGGAATTGCTAACGATTTATGAGTTACTCTTACAGTGGATTAACCCTAACCGGTCCCTACGAAAGGCACGCTCCAATTATAAGGTTAATTGTTCAATTTGATGTTTTAAAGTAAGGAGAGCGTTCGCTTCTATCCTTAGCTTAACAAGAATCTAATCTAGGTGATCAATCCAGACAAGAAACATGAACAATGAAGAACAAATCAAACATGAAAGAGAAACTGATTGAACTTTGAATCTAATCACCGCCGATCCGTGACCGCTTTAAAGCCCTGGGTCACTTAGGGTTCATCTAGTCTAAGCTCTAAGAGTTTAGCTACTCATGTTTATAACAAAAGAATCAAAGACAAAGAAAGAGTTCATCATCCAGAGGAAGAACAGAAAAGAATCTGAGAAACCTAATTAAGACGACTCTGGCAGACTTTGATCTTCGGTAAACTGCAATCCTAGCTCCGAGTCTTCGAGATGGAAGGGATGGCGTCACGATCTCTTTCTAGCTCTTCGAACTCTAACTCTCTGCTCCATAACTTGAGAGAATTCTGAAGTTCGGTATTAGTTGGTAATTATGATGTGTTCTGAGGTATATCTGATTTATGGCCGCCGGTTAAGTATTTATACTTAACCCTAATATCGCCGGATTTTGCCTGATATTTTCGCCGAAAATGCTAGGGAATTTTCGCCGAAAATCTTAGTGTAAATGGATGGTCTGCCGGCTGCTTTTCTCCGGTGATTTTTGGATCAATTGTTCTCGGCGAAAACTTAGGGTTTTCGCCGAAAACTTCATTTGATGAGCATCAGTCGATTTGTGCTGGGATTTTCGCCGAAAATACTAAGGGATTTTCGGCGAAAACTTTAGTGTAAATCGGGGCAGACTTTGGTTTGACTCGATTGGCTCCTTGGATCGATTCCGATGCAATTCCTTGAGGTTCCAACGCTTTAGACACGTCCTTGGCTACTTTATTTGACGGCAAAAACCTGTGCTAACATAAAACACTAGAAAACCATCAAATAGACCCGAAACGGGCCAAAGTAACACAAATGGCACGAGATAGGGCAATCGATTGAATATTCATTATTCTACCCTAAAAACCATGTCTTAAGCAAGGAAATGTCGCTTAAATGAGGCTGATAATCACGTCAAATCGAGTGTCATCACGCTCGACATGTTGTAGTCAGCTAGACTCTTCGGTGCGCCCGGTGGTGGTGGTTGATCACCTGGTGGTGGTAACTGATCACCCATCCTAGGAGATGGAGGAGGTGAAAGTGATTCGGTGTATGAAGCGGATGAAGATGACGGTGAAGATGAAGATGAGGAACTCTCCTTCAGTTCCTCTATCTTAATTGGAGTGACAGATGGAGGTGGGTTGGTTCTGCTTCTCGTTGGAATTCGCGATTGTCCTGGCGGAGCAGAACTGCCTGGTCTTTCTATACTCTTGGCCTTGTCGTACTTGGCGGTTTGGGAGCGCGTGAGAGGGCGGTGGTGCATAAACCTGTGAACAATCTACGAATGACAAAAACAAGCAAAACCAGTGTAAAATCGAAGTGGATGGAAAAATGAAAGATGGAAAGTAGAAGAATAAAATGCCAGCTCTTCTTTCAAACAATTAAAGAAGTCCCCGACAACAGCGCCAATTTGATGAACGTTGTAATGCGTGCAATCAAATAACTACCAAGCTAGAATCTAAGTAGATCATATTCCACGGGTCTTCTAATAATTGTTTACTCAAAATGTAAAGGAAGATTACTCAGGTTTAACACGTTGTGCGTGGTGTGAGTTCAACGACTTCTATTCTAGAAAATGCAAGCAAATTAAAACTAAATTGAAAGACAGATTGGAAGATTGGTTGACTTAACAAAGACGACAGACAAGCTTAGACTTCGAATCCCCCTTAGTTCACCAGAGCATTGGCAATCAACAGATCAGCGGATTTCAATTCTCGTTCAATCAATTCTAAGACACCACTATAACTCCTGACCCTTAGGTTTAAGACAGGCTAACGTTCGCTCTATCCGATCTAGCTACCAAGATTAATTAGGCGCCCGAGTACGGTCGCTTCTTGTGACGACTAAACTAACTGGTGGAATTACTAACGATTTATGAGTTACTCTTGCAGTGGATTAACCCTAATTGGTTCCTACGAAAGGCACACTCCAATGAATAGGTTAATTGTTGATTTGGTATTTTAAAGTAAGGCGAGCGTTCGCTTCTATCCTTAGCTTAACAAGAATCTAATCTAGGTGATCAATCCAGACAAGAAACATAAACAACGAAGAACAAATTAACCATGAAAGAGAAACTGATTCAACTTTGAATCTAATCACCGCCGATCCGTGACCGCTTTAAAGCCCTGGGTCACTTAGGGTTCATCTAGTCTAAGCTCTACGAGTTTAGCTACTCATGTTCATAACGACAGAATCAAAGACAAAAACAGAGTTCATCGTGAAAAGGAAGAACAAATAGAAACTATAAAACCTAATTAAGACGACTCTGGCAAAGCTTCGCTCTTCGGTAATCTTCAATCCTAGCTCCGAGTCTCTGAGGTGAAGGGATGGTGTCACGATCTCTTCTTGGCTCTTCGAACTCTCAAACTCTGCTCTCTCGAACTCTTTAGGTCTAGAACTCATCAAATAGAAACCTGTGTTATCATGAAAACACTAGAAAACCATCAAATAGACCCGAAACGGGCCAAAGTAACACAAATGGCAAGAGATAGAGTAGTTGTGTGAATATTCGTTATTCAACCCTAAAAACCATGTCTTAAGCAAAGAAATGTCACTTAAATGAGGCTGATAATCACGTCAAATCGAGTGTCATCAGGCCTATTAGAGAGAATTGCAGAGCATTCTTCGTTGAGCTTTGCCGAAGTTACACCCGCTAGCTTGCGTTTATTGGTGAAGACCTCTTTCATGAACTTCGCATATTGAGGCATCTTGGTGATTGCTTCCCCAAAAGGCATCGTGAATTGAACTTTGTCAAGAAGCTCAACAAACCGTTTGAAATCCTTCTCCATGGAATTCGGTTTCAAACGAGAAGGGTAAGGTGACTTAGGCTTGTACGGAGGCACAACCGGTGAGGGAGGAGAGACCGGAGTAGCACTCATCGTAGCCTCTTGAGAACCAACCTTATTGGTAGTCTTAGAGGCTTCTTTAGTCTTGGATCCCTTATCCATCACTTCAACTTTATCCATGTCATCATCGGAGTCAACATTTTCCACCAAAACAAAGTCATCACCTTGAGCTTGGACCACCTTAGGTTTGGCATCTTGGATTTGCTTAACACTCCTCAATGTTACCATCATAAGCTCCTCGAACCCTTGGGATTGACCTCGGTGTTGGCGGGTAGACTACCTTTAGGTCTCTCCGAGAGTTCCTTGGCAAGATGACCCATTTGAGTCTCTAAGTTGGAGCTGGAAGCTTGTTGGTTCTTAAAAAGTTGAAGGATCGCCGCATTGGTGTCTTCTTGAGAGGTTGAAGATCCACCCTCTTTGTTTTGAGAAGGCTTGCTAAAACCCGGTGGTCCATCACCCTTGTGGCTATACATCCCCGGTGGGTTAGAACCTTGACCACTACCTTGATTTCCACCTTGGTTACCTTGACTCCATTGGTTACCCCCTTGGTTGCCTTGACTTTGGTTTCCACCTTGATTCCATTGGTTACCTTGATTGTACCCCTTGTAGCCTTGGAATCCTCCTTGATTACCTTGGTTGTAACCCTTGTTATAACCAATACCTTGATTACCTTGGCCTTGGTGGCCTTGGTACCCTTGGTTAGGCTTGTTGTAACCACCTCCTTGGTTCCAAGGGCGGTTGTAGTTACCCACTTGATAATTCCCTTGAGGGTTGAAGTTTTCATAGAATCCTTGGCCTTGCACAGAGTCCACTTCCTCAACATAGTCACCTTGGTTAGGCTTGGAAGTAGCGGAAGAGCAAGCATTGACATCATGGTTTTGGCCTCCACAACACTCACAACAAAACACCGAAGCAACCGGTGCATTACCCAAATGAGATGACTTAGAGGGAGGCTTAGGCATACTAAGATTGCTTACTTGAGAGGCCATGGCATAAATCTTGGAATAAGGAGAGCGATCATGGGATCATCTTCATCACGGTGTCCCGGTATCTTCGGCTTCTTCCATAGTTAGAAGGATCCTTTGGCGCGTCCACACTTACGGCCCGAGAATCATAGTGTCACTTCCATACCTCGACTTGGGAGGTTGTTGTCTAGCCCAATTCCTTGTCTTGTTGGCCATCTTCGCAAAGAGATCAAGAGCATCTTCGGGAGTGAGCCTCCTTAAGTCACCTCTGGTCGCTTGGTTGATTATCCTTGTATTCTCAAAATCAAGGGATCTAGCAAAGATGTCCGTCAAAGTCCACTCGACGGTGTTGTGGTGAGGACAAGACCGGAGTAGTGCTTAGAATCGATTCCAAGTCTCATGAAAGAGCTCACCATTATGTTGTGTAAAGTGATTGATGCGGTCTTGGATTGCATCCGTCATATAAGGAGGAAAGAACTCTTCGAGAAAAGCTTCGGCTAGGCCCTCCCATGTGGTGAAAGCTCTACTCGGTTGGTTCTCCAACCATGTCTTAGCTCTTCCCTTGAGTGAGAAAGGGAAAAGCTGGAGTCTCACACAATTCGGGTGCACTTGGTCATTCTTCACCGTGTCGCATATCTCCAAGAAGTCCTTGAGATTCCTAGATGGACATTCACCATCAATGCCATTGAACACCACTCCATTTTGAACCATTTGTATCATATTGGCCTTGAGCTCAAAGTTCCTAGCATTGATGGGTCGTCGAACAATGCTAGAGGCGGCCCCTTCAAGAGTAGGTCGAGCATAGTCCGCCAAGGTACGTCTTGCACCCCTTTCAGAGTGATCATCATCATTGGTATGGTGAGAGTGCTCTGAACGGTTGTCTTCATCATCGTGTTGAGACATGTTGTTGTGTGTGGTGCTATGAACTAAATGAGGAGGGGAGATGGTCGGTGGTTCAATCACTTGCGCAAGGCCTTGAAGTCGTGCTTGAAGGCGAGTGAGTCACCTCATGTACTAGCACAAGATACCTACACACAAGCACAGCGAGCACACCAAAGTAATACGGCAATGCGGGATAACAAAATCAAGCAAACAAGTAAAAAGGAAGCAAAACTAAATTGGAAGAAAGTGAATAGAAAGGTCCACAACTAAATGCTTTCTTAGGATTGAGAAAGTCCCCGGCAACGGCGCCAAAAACTTGATGTGCCAATAATCAACTAAGAAAGTATGATTATTAACAATCAAGGTCGTATTCCACGGGGTCCTCTCAATGGCTAATACTCACACTTCTCATAGACGGTCTAGACATTTGAAATTGGTTTGGGTTTGATTAAGAAATTCGTAAGCAAAGGCAAAGACTAGTAAAACTAATAAAGGTTAAACAAGAGAGCAAAGTGGTTCAAATCAAAGACAAAGGAGGTTCACTTGGAAGGATAGTTTCATCATGCTCAAGAGGACTAATTGAACAAACAAGCAAATCAAGGTTGAGTTTGCGATCGGATGGCCATGCAATTCACTTCTATAGACTCAATGCACTCTCGTAGCACCAAATCCCTATCCTAGCACCACTCAAATTAGGCTATCGCTCTCAAGCTAAGAGACTAAGGATGCACTCTAAGTGTTTGATGAAATGCCAAGTCACAAAACCCTCTCCTAGAACTCTATGACCACAAGGGTAGGCACAACACTCTCATGTCAATGTCTTAACACTAAGAGAATCACCAAAAGACCTATTAAAGCTCAACTGACTGAAAAACCAAGTGCACACCAAGTGTTTGATAAAATGTCTAAGAGAGAAATCATGCAACTATGGTTGAAATAAGATGATCTAATCTCTTAGAACACACTCACTTCAATCCCTAGACCTACAATCCATGAAATCCTAGCACTCTCATGCATCAAATCACATTGAATAGACCAAATTAAGCAAACATGACATAAAAATGGCATTAAGAATAAGTCTAGATATCATCCTCATACAACCAAGATCAATCATCGCCATTTATACAATCATGCCTCTATCATGACAGAACTAATCTATCCATCCAAGATAAACCTAGTAACTTAGCCACACATGGCCAAGGGAGTAAAGAAAAGAGAAGAAAGATTAATCACCAAGAACACCATGGAATGAATCCTTGAGATGATCTTCAATTCTCCACTTGTAACACCTCTCCCAAGGTTTGTTGACTTCAATCCAAGCTCCAATTACTCCAATTAGCTCCAGAAATGTGTCCTAGGGTTTATGGGTTCGTGGCTATTTGAATTGGGACCAAAGGGATGTGTAAAGAATCAATTTGAATCCCAAAAATTGTCTTTAAATAGGATTCTGTTGGGCATACACGTCGTGTACCCTGAAAATCTACACAAACCATGATTTTTAATCACTCGCTTCTTTCTCATCCAAGCTCCAATTTGGCCACTGTTTGGTCCTATGGACTCCTTGTCATCTCTACTACAACTTCCTGGCCTGAAATGTACACAAAAGATACTACAAATCACGTCAAATGGGGCCACAAGTGACCCCCTTAATAGTTAAGGGATCTTTCGGCTCATATCCGAGCAAAAACTTTATTTCTTCAAAGGATTTAAGGGCAACAATAACTCAACTTGTGCAAAAGGACTCAAAAGGCATGCAAATAGGACAGAGAGGGACCAAATCACTGAGAAAATAAGGGTAACGTAAGATAAACATGTATGAAATAAGGTCACATCATGCATCCTTCTCTGGTGGCTTGGTAGAAGGCGGCGGAGGGATTGGATCGGTAGGGGTGGCGGAGCGACTGGCTTCCACACCAACTTGGTCTTCTTGGCATTCTTCTTCTTTACTTCGCCAGGATCTTTAAGTTGCGGAGATTTTAGAAGAAGACGCTTTTAATTCCTCCTTCTTCTTTGGCTTATGTGTCGGAGGCTTTTTCTTCTGGTTGCTCACCTGTTCAGCACCTGTAGCAGCTATCTTTGAATAAACACTTGGAATAACATTAGTAACGGAGTTGACTGAGGCCAACTCCACAGTCTCAACAGATAAACAATGTGCTTCTCCCTTAGGAATGTACTTCATACCATCCTTGAGACGGAATGTTACGTTATCCTTTCCAACCCTTAATGTTAACGATCCGTTAGGGACATTAATAATCATGCGGATGTTGCCATAAAAGGTCGGCCTATGAGAAGAGTAACATCCTCATCTCGGGTATCCATGACTACAAAATCAGCTAAGAAGGTAAACGGACCACATCGCACAACCACATATTTGACCAATCCTCTAAGTGCTTTCATAGATCTATCAGTAAAAACCAATTGCATGCTACTCGGTTTTAATTCAGTTAAGTTCAGTTTCTCATATAAGCACAAAGGCATGACATTTATGGATGCGCCTAGATCAACCAAGCTACGTTCAACCTCAATGTCATTAATGATGCAAGGCAATGTAAAAGAGTCAGGATCGGAACACTTAGTTGGGATCGGTATGGGTGGCGTTTGAGCCTGGACGACAGAGCATTCTCCCTTGGAGGGAGTGGAAGATGCTTCCTTCTTCTTCTTCGAGTTATCCTTGTCTTCTCCCTTGGGTAGCAACGCCTTAGGGAAGGGAATTCTTGGCTGATACGGAGCAAGAGGTGGCTCCGGTGCTCGTGTAGTTCTTGGCGAGGCAGCCTTCTCTTCTTCTTTCTCGATCTCCGGTATATCAATAACTACAACATCAGGAGTCATGACCGAATCGGGAGATGTAGTAGCAACTGAGCTCTTGCAACTTAGAGTGGAGACAGTCTTAACATGCTCATTCTTCGGGTTTGATTCTGTCTGACTTGATAGCTTACCGAAGGGACGACCACTAGAGAGCATGCTAGCGATGTTGTTCACTTGGCTCTCCACTCTATGGCCTTGTGCAATCTGCTCTTGGTTCAAGATGGCTTGAGCTTAAAATTGATTATCATGATCATCAAGTCTAGATATGATCTGGTTGAGCTTCTTATCCAGATCGGTCTCCTTGTTATCTTGAGGTGTGGGTCGTTGAGGCTGTTGTCCTCCGGTGAATCTAGGAGGGCCTTGGTAGTTGTTGTTCAGGTACTGATTCTGGCGATTGCCAGGTGATGTACCGTGATTGCCTTGATTTCTATGCGGAGGCTGATACACTCCTCCAGATTGGGTGTTCGGCTTCTGCTTTTGATATGACCCAAATGGTCGGCTATTTTGATTATGATTCTGGTTCTGCTTGGCTCCGGAGTTGTAGGGAGGTCGCTCTTGGAAACTTCCCTATTGTCGAGGTGGCCGGTAGTTGTGGTAACCGATGTAGCCTTGTTGATTATTAGGGAAGCCATGAGTAATGAAGCTCACCTCATCTAAAGACCAGATATATGCTTTCCCAAAATTCTGACAACTCCCTCCGTTATTAGCGCAGGCTCCACACCACTCACAGTCAGCTACATAGACAGAGGCTGATGGAGGATTAGTAGGCATGCCAGCCTTCTTCATATGCTTATGGACTTCTGCTTTAACCTGCTCTTCTATGTTAAGCTTACTCTTGACTTCTTCTGATTGTCTCTCCCAATTCCTTGACTTGGAAGCACAATTGGCGAAGTGAAGCATAACAGCTGCTGGAGTAAGAGCGGTACAATCTCCCTCAGCCAAGGAGTTGACCCATTTAGCAGATTCCTCATTCATACCTCGAGCAAAGATCTCAACTAGTTGTCTTTGTTCGAAGCCATTTGTAGAGGAGTTCTTGGAATTCATTCCAAGCATCATATAAGCTCATCCCTTCCTTCTGAACGAATCTGGCAATGTTGTCCTTATAAGCTGTAGTTCTAGAAGGAGGAAAGTATTCCTCTACGAAATCTTGAGCAAGAACGTCCCAGTCGGTTATAGTCGCCGGGCAGCTTGCTACTGAGCCATCTCTTTGCGAGACCTTTTAGAGAGAATGGGAATGCTCGTAAGCATAAGGTGTTCTTATCGAGACTCCCACTCTTAAAGGTCTTGCATATAGCTAGGAAATCCGCCAAATGTGTGCATGGATTATCACGTGGCTTTCCTTCAAACTGCACATCCCTAGAGATCATTCCCAGGAAGGGGATCTTGATCTCATAGTCAGGATCATTCTCATTGCGTGGCACGGCAATGGAGGATCGAATGCTAGTTGCGTTTGGCTTAATATAGTTTGCAAGACTCTTCTGAGCAGCCATTGCGGTGGAAGAGGGTGGCGGCCAGTTTGACGAAGTGGATGAAGTGGAACAAGATGAGGAGCTCTCCTTAAACTCCTTGATCTTACTTAGTGTAGAGGATGGGGCGGGGACGGTAGTAGATTGCTTCAGAATTTGCGGTTGCTTAGGCGAAGCAGAACTACCCGACTTGTCTGAAGTAGAAGACTTGATAGACTTAGACTGAGAACGAGTGAACGGGCGGTTAATAAACCTGTAAACAACCTGCAAATAACAAAAACAAACACAACCGGTGTAAAATTGAAGTGGGATTGAAAGATGAAAGATGGAAATGTAGAAGAATAAAGTGCCAACTCTTCTTTCAAACAATATAGAAGAGTCCCCGGCAGCGACGCAATTTGATGAACACGTTTTAGCGTGTGGTCAAATAAATACCAAGCTAAAAGCGAGGTAGATCGTATTCCAGGGGTCTCTACTAATCGTCTACTCAAATGAATTAACAAATTATTCAGGTTTTCACAAGTTGTGCGTGGTGTGAGTTCCACGACTTCTAAACTATTGAGCAGGAAAAATGAAATGAAAACCAAGACAAAAATAAAGATTGGGTTGACTTGACAAACGACATACAAGCTTAGATTTCGAATCCCCCTAAGATCACTAGAACATTGGCGATCACAAGACCAGCGGTTTTCAACCCGATTCATTCAGTTCTTAGACACCACCATAACTCCTGACCCTTAGGTTTAAGACTGGCGAACGTTTGCTCTATCCGATCTAACTCCCAAGATTAATTACTGTCCGTACGTTCGCTTCTGCAACGACTAAAATAACTGGTGGAATTACTAACGGTTTATGAGTTACTCTAGCAGTGGATTAACCCTAACTGGTTCCTACGAAAGGCACACTCCAATGAATAGGTTAATTGTTGATTTGGTGTTTAAAGTGAGGCGAACGTTCGCTACTATCCTCAGCTTAACAAGAATCTAGTCTAGGTGATCAAGCTAGAAAAGAAACACAGACAACGAAGAACAAACCAAACATGCAAGAGAAACTGTCTGAATCTGAATTTAATTACCGCCGATCTGTGACCGCTTTAAAGCCCCGAGTCACTTAGGGTTCATCTAATCTAAGCTCTATGAGTTTAGCTACTCATATTCAAAACAAGAGAAACAAAAACAATCAAGGAATACATCTCAAGTAGGAAGAACAGAGAAAAACTATAAAACCTAATTCGATGAAACCAAGAAGCTTCAATCTCTTGAATCTTCAACTCCTAGCTCCGAGCACTCTGAGGTGGAAAGATGGCGTCACGATTTCTCCGGGAACTCCGAGGATGCTCTCAACTCTCTCTCTCGAACTGTTAAGTCGGGAAATTAATCCGTGGAAATGTATATCTTGACTGAAGTCCGCCGTTTGCTTAAATAGGGTTTGTCCGTATGTGCGCCGTAAAAGAGAGGACTTCTCGGTGAGAACATTAAAAGTTCTCGCTGAGAACTTTATTTCAAAGGCCTCCTGTGTCTCCTGTTTGCAAAACTCTTCGGTGAGAACTTGACATTTCTCGTCGAGAACTTCTTCTTTAATTCTCCTGGAAATTCTGTGTTCAAACTCCTCGGCGAGAACTTTGAGAGTTCTCGTCGAGATCATTAGTGCAAGCAGGGGCAGTGCTAGTTCCGGACTTGTATTATTTCTGGATCGATTTCGGGCAAATCTTTGAGGTTCCCTCGCTTTTCGAGCACGTCTGTGGCTACTTATTGATGGCAAAAAACTGTGCATTCACAAAAGCACAAGAAACACATCAAATAGGCCCATAACGGGCAAAAGTAACCAAAAAGGTAAGAACTAGAGAAATCGAGTGAAAACACCCTAAACTACCCAAAAAATCGTGTCTCAAGCAGGGAAATGTCGCTTAAATGAGGCTGATAATCACGTCAAATCTAGTGTCATCAAAAGCCTATAAGGAAGGTGTGAGACTCGGTGATGGATGCCTAATATTTAAGGGAAGGGTCTTCTCTCCATTCAGAGTGGAAGGAGTTAACCAACTGCCAGACTTGCCCGCAGGTTAATGAAGGTATTCTTCTACGCCCACATACTGAAAATGGGGTTGTGGAATGTAGATATCCCGGGAAATGCAAGCTCTTCTATTCTGGTTCACGGTTTTTCTTGGCTATATGGTTCATCCGGGGGAGAGATCGAGCTTACTCTGGCCACCGCCAGACGCTCCCAACTTCTTGGAGATGGTGTTTCAAATCGCTGCTGTAGTTAGGGATGTCGTCGCTGCTACTTGTCGACCGTCGCACCACCCTTCTCTTTCCAATCGTTCTATCTTCCTCTGCTCCCATAAAATAGGAATGTCGCTCGCCGCCTTTTCTCTCTTCCTCGGTCACCACGAACCGCCTCCATTTCCCTTGACTTCTCCTCTATTTCAAGTCGGCGCTGCCATCCTTCCATCTTCCTCGGTTTCTATGCTTCCCAAATAGTGGGAGTTGCGCCTCCCATCTCTCTTCCAGTATTATGAAACCCTTAAGTTATTCACCTGAATGGACTTAAACGCCCTTATCTACCCCCTGGCCCATGAGCTGGGCCTCAAGCCCAGTCGCCCCGCCCCTCTCCCTTGGGCCAAGCAACCAACCGGCCCAACCGGGTTTTCTCCTTCCTACTTCTTTCCATGGGCCAAACCAAATCGGCCTAACTTCCTCTCTTCCTTGTTGCTGCTTCAAACCACGGCGCCGGCCCTCCTTCCATCTCCACTGCAGTTCGAACCAACCAGCTCCGCATAGGCTCCATTTTCCCTCGCTCACCTCACTCAAGCGGGTTGAGCCCAAACTTCCCTCCCTTTGTTTTAATGCACACAACGATTAATTGTAGGGCTCAATGGCCCAGCCGAACCTTAGCTCCATTTTAATTTAATCAAGGCCTTGAGCCTTGATTAAATTAAAAAAACCCTTGGGTCGGACCTACTTCGTTCGACCAAATAACTTAAAGCTTTCACCCGAACTTGAATTCTGCCACTGTATTACATCCCCAACGAATTAATTAACTTTAATTAAGTCGTTCAAGCTGGTTTAGAAATTAATTGATTTAAAGAAAGTCAAAAAGTTTTCAGAATCAACCAGTTAACTAGAAACGGGTCATTACAACTCTCCACCCTTCAAGCAGGCTTCATCCCAAAGCTGACTTAAACCCCGTCCCTCTGACCAGTGAATGCAATAGTGAGCAGTAGATGCTTATCTGTGAGATAGGCATTCACCAAGTCGGGGTAATGCCGTTTCAAAAGCACCAACGTCCTTTATGTGACCCTTAATTACACCTCACAAGCCACCACGATTAAAACACTAGTTTATGCGGTAAAACTTTACTGCTTGTAACTGAAGTTTCTCTATCCCTTTCTCCAAACAAACCTTTAACAAAGACTGAATTGCACTGAACCAACTACAGACCTGACAACTGAACCCACGCTGAACCATCAAACCTGACCCAGTAGCCGAAAACCACACTAAAAATCACACCGAACTGACAACAACCTGAAGACCGAAACCACAATGAACTTACAACCAACTTTCAAAGTCTCACCCACACCCGATGGTCAAATTGCTAGCCCGTAAATCTTATCCTTGATTTTAACCAAGGTGAAAGTTCTATCACCTGCTGTTTACCAACTCATTTATTTCGGCTAACCCAAAATACTACTCAGCTCCTTTCTGTTAAGGTCGAGTCTTCGCCTTTTCTGAAAGACATGCGTTCACTGATTCTTCTTCAAACCGATATGTGGGCCTTGATTCTAAAAGAATCGGATGGCCATAGTTTACAACTCTACTCCCTGAACGGCCCAACCCACTCTATCTGACCCTTCACAATGGTCGTTGTGAGAACCACAACGCCCATTGCATAGTTCATGCAACGGCCAATGCAAACCTTTTAACGTCCGTTACTACACAACAACTAGGTCGTCACTGAACCACCAACGCTTGTTGGACTTCTTGACCCTGCAATTGTTACTCTTTGGTAATGCCCGTTGCCTCTACTAGTGCAGCAGTAGTTGTCTCCTGGCTAAGCCTACTACCTCTTGTCATCCTCTTCCGCTATCCTTGATCCAAATGTTACGCCCTATGACACTACTAAGACTACCCTCTTCTCCTCTTGAACACCATAACCACTGCTCCTCCCAAAGCGTCAAATATCAGCACCCTCTACCATGTCGCAACTCTGGCTCTACTTATTGAGTATCACCACCATACCCTTAGACCTACCTTTAACTGTTAAACTTGCCGTTAAACCTTTAATACCCAAAACACCCTTTTGACTCCTGAAGTTCAAACTTTTAAAACGTGACAGTTTTCCCTTTAAATCGAGAGTTTTTTTCATAAACTTTCAATTTAAAATCCCAAGCTAGCACTTTTCTTTTTAAGAAAAATTGTCGGTAAAAATTAAAACTCGGTTGATTCCTAAAACTGTCATGCATACTAGAAATAAACTTTCATGAAAATAATTTAAGTCTGAAATCCTTTTCCATCTCCTATTTCCTCAAAACAAGAACGGTTGAAGTTCCCAATATTTCTGCTACGTAACGAAAACAAGCAAAACTTGTTTAAAACCAATTAAATGAGCACAAATTATTTTCCTAAAAGAACGCGACCTTTAAATTTAATAGATTTTAAAAAACCTCTTTAAAATCTCAAGACAACTAACACCTCCTATTAAATGGAAAAACCCCTTTTACAAATTAAACTTTTGCTTCCCCTTTTTAAAATTGTTTCAAAACGGTATGATTTGACCGGTAAATCCTTTCTTTATACTAAGGTCATCCTTCGAAAGCACGTAAAAGAATTTGACCCCAAATACTCGAGAGTGATGCTCAATAACTCTGCATTCCTCTAATCATTACTGATTTGGGTTAACTACCTAATTTCTGCTCCATCCTTTGATCGATCAAGCCTTCATTCGCTATCCAACCCTTTTTCCTCCATCCATCTGAATTTTCATTAAGAGCTTCTCATGCCACTGTCTAGCTCCTCCCTGTCGCTTGTGACTGACTTGAGTTTAACGCGCTAAGTGGTTGTGAAATTAATTCACCCCGTTCTGTTGGCATCCCGTTCATGAACCCCTTACTAAGTTACTCGACTACTCTGTCCCTCAGCTTGAACAAAATTTCGTTCCTACCCGCAAACTTCCCCAGTTTCTCCCAAACACTGATAGGCTTGCCGTCTTAGAACCCTGATTATGTTTCCTGCCAACCCGTACGCCAGTTACCTCACCCGTAATGCGTGTTGCCTACCTCAAACAATGCCCGTTTCCAACTCCATTACTACGGCCATTGTGGACATCACAACGCCCATTACCAACCAACTTACAATGGTCATTGTAAACTTCACAACGCAAGTTACCAACCAACATACAATGGTCGTTGTGAACTTCACAACGCTTGTACCAACCAACCTACAACAGTCGTTAACTCCACAATTCCCGTTACCAACCAAATTACAACGGTCGTTGTGAACTGCAAAACACCTGTTACCAACTCTAGTCTCATTGGTTACTAGCAGTTTAAAAGCTTAGCTTACTCAATCTCTAATTGTTCTGACATCCATGATTCTCGTGCCGACAAGGTGCTTTTCCAACTGCACTTCTGTTACTACTCTGATGCAAAACCCCAAAGATGAAACCAAGATCCCTTCTTTGTAACTAGAACACTTACATTCCCTTAACACTTCTTCTGTTTCCCTTATTTTCCCATTTCTGGAGCTGGAGTGAGCGACACACTTTTCGTTAACCCATTCCCTTTTCCCAAACTGATCGGACTAGAAGACACCTTTTCTATTTAAAACCCTTTTGAAAACTGTAACTCAGTGCAAGACCATGAAACCACGCAGACTCTGAATTCTATTGTCTCTGGAAATCTAGTGCCTATATGGGTATGGAATATCTCTCCCTAAGATTCACGGCGCCTTGGAAGAGCAGTTAGCATCAGTAGTGGAGCCAGGAATTTGACCAAGGGGGTGCTTGGTTCAAGAAAAAAAATCACATAATATAACAAATAACAATAAACGAAACAAATAGTCAATAATAACATTTAAGATTCGTACAATAAAATAATCACCAATTACAACGAACCACGACGAGATTTCATATTTTGAAAGCATTGTATAACAGCTTCCTTGTCCAAACTAGCACATAAATCTTGTTCAATATATGTCACCATTGCGTCGTTCAACCACTCATCGTTCATTCGATTGCGAAGCTCGTTCTTGATATATTTCATAGATGAAAATGATCTCTCCACACTTGCTGTTGCAACCGGCAGAATAAGTGTCAGCTTAATAAGCAAATAAATAGATGGATATAATTTGTGCTTATTTGTTTCCACCATTTTTTTTGCTCACTCGTCAACCCCTTTCAAGTCTTTGAATCTGTCATCGAATGGCAAATCACAAATGTATGAATTCAAATGATGACCGAGAAACTTCATAGCATTTGGAGGGAACTCGTTGGGATAGAAAGTGGCAAGCTGCATCAGTTTGTCCTTGTCAAAAGATTTGAATGAATTTTGTGGACTTAAGCAAGCCATGGATAACAACAACTGACAATTCACTTCGTCGAAACGATTATTTATCTCTTGTAATTGTATATCTATGATAGTGTGAAATACCTCAGCCTGAAAGTGATGTTAGCATGTGACCCGTTCAATGATACGCTTAGACTTTCCTCGACAAACATATAGAAGAATGAAGAATGGAGGCAGAGTCTAGAAGAGATGGAATTAGGATTTAGGATTTATATTTAGGGGTTTGTTTAAACTATGTAAATACGAACACGTGCATATATAATCAAGTATTGCTGCTCAGTTGGATGGTTTTGATGCTGACTTATGCCTGAGAGGTCCCAGGTTTGAATCTGTGTATTGTATATGTGGGGAATTAATTTTTGATAAAAGCCAAGGGGGTTGCAGAGCACCCCCTTTGGCCAATGTGGCTCCGCCACTGGTTAGCATACCTATATGGAACAAGATAACTAGGCTCGGACACCCATTGTAACACCCCACCCTAGAAGATCTGGTCGAACCACTAGTTCAACGCATGCATTACTCGACCTGGTGGTTACTAACTCAAACCAAACATACAAGTACATGAGATAAATCAAGAGAAAGGAAGAAATTAACTAGACTGAAATAATAAACCACGAATAATCGTTACACGGCCATCTGGCAACAATAAGCATAATATAAACAAGATTTTTTTTATCCGGCGGTGAGATATATGTAAATTTTTTTATGTTGTTTGTCTTAATTTAAATAGTAACAATAAGAATATGAGTTCCAAATTTGTAAAATCACTGATTTTTTTATTCATTTGTATGGCTTATTTGAAGTTTAAATAAGTTAAGTGTAAAATAACAAAGAAAGTATTTATAGATTATAATCACTAAATATACTTCATTTAAAAATTTTAATTTATGATTTATCAGCATAATTATCTCGTATGTCATATATAAAAATAAATTAGAGAAATTAATATTCTAAAATATTAATTAAGGATAAATAAAAGATCACCTATTAGTGATTCACAATATTGGATCTGAATTAGAAACATATATAAAAAATTAAGATTGTAAAGAGTTGATTTCTCCTTCTAACTTAATTTATCCAATGTTTATTGTTAAACTAAAATTAAATGACATATGACATGTGTAGCTCATGATGTGATGAACCCACATTATACTTAATACATTTGACACAATTAGTGTGTGACCTAATAGACATGAGTCATTTTGATCTATTGACTTGATGATATGCATATTATTATATTTTTGACATAATTATATCCAAATTATTCAAAATTTTATGAAGGAAGTCTAACTTGCCATATGTTAAAAAAAAGTCTAACCCGCCCCTTGACATGTTGTCAAAAATATTCTCATCTAATGTGTATCTTATATGTGATTATAGAGCTAGTTATAATTAATTAAAAAAATATTAATAACTTAAATAAGTATATAGAATGGAAATTTTTTTTAATAAAAATGTCATATTTATGAAATATAGGTAAATTGATTTTGGGTTAACATAGTCCAATTAATTTTTAATAAGAACTCGAATAAGTGGTCCGGTTGAAATTAGAATGCTAAATAATATTTTTTATAACATGTCACCTTAACATGCCAATTTAACAAAAAATATCAAAAAATCGATTAAAGTGACTAAGCTGACCCGATCTTCAAACTTAAGTTACTGAGATGACCTAGTTTAAACTTAAGTGACTGCAATGAAGCAAGCTTAGGTGACCACTAATGTATTTGACCCATTATGAAATATAAAGTATAAAGCTATATCGAAACCTTAATCATATTAACATAGTAAAACTTATCTTTGTTATAAAGTATAAGGCTATTTATTAACACAATAAATAAATAATTTTTTTTCAAAACTCTTTTATCTTCTTTTTGGCGTTCGTCCACCAACACTTGGAACTTAATTTGGTTGAAATTAGAATATAAATAATATTTTATGATGACATTACACCTTGTAGTGTCATTTTTAACATAAATTATCAAGAAATTGGTCAAAGTGATTGAGTTGACCTAATCTATGAACTTAAGTTACTGAGTTGATCGATTTTAAACTTAAGTGACTACAATGACACAATAATCATACTTAGGTGACCACTTAAGTATTTGACCAATTTCATAACTCATAACACATTAAATGAGTGCATTTATTAGGATGATAAAGAATGTATTTTTTATATAAAATATGATAATGAGGTGGAAAATTGTGGTTAGAGCTTTAACTTATGTGGCAAAAAAAACTTGGAGATCTACCATAGTATATTTTAAGATTAAGATGTCATTACAATATGCTAGTATAAAGCTAGGTTTAAATACAAGGAAACTGTTACATATCCACAACGACCATGCTAGGTCACTTTCCAACTCCAGCTCCACTTACCTATAAACCAATCCAGAAACCAAAAATAGAAAGTAGAAAGAAGTGGGTCAGTGCTAATCACTGAGTGTCTAACCCGCAAGTTCAACCCTTTCTAAAATGTAAATCTCATCACGATGAAAGTCTCGTAAATCCTTACCATGACAAGGTAAGAGACCACCACACTTAAGTTATCTATTATAAGTGTAAGCAACCCCTAGCTTATCGTTCTAGTAAATCCTGGTCTCTAATGACCTCCCTAAATTGTCGTTATATACAAACTACCAGAACCTTTACCTTTTTCGTTACCTAGGGGATTGCGCAATTCAAGGGTCGGCCACCAACACTGAAATCATGTACTATCCTATTAATGGTGAGGCAGTAATCCCCAACTATCTCCTATCCCAGCCTCTGGCCTTAGCCAGAACTGATACCTGAATTAAGCGTTAGTTACACTTAACCTTATCTGTCTATTGAAATGATGGCTAGACTCGAATACCTATCACAAGGACATACAAGCAACCAAGCACCCGAAATAGTTCCCTAAACCATAACCAGATAAACCCTTGATCATTGAGGTAACTATATACCATAAAAACTCTCACCTCTGAACTGATGTGACATCCCTGGAAACTAAATGAATGATATGTCTTGTTCTCTTGATTCCACCAGTCTCGACGGTTCGTCAATCAAAACTTTGACGAGGGAGTTATGCTCGAATCTCTGATTTCCCAATTAAAGCTCTGCCAAACTGTCCCTTAATCAAAGTTCCAAACACAGCACAGATTAACAGAATTGACAAAGTGGTCACTTAATATTCTGAAAGTGCCCAAATTGTCAATGAACTTCGTCAAAGGGTCCAACTTTCCTCTTCTTTTTCTCTGGTCACTTCTACCGTCGGCGACTACTACTCCGGCCACTGTTGAACGCTCCCAACTTCTTGGAGATCGATGTTTCTGATCGTGGCCGCCGCCTCATGTCGACTACCACACCACCCTTCTCTTTCCTCTCGTTTCATCTTCCTTTGCTCCCAGATAATAGGAATGCCACCCTCCCCTTTTCTCTCTTCCTCGGTCACCACGAGCCACCGCCATCGCCCTTGACTTCTTCTTTGTTTCAAGTCTGTGCCGCCATCCCTCCTCCATATTCCTTGATTTCTATGCTTCCCAATAAGTGCGAGTTGCGTCTCCCATCTATCTTCCCAAGGTTACGAAACCCTTAAGTTATCCGCCTAAATGGGCTTAAACGCCCTCCTCTTCCCCTAACCCACGAACTGGGCCTCAAGCCCAGTCGCCCCGCCCCTTTCTCCCTTTGGGCCAAACAACCAACCAGCCCAACCGGCATTGCTCCTTCCTCCTTTCCACGGGCCGAACCATACCAACCCAACTTCCTCTCTTCCTTGTTGCTTCTCGAAACCACGGGATGCCGACCCTCCTTCCATCTCCACTACAGGTTGAACCAACTAGACCTGCATGGCCTCCCTTTTCCCTTCGCTCACCTGATTCAAGTGGGCTGAGCCCAAACTTCCCTCCCTTTGTTTTAACGCACAAAACTACTAATTGTTGGGCTCAAAGGAAAAACCAAACCTTAGCTCCATTTTAATTTAATCACGGCCTTGAGGCATTGATTAAATCAAAGACCCTTGGGTCAGACCTACTTGCTTCCACCAAACGACTTAAAGCTTTCACCCGAACTTGAATTCTACCACTGATTAAAACCCCAATGAAATAATTAACCTTAGTTAATTTGTTTAAGCCGATTTAGAAATTAATCCATTAAAAGAAATTGAATTTTTTTCGAAACCAAACAGTTAACCAGAAGCGGTCATTACAAAAATCACTTTTTCCTCGCTTTGGTTTTTAATTTGAAATGCGACTTCGAAGAAAAATGATTTTAGGTGTATTTGGTCGAGGCCCTAGTAAGTACGGAGCAGCTAGATCCCTTTGGAGACAATGTTATCCTAAACCTCACCCGCGTCGGGAGGGGTGCGAAAAAGAATGACACACCGAGACTTCTCTTTTGGGACTAACGATGATAGGCACTATGGCCAACTTGTGTTGAACCCAAACCAGATACCACCTATCCATGTCTACCACTCACTTGGGCACATTAGCCTCTTGAAAGACACACACTCTGAACCCTATAGACTTGGTAATTTCATCAACTAGGGAGGTCAGGAAGCACTAGACAAACCACGTTTTTTCAAAAAAAATTGTCAAAATGACACAAACCTCACAAGTTCATTAATCCTAAATAAAATACAACTATTTCTTAGTGTACTAGAAAGCAAGAGACATAGGGTGCAAACAAAGCACAAAACTTCAAATATCTGGTTTAGGATTCGATTGCCATGCCATACTCACCAAGAAATCAAAATCTAGAAACATCCAAACAGAGTTTAAAGCAACAATATGAGTTTAAAAGCTTAAGAAACAAGCACAAATTACACATAGGCAACCACAAGAGAGGCTAACTAAGATGAGAAATAGTGAAATAATGATAAGACAACCCGCAATCACCACCGACTCATTCAAAGCAAAACAAAACAAACATAACTATAACGACCCAAGTTCGGTCAATTAGTTAATCAGACCAGTTAAAGGAGTTGGGTCGAAGGCCTCGTTAAGGCTACAACCATTATTGTTTCACCAATGACCGTTGGCCCCAATAACCCTACGGGCGTTATTGTTTCAGCAATGCCCGTAGTAAAGGACAGGCTACGATAGTTGGAGGGGGTGCTACGGCTGTAGTCTGTGCTTAACGGATTAATTGTATTTAAGGACAATTATCCTCAAAATTAGAATTTTGGAGAGAGGTTGGAGTTTCAGTCAGTGAAAAGAGAGGAGAACTAGTGAGGAAGCGCAGGAAAAGTGTGCGAGTTACTCGTCAGGTTCTAGACCAAGACTTTGAGAGTAAAGTCTTTTCGGATCGGTAAGCGATTCTTTCTTCGGTCTTCCATTACTGATTTGATTCTATGGTTTGACTCTCATTATTTCTATTTGAGTAAGGAAGCTCGGAGGTTCAGTATTATCAGAAGGGTTGGTCGGGATTCAGATCTGTGCTAGTGGTTGACTTCAGTGTGAGGTGAGGGTTTACGGTTTTTGGTTTACCTTAAGCTTGTTAATTGATCAGAATTGATTTCAGTGATTGATATCGGTAGTGGTTGTTCTAATTGTTATTGATACTGGTCTAGCCCCGAGATGGCTAGATGAGTAATGTATATGGGTGACTAACATGTAAGATATGATTATCGGTACTACCTAAGGCTAGAAGTCGTGGTATGAGTTAGTAATGAGATTATTGCCCCGCCTTTAATAGGATGATATAAGATTTTCTGCGTTGGTAGATCAACCCCGGATTGTGCAATCCCCTAGGTATTAGTATTTGGGTCCATTGTGACCATAGTAGAGGTCCTTAGAGACCACTTAATGGAAATACTGGATCATTATTCTTAGGAACCGCAAGCACTACTAACAAATAACATAGAAGAGATAGTTTCTTATCTCATTACTTGTAATGGAGTATGGTGTCTTAGTGACGGTTATGGTTGTGAGCTTATACAGGTTAGGTACTCAATGATTAGCATTGGCCCTCTTCATTATACTTTATGTTTGGTTCGTTCTGGATGGGTGTACATGTACTAGAACTGGAGCTGGATAGTGAGTTGGCGGGGATTCATTGGGTTATTTCATGGTTTTTCTATTGTATTCTGATGAACGTCGCAGAAGCGGTTGATCAAATACTACAAGCTTAAAGCTAAGCAGATCGTATTCCACGGGCCTTCTATGATTTACTACTCCAAAAACTAGCAAAATACTCGAATGCAAGCACTTCGTACGTGGTGTGAGTTCCACGACTTCTAATTCTAAGAAATGCAGAAAGTTAAAAATTAAACTAAAGCAGATTGGAAATTAGGGTTTGAAAACAAAGATGACAGACGAACTTAGACTTTGACTCCCCCTTCGTTCCCCAGAGCATTGGCAATCAACAGATCAGCGAATTTCTATTCTCATTCAATCAATTACTAAGACACCACCATAACTTCTTACCCTTAGGTTTAAGACCGGCGAACGTTCGCTCTATCCGTTCTAACTACCAAGATTAACTAGCCGCCCGGGTACGGTCGCCTCTCGCAACGACTTAATTAACTGGTGCAATTACTAATGATTTATGAGTTACTCTTGCAGTGGATTAACCCTAACCGGTTCCTACGAAAGGCACGCTCCAATTATATGGTTAATTGTTCAATTCGATGTTCTAAAGTAAGGCGAGCGTTCGCTTCTATCCTTAGCTTAACAAGAATCTAATCTAGGTGATCAATCCAGACAAGAAACATGAACAATGAAGAAGGAATCAAACATGAAAGAGAACTGATTGAATTTTGAATCTAATCACGGCCGATCCGTGACCGCTTTAAAGCCCTGGGTCATTTAGGGTTCATCTAGTCTAAGCTCTAACGAGTTTAGCTACTCATGTTTATCACAAAAGAATCTAAGACAAAGAAAGAGTTCATCATCCAGAGGAAGAACATAAAAGAATCTGAAAAACCTAATTTAGACGACTCTACAGACTTCGATCTTCCGTAAACTACACTCCTAGCTCCGAGTCTCCGAGGTGGAAGGGATGGCGTCACGATCTCTTTCCGGCTCTTTGAACTCTAACTCTTCGCTCCAGAACTTCAGAGAATTCTTCAAATTCTGATTTCAAAAAGTATATTATGATGTATATCTGTTGTCTGGGCCGCCGGTTAAGTATTTATACTTAACCCTAATCAGCCGGATTTCTTCTATTATTTTCGCCGAAAATATTGAGGAATTTTCGGCGAAAATTCCTTTGCAAATGAAGGGTTCTCCGGCTGATTCTCCCTAAACTTCCTTCTCGGTTCGAAAACTTCATCCTTTCGCGAAAGTTTCCTTAAGTTAACAGCAGCCGAATTGTGAACATATTTTCGCCGAAAATACAAGGGTATTTTAGGTGAAAATTCCTTTGTAAACTGGGCAGGAATTTTCTGAACTTTGATTAACTCCTTTGATCGATCCCGGTGCAATCCTTCGAGATTCCAACGCCTTAGACACGTCCTTGGTTACTTATTCGATGGCAAAAACCTGTGCTAACATAAAAACACTAGAAAACCATCAAATAGACCCGAAACGGGCCAAGGTAACACAAATGGCACGAGATAGGGCAATCATTGAATATTCGTTATTCTACCCTAAAAACCATGTCTTAAGCAAAGAAATGTCGCTTAAATGAGGCTGATAATCACGTCAAATCGAGTGTCATCAAATACCCCACACTTAAGCTTTTGCTTGTCCTCAAGCAAACTAAACTAGAACACACTCAAATTCACAAATGACACGAGATTAAACTGAGATTCAATTCTAACGATTATGTTTAGACTGTTCCACGTAGAAAAAATGACCTACACATGCAAGAAGATCAACCAAACAAGTTTTCGATCTCACTAATTTTTGCACACTTCATGTAGTGGTTTTAACAAAGCTCGTTTCTTGGCAAAACAATTAATCATAATTAACCGACTACGATATCACCAATTCTAATCAAAAAGACTTTTAAGCTCTAGCCATGATGTGGACGCGGAGGAAGGAAAAGTGACGTGGCTATCGACTCGACTTCATCCTCTTCTAGATCTGTACGTTACATGTTCTAGCTAGGACTGATTTAAGCATCAATTCTTCTCTCTCTTTTTTTTTCAAGGTTCAAACTTTCTCAAATTATTTACTGCATACTAGTGCTCGATACCAAACACTTAGGTGTTGGACCTGCCTAGCTCACAGTATTTGTGCCTTTGCTAGTGCTCAACCCGAACACTTCACTTAGGTGTCGGGCTTGCCTAGCTTTATTTTCAGCACTTTAAAGAACTTAACATTGATTCGATTAACTTAATTACTTGATTTAACCATTTAGCCACTTAATCCTAGCTAGTTATAACTTTTTACACAAGATTTCGAATTGGATTTCCGTCTAATCTCAAGCCACAATCACAGGTGATCAAATATGGAGTGAAAAACATGGAAGAAGCTAGCATTAGTCATCTTAGAAAGGTGTTAACAAGCTTTATGATTAACAAACAAAATTGTTTAATTGATTCAAATGTCAACTACAAGAGTGATGTATGATCTGTTCTGACCTAGACTCATTTTATCTCAGTTCCGACACGTTGGTTACAGGTTTTAAGTGGAACAGTCTAGATGTCATTGTTCAAAATTGAAGTCAATTTAACATCAAAATTCAAGAACGGAGCCATTCTAATGCTAGAGAGACTGGAATGGAATCACGAGGCACACAGAAAACACAATCAAGGGCAATCAAGTTCATGCAAGGTTCTCTAGCATCCTACCCCACACTTAAATCGGACTGTGTCCTCACAGGACTAACACTACAAGAAAATCCGTCTTTTTGTCGCGGATAAATTCACTATTTGTCACGGTTATAACCGCGACAAACCATATCACTCGCGGATGCGGCTTCCGCAACCAAATCGGACCATACAACCAGCGCTTATCGCGGAAATGGCTTTCCGCGACAAATAGGATGCCTCGCGGAGGGTTTGTCGCGGATATATCCGCGACAAACTCTCTTGACTCAGTCACTGGTTCGTCCAAAGTTTCGAGTCAGATTTTGGTTCGATTAAAGAATATCCGCGACTAACAGGACGAATATCTGTGACAAACTGTAACAACCCTATCCGCGACTAACTCTTAAACATCCGCGACAACCCATGAATCTATTTTTTCCAAATCCTGCTCAAGCTCAAGCTCTCGTACGGCCTTCACGAGCATCAAGCTCAAGCTCAGCAGCTCTCCGATATCGGCATAAAACCTTACATCTATTTTTTCAGTAGTAATCACCTGTCACAATAAAGAAGGAACTGATGGACGGTTCACCGTAAGTTTATCATCAATTGAGCGATTGACCATTTTAATGGAAGCTGAAGTGACTTACTTTGAGGGTCATGGATGGTTCACCAGAGAAAAGTTTCCTGGTCTTTGAGATTGCAAGATTCCTGGTCTTTGGGAAGTAGCAGAAAAAGGCTGAAGATATCAGAACCAAAGAGTTCCGAGTTATTAACTGCAAAAAGACAGCTAAAAAACAACTGGAGAAATGGAAAGGGAGATGAAATTGAGAGGAGGAAGGAAAGGGAAGAGAAGAAGAAACAAGAGAAGGCTTACCGTCGCAATCGTCGCGTTTCAAAATCTCCAGATGGCTTGAAGTTCCTCGGTTCGTTCGTCGGCGACGACGAGGTGAACAGAGGCCGAGCAGCAGAATACCTAGACAAGGGGAGATGAAATTGAGATGAGGAAGGAAAGGGAAGAGAAGAAGAAACAAGAGAAGATTGAATACTCGTCGGATTCTTCCATCGCGATTCAACAGAGGAGAGAAAGAGGAGAAAAATTCAACTGTCACAATGGAGAGACCGAAGAAAAAGAGGGATTTGTTGAGGGTTTGTTGCGGATAAATTATGACATCCGCGACAAACTTAGGTTCGATTCAGGTTTGGTTTGATTTCTACGGTATAAGTTTGGTTTGGTCATGGTTTGTCGCGGATGTTGGTTGAATAACCGCTACGAGTTTGTCGCGGATAAATTAGTCGGGGATCAATATTAAAAACGCGACGGGTTAGTCGCGGATGATTTATTTGCGGATAACATAAGTTAACCGCGACAAACTTAGTCGCGGATGCTATCCGCGACAAAATATCCGCGACAAAAAGATGAATTTTCTTGTAGTGTAATTCTAGAGTTCAGAGTGAAGTAGAAGAACCTGGACCGAGATGATTGGCGTAGGGATGAGAACGGGTCCTCGGACCGGAGGGAATCTACCAAAGCGAAGCAAAGGGAATCTCCCTACTGCCTACAAAACAAAAACAAATGAAACATAAAAAGGAAACCGGGACAAGTGTCCCGGATCCACATAGAAAAAAGTTGGACCAAAATCCGAAAAGAATAAATAAAAAGAAAGGACAAGGAAAAGGACACCACCTGATCATGGCTGGTCAGGGGTGTCGGGGGGTGGAAAGTGGAGGTGCTCGCCTAGCTGGCGTTGCCACGCCAGCTGTGCCTCATATCGCCTGTCGGCGCGGCGCATATGCTGCTGCATAATAGTCCATCTCACCTCTTTAGTGGCGTTGTCGGTGATGCGCCACTCCTACAGTCGCTCATACAACTCACCAATGTCCGCGGGGTGCGGTCGGTGCTGAGGGAGAGGCGCCTGGTATGGATCTGGAATGTACGGCGGCGACTGGTGTGCATACGCTGCCTGATGATGTGGCGAGGGTACATAGTCATGGAATTCTGGCTGCGGCTAGGGCTGCTGCTGCTCAGTGTCATCCTCTTCCTCTGACTCGGCTACATGCTGGAGTGGAGGATCTGCTGCCACCTGGGGACTGAGGTCCAGCTCTAGGTCGTATTCGACCGCTAAGTCTCCTCCAACGGTCCTAACTTGGTGTCGTGGAATGTTCGGGCCATATTCATGGTTGATGCCGAAGGAGATGATGAGCTGACCTATGAAGTTACCTCCCAGGAGTGCACGAGGTAGCTTCCGCCTCTTGGTCTTCTGGCGGAAGATGCGAGCAAGCACCCAACCGGGGTGAAGAGGGTAGCTCTCTCGGATGGCTCGGAGAAGCATAAGCTCCTCCTTGAGGATATGGTGGCGATCCTTATCTGGAACATATAAAAGAGATCTACGCCAAACCATATGAATAAATTTAAAGAGAGGGTGAGAGAGCGACTTAACTGAGTTGTGCTCCCCAAGGCGATCGCCAGGCACTCCAGTCATGTGGCTCCAGAGTGCATGGTAAGCCTCGTCGTCATCATCATCGCCCCAGCCGAGGTGATGGCCATGATAGTGCTCATAGGGGATACCTAGATGAGCAGCAAACTCATCGTAGGTAAGTTGCCTGTACACTCCACCCAGATATAAGGTAACAACCTTCTGGCCTTGCCTCCTCTTGTGCTCATCCAGATCAAAGGTCGCCCAGAACTCCTGAAGGGCGATGTCTGGGAAGTCGGCAGCTATGGTGGTCAGCTCCAGGAGGCCGGCCGGTGCTAGGGCGTCATGCACGTTCCGGTAGTAATCCTCGTCGTGCTTGCTCAGGGACTCCATGTAAAGAGGGCGTACCTTAGCTCCCCGGATGTGCTCGATCTTCTGGAAGCACTCGAAGTAGAAGTCAGGTAGACGGGCGATAGTGCGATGGTACCCAGCCCGGCGAGGTAGTGCTGGAGGAGGGCCCTGAACGGCGGGTGTGACGGGAGCGGGGGCTCTGGAGCTCGAGGCAGCATCAAGTCGCGCCTTAGTCCTGCGCTCAAAAGTGGTGTTCCTATAACAAGAATGAGACCAGATTAGTCAAACTTAAACCCTACCCCACACTTAGTAGAAAAACTCAATTTCACAAAGAAATGAGGAAAACTGAGTGGGGGTAAGCAAAGCAGACTAACCGGTAATCATAGATAGTAAAATACATGCTTAGGAACAGCCAGAATTGGATAATCACAATCAGAGTTCAAAAAGTCAAACCGACATTTAGAAAGTCAACACGATAGCATAATGAACCCGAATCATGGCAAGACTATCACAAAGCGGAGAATGACGGTAAAATATGATCTCAGATGGCAAACACGATAATCTGAATGAGAATGAACACATACAGCAGCCAAATGATCAACAACAATTTATGGTCAAACCGACATTTCTCACAAGTCAACATAACAAAGAATCAATCGTATGCAGAGCAACACATGATCAAATGATGTGGAAATTAAGCACGAAACTCCCTAAGCATGCTAGAACAGTTCAACAAGTTCAGCTAACCTAGTTCACACGAAATCAGTCGGCACGCAAATCGAGGCAAACCGAAAAGTCAACTGAAAGTCAACCCCGACGAAATTCAGCAATCAATATGTCAAAAGATTCGTATTGAAAATTTCTACAACTTACCTTGAAGCCATGGATGCTAAAAACGAACGGTTTGGGAGGAATCGGTGAAAAACTCTGAAAACAAGGGTTTCGGTGAACTGGAGCTGTAGAGCTCCGATTCGAACGTTCTAGGGCTCAACGGAATCGGAAAAGGAAGGCGAAGGGAGCGGCGGCGGTCGGCGACGGCGGTGGCGACGGGAAACGGTGGCGGCGGTGGTGAGAAAATGGTGGTGGCGGCGGTTTCGAAAACAGTAGGGGATAGGGGATTTTTTCATTTTTTAACTTGAAAATGGAAAGTGGGGTGCGAGAGGATAAGACCGGATTTTAAAGTGGGATTTTGGCCAATTTTCAAAGGGATTTTTGGCGAAAAGAATAGGGAGTTTTTGCCGAAAATTTACGTTCAAATGCACTGCCGGTTTTCAAATGGATTTTCGCCGAAAACACAATGAGTTTTTCGGCCGAAAATATGAAACAGTGAAATTCAGTGAAAATTCAAAAGGCAATTTCACCGAAAATAGCGGTTCATTTCGCCGAAAATTTTGAACTGCTCGGGTGAAAATATTTTCGCAAATCCGGCAAACTTCAGAAAATCACAGTTAAATCCACAAAAATCGGAACAACCTCAATCAACTTGCGACTGACACTACGACATGCAGACTACACACGAAAAATAATAAATCAAACAAACTGACACTTTTGGCTCCCCTGAACCGACTCTAAAACATTAAGTTTGACAAAAATTAAAAACGGACTCCAGCCGTGGGTTGCCTCCCACGAAGCGCTCTTTTATTAACGTCCTTGAGCTGGACGATACCTAGACGGTATTAGGAGACATCCCAACTTAGATTATCCTTTACGCTAGCGTCGGAGTTCATGAAGTACAGCTTCGGGGCCTCTCCGGTAAGCTTGAATCTCTTCCCGTTCGCATGCAAGAGCTTGGTACGTCCATTAGGAAGATGATCGATGAACTTGAATGGTCCGAACAGTTCTCTGGAGAGGTCATCCTTCTTGAGTGTTACGATGGAAGGAATGAGGACTGTCGGCTCCTTCTTTACTTTAATCTCCGGCTTGGTATCACCAGGATCGGTGATCGTCAGTATATCCTTAGGAGATGCTTTTGGCTTCTCCTTCCATACTTGTTCCAGCGCCGGTTTCTCGGAACGAATTGGTGGTGCAGCTGGCTCGGTGGAAGACAGCGGAGCTTTTGGTTGCCAGACCATTTGAGCTTGCTTCTTCTTGTGATTCTTCGTTTTCTTGTTCTTCCCTCGAGGCCTGCTCAGTTTTGTACTTGGTGGTTTAGAAGAGGCTTGCAGTTCCTTCTTCTTCTTAGGCGGCTTGGGAGGAACAGATCTCGGCTTCTGCTTGATAACCTGTCCAGCACCTGTAACAACAACAGATCTAGGCACACTAAAAGTGATATCAGTGACGGAGTTGACCGGAGTCAACTCCACGGTTTCAACAGCTAAGCAATGACATTCTTCATTCTTCGGATTATATTTCATTCCGTCTTTAAGGCGGAACGTGACAGTGTCTTTACCAACCCTTAGAGTCAAAGAACCATTTGGAACGTTAATATTCATTCCAGTAGTAGCCATGAAAGGTCGACCTATGAGAATGGTAGAATCATCCTTACTAGTGTCAATGATTACATAGTCAGCTAAAAACGTGAACGGACCACATTTAGTAACGACGTCTTTTATTTCTCCTCTAGGAGTTTTAAGTGATCTATCGGCAAAGACGAGTTGCATAGTAGTTGGTTCAAGTTCTCCTAGGTTTAATTTTTCAAATAAGCTCATAGGCATAACATTGACAGACGCGCCTAAATCCACTAAACTACGCTCTATTTCAATATCATTAATAACCAAAGGTAGCGTGAAAGAACCAGGATCAGAACACTTAGCTAGGTATGGAGAGGTAGGCTTCTTGTTACGGATGTTAGGATATCCTTCCTTGTTTCCCTTCATACCAGTCTCGATCCTTGCATTTGGCAGCAATGCTCTAGGAAAGGGAGGCTTCACGACGTATGGTGCAAGAGGAGGATCATACTCCTTAGGCCCCACTTTCTGTGCTTCCTTCTTCTCTGGAGTGTCAGGCATCCTGCATAAATTAGAAGAAACATTAGAAGATGAGCTTGAAGGATCTTGAACAGTTACCATCTTGGCTTGCTCCTTTCTCGGATTTGGCTCTGTCTGGCTCGGAAGTTGGCCAAATGGTCGACTGGATGCCAGCATGCTCGAGATGTTGTTCACGGCTTGCTCAATTCTTTGTCCAGATGCTATCTGTTCTTGATTGAGAAGAGCTTGAGCCTTGAACTGACTGTCGTGATCATCGAGTCTTGTGATGATCTGGCTAAGCTTCCTGCCCAGGTCACTAACGTTATTCTCTCTTTGATGTTGCTGCCCTGGATATGTATTGTTAAGATATTGATTCTGGCGGTTGCCAGGTGCAGTTCCATAGTTGCCTGGATTTCGATGCGGCGGCTGGTAGACACATGCCGGCGGATGGTTATCCTGAGCTGGACCAGCTGGGCGGTTATTCTGGTTCTGGTTATGGATGGCGCCATTATTGTAGGGAGGTCTGTCTTGATAGTTCCCTTGCTGCCTGAAGTTGCGGTAGCCAGCATAACCATTCTGATTATTAACGAAGCCTTGTTGAATGAAATTTACCTCTTTGGCAGACCAGACTTCTGCCTTACCAAAATTCTGACAACGACCTCCGTTATGTGCGCAAGCTCCACACCATTCGCAATCGGCAACGTATACAGAAGCTGTCGGCGGTTTGATTGGTGTGGTAGACTTCTTCAAATGCTTCTCTACCTCTGCCTTGATAGTAGCTTCGAGATCGAGCTTGCTCCTTGATCCTTCAGATTGTTGTTCCCAGTTCCTTGACTTGGAAGCACAGTTTGCGAAGTGAAGAAGAGCAGCTTCAGGTGTAAGTGTAGTGCAATCTCCTTCAGCTAGAGAATTGACCCACTTGGCAGATTCTTCTCGAAGTCCTCGAGCAAAGATCTCAGCTAACTGCCTCTGCTCGAATCCATGATGCGGGCAGTTGTAGAGAAGTTCTTGGAATCGATTCCAAGAATCATATAAGCTTTCTCCTTCTTTCTGGGAGAATCTGGCAATGTTGTCCTTGATGGCAGTTGTTCAGGCTGGCGGGAAGTATTCTTCAACGAAATCCTGAGCCAGAGTATCCCAATTAGTGTAGTAGCCAGGTGGTTTGCCAGTAAGCCACCTCTTAGCAGGGCCTTTCAGAGAGAACGGGAAAGCTCTCAGACAAAGAGTATGTTTGTCGAGGTTTCTGTTCTTGAAGGTGCTGCAGAGATCAAGGAAGTCTGCAAGATGAGTGCACGGATTGTCTAGGGGCCTGCCTTCAAATTGTAGATCCCTAGAGATCATGGGCAAGAATGGAATCTTGATCTCATAGTCAGGATCTCCTTCAATGCGCGGAACGGCAATGGCAGATCGAACGCTAGTCGTGCTCGGCTTGTTATAGTCTGCTAGACTCTTCTGTGCAGGTGGTGGTGGTGGCAGTGGTAGTTCTCCATTTGGTGGTGGTGGCGGTGGTAACTGATCGTCCACGGTAGGAGATGCGGGAGGTGACAGTGATGCGGTGTATGAAGCGGATGAAGATGACGGTGAAGACCGAGATGAGGAACTCTCCTTCAGTTCCTCGATCTTGATCGGAGTGACGGGTGGATTGGATCTGCCTCTCTTCAAAATCTGTGATCGTAGAGGTGGAGCAGAACTGCTTGGTCTCTCTGCACTCTTAGCCTGTTTGGTTTGAGAGCGAGTCCAAGGACGGTGAGGCATACACCTGTAAACCTACAGATAACAAAGACAAACAAAACCAGTGTAAAATCGAAGTGGATGGAAACGTGAAAGATGGAAAATAGAAGAATAAATTGCCAGTTCTTCTTTCAAACAATCAAAGAAGTCCCCGGCAACGGCGCCAATTTGATGAACGTCGCAGAAGCGGTTGATCAAATACTACAAAGCTTAAAGCTAAACAGATCGTATTTCACGGGCCTTCTATGATTGACTACTCCAAAAACTAGCAAAATACTCGAATGCAAGCACTTCGTGCGTGGTGTGAGTTCCACGACTTCTAATTCTAAAAAATGCAGAGAAAGTTAAAAATTAAACTAAAGCAGATTGGAAATTAGAGTTTGAAAACAAAGATGACAGACGAACTTAGACTTTGAATCCCCCTTCGTTCCCCAGAGCATTGGCAATCAACAGATCAGCGGATTTCGATTCTCATTCAATCAATTACTAAGACACCACCATAACTCCTTACCCTTAGGTTTAAGACCGGCGAACGTTCACTCTATCCGTTCCAACTACCAAGATTAACTAGCCGCCCGGGTACGGTCGCCTCTCGCAACAACTTAATTAACTGGTGCAATTACTAACGATTTATGAGTTACTCTTGCAGTGGATTAACCCTTACCGGTTCCTACGAAAGGCACGCTCCAATTATAAGGTTAATTGTTCAATTTGATGTTCTAAAGTAAGGCGAGCGTTCGCTTCTATCCTTAGCTTAACAATAATCTAATCTAGGTGATCAATCCAGACAAGAAACATGAACAATGAAGAATGAATCAAACATGAAAGAGATTTGATTGAATTTCGAATCTAATCACCGCCGATCCGTGACCGCTTTAAAGCCCTGGGTCACTTAGGGTTCATTTAGTCTAAGCTCTAACGAGTTTAGCTACTCATGTTTATCACAAAAGAATCTAAGACAAAGAAAGAGTTCATCATCCAGAGGAAGAACAGAAAAGAATCTGAAAAACCTAATTTAGACGACTCTGACAGACTTCGATCTTCCGTAAACTACACTCCTAGCTCCGAGTCTCCGAGGTGGAAGGGATGGCGTCACGATCTCTTTCCGGCTCTTCGAACTCTAACTCTTCGCTCCAGAACTTCAGAGAATTTTTCAAATTCTGATTTGGAAAAGTATATGATGATGTATATCTGTTGTCTGGGCCGCCGGTTAAGTATTTATACTTAACCCTAATCAGCCGGATTTCTTCTATTATTTTCGCCAAAAATATTGAGGAATTTTTGGCGAAAATTCCTTTGCAAATGAAGGGTCCGCCGGCTGATTCTCCCTGAACTTCCTTCTCGGTTCGAAAAATTCATCCTTTCGCCGAAAGTTTCCTTAAGTTAACAGCAGCCGAATTGTGAACATATTTTCGCCGAAAATACAAGGGTATTTTCGGTGAAAATTCCTTTGTAAACTGGGCAGGAATTTTCTGAACTTTGATTAACTCCTTTGATCGATCCCGGTGCAATCCTTCGAGATTCCAACGCCTTAGACACGTCCTTGGTTACTTATTCGATGGCAAAAACCTGTGCTAACATAAAAACACTAGAAAACCATCAAATATACCCGAAACGGGCCAAGGTAACACAAATGGCACGAGATAGGGCAATCGATTGAATATTCGTTATTCTACCCTAAAAACCATGTCTTAAGCAAAGAAATGTCGCTTAAATGAGGCTGATAATCACGTCAAATCGAGTGTCATCAAATGCCCCACACTTAAGCTTTTGCTTGTCCTCAAGCAAACTGAACTAGAACACACTCAAATTCACAAATGACAAGAGATTAAACTGATATTCAATTCTAACATCAACCAAACAAGTTTTCGATCTCACTAATTTCTGCACACTTCATGTAGTGGTTTTAACAAAGCTCGTTTCTTGGCAAAACAATTAATCATAATTAACCGACTACGATAACACCAATTCTAATCAAAAAGACTTGGTGGCGGCGACGATCATCTCGAGAAGAAGATCAGCGACGGTGAGTGCCTCGTTAGCCATTTGGATCCATGGCAGTTTCGTGCTCCATTCGACGAACAGATCGGCGATGGCGAGTTCCGACGGCGACCGGCGGCCTGAGGTAAGGGTTGGCCTTTGTCTTACTTCTTTTTTTTGTTCATGTTTCTGGGTAGGAGAAGGAGGAGAAGTGAAGAAAGTTGAGAGAAAAGAGGAATTTTGAGAGGAAAAGAGAAGAGAGAGAAGAGAGGGGGACGGCGCATGAATAGTGATAAGGGGCTGATTTTTTCAGCCCTCTTATCCTTTTATATGGGCAGATTAGGGTTTCCAAATTTATGGAAATGCCACCGGTCGTTTTAATTACAAAATTGCAGCCGGTCATTTTAATTACAAAATTGCCACCGCGTCCATAATTACAAGTCTGCCATCGGGTGGGTTGGGCCGAATTTGTGGCCTTATGGGCTGCGAATTCATAGCCCAATTATCTTGTTATTTCCCTTAAAAGTTGAAGTAAGACCCAACTTCCTAATTAACGGGACTAGTAACAATCATTTCACACTAGTGAAACATCATGAAATTGCCCATCTAAAAAATATGAATCCCGCTAAAATATCTTAAATTAAGAGAATTAGTAACGCAAGTTTTACACTAGCAAAACTCGTGAAAATTCTTGATTAAACAAGAATCCTTTTAGTCGCTCTCTTCGTGAGAATTAGTAACGTTAGCCTCTACACTAGCTGTGGCGCGTAAAAACCTCCCACTCCCAAAAATTTTATTAAACCGAAAATCAACTAAATCACAAAAGAAACTCTGCCAAAAGCAATCCGCGTTTTTTAAAAGCCCGAACTACGCGGACTTTGATCCCAATACTAATTGGGTACGTAGACAGTCGAAAGACACAAGTCCACCTTTTTAAAATTAATAAATGAAAACTCTTTTTATAAAAACTGAAATAATTATGATTAGTAGTGTTAGTTTTTACAACTTTAAAGACGCACAAACCTATTTCTTCCTAAAAATCACATTTATATGGAATGTGAACTAAAATAAAGTGAGATTAGAAACGTCACGTGAAACGCTCACAACCTAAAAATCACAAAACAACCAAAACAAACTGCGACCACTCGGTTGCAAGCCAACTCAAATCAACTTTTCAAATCGAACTACGTGGACTTTGATTTCGGTTTCCGGATACGTAGACAGTCACTAGACTCGAGTCCAACTTTAAAACAACTTTACCTTTTTCCAACTTTAAAACAATTTTATCATTTTTCCTTTAAAACTATTTTATAAAAAAATCATCGGGATTAGTAGTGTGTCCTGACACTAAGCCAGACACATGAAACTCCCACTTTACGAAATTAAACACATTTTAACATAAAGCACATCAAATGACTTATCAATTTTGGTAGTACTGGTTTACCGAGCGTTGTGGGGGAGCTAATCCTTCCCCACACGTAACCGTCCCCCTTATCCAGATCTCTGAACACAGACCAAGCCCGATTTAGGTTAAAATCATATAAATTGGGCTCTAAGTGTCCAATCCACTTTAAGTGATTTGTGGCGACTCCAACCTTTTACCAAACCCACCGAAGAGACCGAATGCGAAGCCGGGGATCGCGCGCCGCGGATGGAAACGTTCACGACAGATGGCGACTCCGCTGGGGATTCGGGTTCTCTCAGGGGCGAGCTACAAAAAACAATGTCGATAAGTCTTCCTTTCATTGATGTGTTTCTTGTTTATTTATTATATTAACTGTTCAATTTAAATATTAGTATGCATACATCTGCATATAGCTCTATACCCGAGCTTACCCTTAGATAGAGAATATTGAGTAGTAGCGTTAGCTTTCACACTAGTGGAGGCGCGTGAATCTCTCCACCCAACAACTGTTTTTAGGATTAACGATATGCCATCATATAGGTCATGTAATGTATACAAAGCATAATACGTCTTATTAATGTGAAAATTTGTGCTTTAATTTTCCTTTGTGATGTGAGCATTTACTTTATTTGCAAATTTTGTACATGGTTAGCATAATTTCCTCGTCATAAACTTTTTTTTAAATACTTTTTTCTCTTGATATTTGTAGGGATTATCAATACATCATTTATTTTTCTTCTTTCCAAATCAAAACAAAATCATCATTAGTTTTAAAAGCATTGAAATTTGAAGATATCATCAACATTCCATCATTTTCACCGCATAATTAGAATGAAAAATCATAGCATATCAAGCATACATAAAAAAATCATTTTCAAATTACATGGCATGCATCCATACATCCATTTGTATATAATTAGCATATCCATTCCAATTTTCAAGCATGGTAAATAAGCATTTGACATGCACATTACATGTTTGATCAGTCATTACAAAAAACTCATAATTTCTAAACATCATCATGATTTCAAAATGAATTGTCATCATCTTTTCAAAATTATCTACTCAATAAACCTCATAAACTCTTGAATTTATCATTTCATTTTCTATTTTGAACGAAAAATAAATTCTCCTTTCTTTCCAAATTTTGAAAATTGAGTCGCTACTTTCAACTGTTTGTTAATAATGGACTTTGTTAGTTTAAATTTGGACAAAACTAAGGGTTATTTCTCGTTAAGGGACCACCAACAACGACATACTCCGTACCCACTTATTTGCCTAACAATGGGGCAATGAGCAAAATAACATGAGTGAATACCAACTGTTTATGAAGAACCATCACACTTTTTACCAATTTGCGAGGACAAAAGCATTTAGAATCGTACAGTCACTACTTTTATCCACCGGTCAAATCAAGACCTGATTCTTAGTAACTGGATGACTGCGAGTTTCTAAAAAAAAGAAAAAAAAAGAAAAAAAATTCGAACTTCGACATACGAATAAGTGCATTTTTGTCATAAACTTTTTACCCACATTTTTCTATTATTTTCGTCTTTCTTCTTGTGGGTTGAGGGTTTTCCACTACGGTTCAGTTGAAGGTTTTGAGGCCCATGCCTTGCATCAAACTTGAAGTCAGTAACTTTCGGCGCAAGAGAAATATACATAGTAGTACAGCTGATTGTTGTAATATTAGATGATAGAAGTTGTTTAATGTATACAAAACAACATCTTGCTAGCCATTTTTCAATAGTGGAATGAAATTGTCAATCCACCTACAAAGTTGAGATTATCTATGTAATTTCATAATTTAAAGGTATATTTGATTTTTATTTTGATTCATTGAAAATATTGCTCATTTAGCAAGAAGGAATGATGCATATTATCGTGGAGTATCGCTAGCAACCCTATGCGAGTTTCGAGCCTTAAATACGATATTTTTCCTTCTTAGAGGTTTTTCTTGCTGAAACACTCCTAGAACTTGCATGATACCGGTTCAAGGCCACATGATTTTGCAACGACATAAATGATAGAGGCATTATGTTCATTCCACGCAAAAGAAGCCTACCCCTTCATCACCACTTAGTTCAACCCTGTGAGCCAAAATTGTTTATCGCACACAATTTACAAGCTCACCACCTTCCCTCTAATGCCCTTTAAACCTTGAGTTTATGTCAATTGCCTAGTATGCGCGAGAGTCAAGATCAACTTCACATCAGCGACTATAAATGAAAAGTCAACAAATCGCATAGACGACCATAAAAAGAGAGTCAACTCTTAGCATATCAAATAAGAAAAAAAATAAGAAAAAGTAAGAAGAAAAAAAGAAGAAAAAGTATAAAAAAAAATTAGTTAGCTCACAGAGTTTGAAGGTTTTGCTTCCTAATGTTGGCTATAGAAGCCTCATATTTGCGCACAAGAAGATTGCAACATGGGCAAACTAAAGCTGACATGCCCTAAATGGGTCACAATAGATACACATCCTAGTCAACACCAATCACGTTGGTCTAGGCTAGCATACTTTTGGGTAGTTGTTATGACTCAATACACCCCTCTCACACAAACAATAAATCTACAATCATCCCCACCTTTACCCAATCCCCTCGATCATTACAACCATTTAAAGACCTCTTGATGTGTCGTTGCATTATACAAAGTGGTGGAGATTTGGTTGCATTACAAGCATATGGTGACTGCATTCAGCAAGAAAAATGAATGAGATAAACAACGACCCAAAAAATGAGAGAAACACGTGAGAGTGAGTACGTTTCATACTTACACGTACATTTTCATCCTTGTGAGAAGTCTAGTAAACTCAATCGGTGATATGCTCATTCCTTCTAGTTAAACATGCAAATCAATCATTGATGAATTTTCATTAATCAAAACAGACATCAAGTGTCCTTTAAACTATGAAAGTTTGTTCTTAACTAATTTGTCTTGTAGTGTAGTTACACCCAAAACGTCGTTGTGACACCCTTTCAACCTTCCAAAAATCAGAAAAATTAGATTTATTTACATGACAAATGCACTTGTTCGTTTATAAAAAAATGAAAAAATCAGAAAAAGGGAAGAAAAATAAATAAAGCTCAAAAAAACAGAATAGAGCTGTAAAAAATATCGTCAGAAATTCATTGGTCATCCAGTTACTTAGAATCATCGTCTTCTTTAAGGATCAGTCAAAGTTATCCACCTTGCAAAGTTTGCGTAAGCATCAATAGAGAGCATCTAGGAAATCATCACCTCTTCAAGATTCGTTTCAAATGCTACCAATATGAAGGAATCCTCGAGTCTCTAGCCAAGTCGAGAAACTATTAGGTCAAAGCACTCTTCAGAACCTAACTAAAACCTCGAGCCAAACCAAAATGGGAAATAGCCTTTGCTCGCGCCCAAATTTAAATTGACAAAATCAATTGTTGATAAACAATTAAAGATAACCCTCAAAGTGATTTTTCGGTGTATATATTTTCAAAAAAATTAAAATTTCAGCATATTTTGTGCATTCATTAATCACAAAAATTTTATGTTGAGCAAACATATTTATTCATCTCACTACATTTGTGTCCATAAAAAGAAACATGCTCATTTCTTTCAAAAAAAAATATTTTTCATAATATCTCATCATATATCATATTTTCAAAAAAATCATGACACACACTCATCTTGGAAAAGTTTCATCTCTCCGAAAAATCATTGAGAATGCATCCTACATCATACATCACACCGTTTATGTGTTCATCTAGACTCATGGATCAATATCGGTGAAGGACTTAGGTTCACATAAACAGTCAAAAATAAAAACAAATATCCATTCATCATAAACATTTCATGCATGTGATTTCATTCGATTTCTAAAAATCTAAGATCATGCATTAAAATAAATTTGAGACTTACGTTCTCGTCCATTTCAAAAGAAAAAAAAACAAAAAAATTACTCATTCATCATGAGCATTTCGTGCATTTGATTTGATTCGACTTTTCAAAAAAATTCTAGAATCGTGAATTCAGATGCATTCGAAAATTTGGTTCTCGCTCACATAAAAAAATCGAATCTTTCATTCATCTCATCACAAGCATTTCATACATCTAAATTCATTCATTTTTCAAAAAAAAAAAACTCTCGAATCATGCATTCAAATCAATTTGAGTCTTTCGTTCTCGCTCAAACAAAGAAAACTCAAATTTATTCATTCATATTATCATGAACATTTCATGCATTTAAATTCATCTAGAATCATGCATGCAGACAAATTCAAGACTTTCTTTCTCGTCCATTTCAAAACAAAAAAAAATCAATCATTCATATCATTATAAACATTTCATTCATCTAAATTCATTCGTTTTTTAAAAAAATCTAGGAGCATGCATCACAATCGTTTTGAGATTTTCGTTCTCACTCATATTATATCATAACATGACATAACATTTTAATATCATTACTATATTTTCAAACATTTAAACCATCCAAATTATCCCGACTTTTACAAATCCAGATTTGTGCATCTTTCATCCATTCAAATAACTCTTCTGATTTTATCAAAATTTACCCTTGCATGTCGGGTATAAACGCATTGCAATTTTTTCAAAAAAAAAATTAAAAATTTTAGTCCATGCATCATGACTATAAATTGATTGTGCTTTTCAAAAAAATTCAAAAAAATTTAGTCCATGCATCACGACTATAAACTGATTGTGTATTTAAAAAAATTTCAAATTTTAGTCCGTGCATCATGACTATAAACTGATTGCTCTTATTTAAAAAAAATTTACAAAAAAATTTGTCCATGCATCAAGACTATAAACTGATTGCCCTTATAAAAAAACTTTCAAATTGCCTTCACATCCGGGCTCTGAACGGATTGCTCTCATATAAACTTACTTAACCATCGGCATCCAGGGGCAGAATGGATCGCACATTTGGAACGGGTGATAAGTCAAGCTGAGACCCTAGTACACAAAACCTCGGCATCTAGGGTCAGAATGGATCGCATATTTTGGAACGGGTGATAAGTCAAGCTGAGACCCTAGTACACCAAAACCTCGGCATCCAGGGTCAGAATGGATCACATATTTGGAACGGGTGATAAGTCAAGCTCAGACCGTAGTACACAAACCCTCGGCATCCAGGGGCAGAATGGATCGCACTTTTGGAACGGGTGATAAGTCAAGCTGAGACCCTAGTACACAAACCCTCGGCATCCAGGGGCAGAATGGATCGCATATTCGGAACGGGTGATAAGTCAAGCCGAGACCCTAGTACACAAAACCTCGGCATCCAGGGTCAGAATGGATCGCATATTTCAGAACGGGTGATAAGTCAAGCTGAGACCCTAATACACAAAACCTCAACATCTAGGATCAGAATGGATCGCATATTTTGGAACGGGTGATAAGTCAAGCTGCGACCCTAGTACACAAACCCTCGGCATCCAGGGTCAGAATGGATCGCATATTTCGGAACGGGTGATAAGTCAAGATGAGACCCTAGTACACAAAACCTCGGCATCCAGGGTCAGAATGGATCGCATATTTTTGAACGGGTGATAAGTCAAGCTGAGACCCTAGTACACCAAAACCTCGGCGTCCAGGGTCAGAATGGATCGCATATTTAGAACGGGTGATAAGTCAAGCTGAGACCCTAGTACACAAACCCTCAGCATCCAGGGGCAGAATGGATCGCACTTTTGGAATGGGTGATAAGTCAAGCTGAGACCCTAGTACACAAACCCTCGGCATCCAGGGGCAGAATGGATCGCATATTCAGAACGGGTGATAAGTCAAGCTGAGACCCTAGTACAGAAACCCTCGACATCCAGGGGCAGAATGGATCGCATATTCGAAACGGGTGATAAGTCAAGCTGAGACCCTAGTACACAGAACCTCGGCATCCAGGGTCAGAATGGATCGCATATTTAGGAACGGGTGATAAGTCAAGCTGAGACCCTAGTACACAAACCCTCGGCATCCAGGGGCAGAATGGATCACGTGGTTGGAATGGGTGATAAGTCAAGCTGAGACCCTAGTACACAAAACCTCGGCATCCAGGGTCAGAATGGGTCGCATATTTCGGAACGGGTGATAAGTCAACCTGAGACCCTAGTACACAAAACCTCGGCATCCAGGGTCAGAATGGATCGCATATTTCAGAACGGGTGATAAGTCAAGCTGAGACCCTAGTACACAAAACCTCGACATCCAGGGTCAGAATGGATCGCATATTTCGGAACGGGTGATAAGCAACGGGCGTTGTACCAGTCGTAACGCCTGTATCTTAAGCAATGCAGCGGGCGTTGAAATTGGCCAGGGAACTGTCAGGGGAAACAATATACTTTTGTGAGGAGGTTTGACCTTAAGTTGGTTGGTTCGGACTGCAGATTTGTGCGTGTTAACATGTTTCGTAATGAAAGTTATAAGAACAAAACTATATGTAGTAACCAAATTTTGTCCGGCTTCTCGAATTATTTCCAAGTTTTAGGCCTATTTCTATTTATCTAAATTTTTCCTTATTTACTCCTAGTCAAGAAAAAATGACAAAAATGATCTCTCTTGCGCTTCTGGAGTTATCTTGAAATTTATGAACTATTTTGAAATATTTCTATAGCTATAACGAATTGTATTATAGAGCTATCTCGTTTAATATAATTATCGAGGAGAATTTGAACTAGTCGAATCTCTAAAATTGGGCTCGAGGCCAAGTTTAAATTGTTGGGCTTTAGGCCCATTTGATTTCGAATTGGGCTTTAGGCCCATTTCCTAAATGATTTTGTGTTGGGCTTTTGGGCTCACCTTTATTTTATGCATACATTAAATAAAATTATAGAAAATTAAAATTGTTATTACAATAATGAAACAAAATAAAAAATAGCAAAATTCCCTCTTGTCCTATAAATAAAGTCTCCCAAAGCAATGAGAGGAGGCAGAGATGAACCAAAAATTTGGGGTCCCTCCTCTTCTTCTTCTGGCTTCGGCCAAGCTGTTGCTGCTTCCTTTCTTCCTTCTTCCTCTTCTTCTCCTCTCAACTCTCCCCACCTACAAAGAAACAAAACAAAAGAGATGAGGGGTAGTTAGTAAAAGCAAAGAAGCAACAAGAAGCTGTTTGGTCAGAAATTGATAGGAATAGTTGAGTTTTGAAGTTTGGTTTCAAAAGTCAACGATTTCTATCGATATTCCATCCATACAAAGAGTCATTATCTCAATCTTTGTTCATTCATTTACCTATCAATACTTTGCTCATTCATCTATCTAACAGTACACTAACATCTGATCTTTGTTTCAAGCTTATACTTATGTTAATGAGTAGCATCCTTTGTTGAGTTATGTATGATTTTGTTTTCATTTATAATCTTTCATCATAAACTTACACTTACCCTATCCTCTACTTCGCATTCTATACATTTTAAACATTGTAAGCATGATCCATATAGCATAACATTAGCATAAATCAATCCAAAATCATATGAACTAAAATCAAGTGTTTTTTCACCTTCCTGTTTATCTCTAACCAAAAGCCTTAATCTCCCTTTTGTGTTGCTGCCTTCCAATAATCACAATCAGCCATCATCAAACAACAGAATCTGAAGATTGGAGCAAAGTCAGACCCATTTATTTAGCCAAGCCATTGAGCAAGAAAAGTTTCAAAATGACTAAAAAGAATGGTCTACCTTATTTGTTTGATCCACTAGGCTGACTGGAGGGGATTATCCATACCTCCCCCGACGATTTTGGTGAAACAGACGGCGACTTCGACTCGAGATGGTTGGCGGCGGCGAAGAGGCGAGATGGCGACGGCTTCAAAACGGAGGTGGGCTTCATAGGCGATAGCAGCGAAGGCGGAGCAGCAGCGGTGGCGATTGCAGACGGACGGCGACGGCGAGCCCGAATAAGCCTCAGACAGAGGCGGACGACGGTGCAGCGGTGATAAAGGACGGATCAGCGGAAGCGATCCCGATTGGACGATGGCGGCTGCTTCAGATCCATGGCGGCTCCGCTCCGGGAGACACGGAAGCGCTTGGCGGCGCGTGATGCAGCGATTGCGTCTGAGATAAATGAATCTTGGCGCGGCGAAAAGCTACGGCGGGACGGATGGACTTATGGCGGTGGCGATCCATCTCGAGAAGAAGATCAGCGACGGTGAGTGCCTCGTTAGCCATGACAGATCCATGGCGGTTTCGTGCTTCATTCGACGAACAGATCGACGATGGCGAGTTCCGACGGCGACCGGCGGCCTGAGGTAAGGGTTGGCCTTTGTCTTGCTTCTTTTTTTTGTTCATGTTTCTGGGTAGGAGAAGGAGGAGAAGTGAAGAAAGTTGAGAGAAAAGAGGAGTTTTGAGAGGAAAAGAGAAGAGAGGGGGACGGCGCATGAATAGTGATAAGGGGCTGATTTTTTTCAGCCCTCTTATCCTTTTATATGGGCACATTAGGGTTTCCAAATTTACGGAAATACCACTGGTCATTTTAATTACAAAATTGCCACGGTCATTTTATTTACAAAATTGCCACCGCGTCCATAATTACAAGTCTGCCATCGGGTGGGATGGGCCGAATTTGTGGCCTTATGGGCTGCGAATTCATAGCCCAATTATCTTGTTATTTCCCTTAAAAGTTGAAGTAAGACCCAACTTCCTAATTAACGGGACTAGTAACAATCATTTCACACTAGTGAAACATCATGAAATTGCCCATCTAAAAAATATGAATCCCGCTAAAATATCTTAAATTAAGAGAATTAGTAACGCAAGTTTTACACTAGCAAAACTCGTGAAAATTCTTGATTAAACAAGAATCCTTTTAGTCGCTCTCTTCGTGAGAATTAGTAACGTTAGCCTCTACACTAGCTGTGGCGCGTAAAAACCTCCCACTCCCAAAATTTTTATTAAACCGAAAATCAACTAAATCACAAAAGAAACTCTGCCAAAAGCAATCCGCGTTTTCTAAAAGCCCGAACTACGCGGACTTGATCCCAATACTAATTGGGTACGTAGGCAGTCGAAAGACACAAGTCCACCTTTTTAAAATTAATAAATGAAAACTTTTTTTATCAAAACTAAAATAATTATGATTAGTAGTGTTAGTCTTTACAACTGTAAAGACGCACGAACCTATTTCTTCCTAAAAATCACATTTATATGGAATGTGAACTAAAATATAAAGTGAGATTAGTAACGTCACGTGAAACGCTCACAACCTAAAAATCACAAAACAACCAAAACAAACTGCGACCACTCGGTTGCAAGCCAACTCAAATCAACTTTTCAAATCGAACTACGTGGACTTTGATTCCGGTTTCCGAATACGTAGGCAGTCACTAGACTCGAGTCCAACTTTAAAACAACTTTACCTTTTTCCAACTTTAAAACAATTTTATCATTTTTCCTTTAAAACTATTTTTATAAAAAAATCATCGGGATTAGTAGTGTGTCCTGACACTAGGCCAGACACATGAAACTCTCACTTTACGAAATTAAACACATTTTAACATAAAGCACATCAAATGACTTATCAATTTTGGTAGTTCCGGTTTACCGGGCGTTGTGGGGGTGCTAATCCTTCCCCACACGTAACTGTCCCCCTTATCCAGATCTCTGAACGCAGACCAAGCCCGGTTTAGGTTAAAATCATCTAAATTGGGCTCTAAGTGTCCAATCCACTTTAAGTGATTGGTGGCGACTCCAACCTTTTACCAAACCCACCGAAGAGACCGAATGCAAAGCCGGGGATCGCGCGCCGCGGACGGAAACGTTCACGACACTATAGGTGTTGAAAAATGAAATTTCATAAGTCAAAAACAATTCAGAAAATCACTAACAAGGTTTTGAAAGTATAGTACAAAAGGAAAAGAAAATTCCAAGAAAATACAAAGAACTACAACTACGGATTCGGCAGTGGTGATGGCCAGTCGGGGAACTGGGAACGAAGCCCTATCTGTAGCCAGTTTTATTGTGCGGCCTATCGAGCCTCCTACTAGGTAGACTAGACAGAGAGGCGGTTAATGGCCTCCGGGATTTTAGAATCCTATATGGAATGACCTCACGCACATGAAGCAACTCTCGTGGATGCAGGCTTAGAGCTAGAAGAGAAGTCCTCCTCTGACTCATATTCGTCAGACTCCTCACTGAGTCCAGCAGCAGAGGTGGCTAGCACCACCACAACACTTTCAGGTGTCGCATCTTCAACAGACCCATGGAGACAAGGGTGGTAGAACCGATAAGGACTAGTGGAGGTCGCCTCACAACAGAGAAGCAGTTGAGGCGGTGATGAACGTTGTGAAGCGTATCAAATACTACCAAGCTAAAAGCTAAGTAGATCGTACTCCACGGGTCTTCTAATGATCGTCTACTCAAATGTAAAGGCAGATTACTCAGGTTTAACACGTTGTGCGTGGTGTGAGTTCCACGACTTCTATTCTAGAAAATGCAAGCAAATCAAAAACGAAATTGAAAGACAGATTTAAAGATTGGTTGACTTAACAAAGACGACAGACAAGCTTAGACTTCGAATCCCCCTTAGTTCACCATAGCATTGGCAATCAACAGATCAGCGGATTTCAGTTCTCGTTCAATCAATTCTAAGACACCACCATAACTCCTGACCCTTAGGTTTAAGACTGGCGAACGTTCGCTCTATCCGATCTAGCTACCAAGATTAATTAGCCGCCCGAGTACGGTCGCTTCTTGCGACGACTTAATTAACTGGTGGAATTACTAACGATTTATGAGTTACTCTTGCAGTGGATTAACCCTAACTGGTTCCTATGAAAGGCACACTCCAATGAATAGGTTAATTGTTGATCTGTGTTTTAAAGTGAGGCGAGCGTTCGCTTCTATCTTCAGCTTAACAAGAATCTAATCTAGGTGATCAATCTAGACAAGAAACATAAACAACGAAGAACAAACCAAACATGAAAGAGAAACTGATTGAACTTTGAATCTAATCACCGCCGATCCGTGGCCGCTTTAAAGCCCTGGGTCACTTAGGGTTCATCTAGTCTAAACTCTACGAGTTTAGCCACTCATGTTCATAACGACAGAATCAAAGACAGAAACAGAGTTCATCATGAAAAGGAGGAACAAATAGAAACTGTAAAACCTAATTAAGACGACTCTGGCAAGGCTTCGCTCTTCGGTAATCTTCAATCCTAGCTCCGAGTCTTCGAGGTGAAGGGATGGCGTCACGATGTCTTCCTGGCTCTTTGAACTTTCAAACTCTGCTCTCTCGAACTCCTTAGGTCTGGAACTCGTGAAAGTTCTATATGAAAAGTATATGCTGTTTTTAGCCGCCGGTTATACTTAACCTATCAGCGCCGGATTTGGCTTGGACTCTTCGGCGAAAACTTCAGGAGTTTTCGCCGAAATTTTGTGTAAAATGCTGGCTTCCGTCGGCTGATTCTCCTGTGAGTTTAATGTTTAGAGTTTTCAGCGAGAACTTGACTTTTCGTCGAAAACTTCTTCTTGTATTGCTCTGCCAATTTCTTTTGTAGTTTTTGGCGAAAACCTCAGGTCTTTTTTGCCGAAAACTTATGTGTAAAACAGGGCAGGATTTGTGTTGACTTGATTGACTCCTTGGATCAATTCTGGTGCAGTTCCTCGAGGTTCCAATGCCTTAGACACGTCCTTGGCTACTTTATTTGATGGCAAAAACCTGTGTTATCATGAAAACACTAGAAAACCATCAAATAGACCCGAAACGGGCCAAAGTAACACCAATGGCACGAGATAGAGCAGATGAGTGAATATTCGTTATTCTACCCTAAAAATTAATGTCTTAAGCCAAGAAATGTCGCTTAAATGAGGCTGATAATCACGTCAAATCGAGTGTCATCAGGCGGCCCAAGTAATGTGTAAAGCACATCACATAGGCACCATCATGGAGCGAGGTCACCTTAGGCCTGCTCTTGAACTGTTGGAATAGGTCGACCACTAATCCACCAAGGTGAAGGGGATCACCTTCTACCATTGAGTTCGTGAAGGCCAACTCCTTCATCGTCACAACATTAGCGCTCTTGGCTCCTTCAAATATGGTACGAGTGATCATACGGTGTAGGAATCGGAGCATCGGATCCTTGACTTTGGTTGCCTTGCTGGAAGCTGTGGAAAAACAAAATAAGTGTAAGTAACTATAAAAAGGTAGTCTTAGTAATTGGCCAAGTGAAGAAGACTTACTAAGAGCGAGGGGAGCTCGTTCTGTGTTTAACTCAACCCAAACATGGTCTAGGTTCTTTATACCTTCAAAGTACTCGAGGGATCGAACCATGTCATGTCTATGTCCTACTGAATGTAGAAGCCACATGCGAGGGAGACTTGGTTCATCGTGAGGATCCCCAACTCACCCCCATCTGGAAAGCCATCACTAGTTCCTCATGAGGTACGGTGAGGTCCACCTGGACGGTGTCCAGGAACTCTTGTGTCAGCACCTCGACGGCCGGTGCGTCCACGGAGAAGAGTCGAGAGGTTCGACCCTACTGTAGTAGCTGGGTGAACTTCTCCTCTAAAATACCTATTGGAATCGGAACTATGCTCTTCTAGTCAAACATCCCGATCCGTTGAGGCTTCAGACCACAAATTCGGGCAAGTTGCTCACAATATTGGCCCATTTGGGCAACACACATAATCGGGTAGCAACGGATTTCGCGCCGCGTTGTTTGCCTCCTCCTGGCGGGTGAAGAGAGCATAGGAATTTTTGGCTTGATCATCCTGTTGGGTAATAGCGCGCTTTCCCTTCTTTGAACCTCAGGGCTAGCGGGAAGAACTGAAATCATTCATCTGTGAGAAACGCACATTTAACGAAAGCACGAAACAACTTCACCAAACAAGAACAAGCAATAGCAGGGATTAAGGACTAAAAATGGTTCTATTGAGGGGGCCACGACCATGGAGTATGTTACAACGACCGTAGGCAACAGCAGTCCAACGGGTGCTATGTCATGTGCAACGACCATAGCAGAAGTGGTCATGTTACTACATGCACAATGACCATAGCAAGATGAAGGACTACGACCGTTGCATAGGTCGTAACGAACGTAGGAAAAGGGAACACTATGATCGTTACAAAGGTAGTAACAGGCATAGGAAATGCACCTCCATGACTGTTACAAAGGGAGTAATGGGCATTGGACATGCATCACAATGGCCGTTACAGATGTTGTAACGGGAAAAGTTTTCATCCTGCACACGAACAATCGCGAGAACCCAAAACCCAGAAAAATAAAGTTTTATGAGATTCTTTTAGTGAATCGGGCAATCAACAAGACACCTAGATTATCAAGGAGTTTTAGGTTCAACTTGACTAGGAGTTCGTTGCTCGCGGACGTGACGCTGGGAACGCCAAGAGATATTTGTGAGAATCTACGGAGAGGAAAGGGCCAAAGGAAGGAAATGAAAAGCTTGAAGGAAGAGAACTTAACAATGAGAGAATGGAGGTTTGGGAAGAGGCTACAAGAATTTGGGATAATGAAGAAAGAGAGAATGGGGAAGGTTTTAAAACGGTTATAGGGAGGAGAAAATCGTCATTATGGGCATAGCGGTCTAGGCATCGCTCGTTGCCCGAGCTTTGCAAAGGCGTTGCGATGTTCACAACAGCTATTTCAAGGGGCCCATGAGGAGTGGACTAGGCTAAACCGGTCAAATAAGGAAATAGCAAGGTTGGACTCTTTTTTTGGGCAAGGCCAACGTTTAGCTAGCGACACAGGAAAATTTGGGAACCCCGGGGTGTCACGATGAAGGGGTTTTTCAGTCTAAGGTCGTTGAAGGTAAGAGAAGTGAAGTATTAATCTCGAACAGATCCTATACTGTTTTAAACAAGTCGATAAATGTTTGGGTTTGGACAAAATTCTAAAGGATGTATGTCGAATTAGTGGAATTAGTGATTCAAGGTTCAGAGAGAAGAGGGTAAGCGGTCTAATGGATTAAGGAAAGATAGGTAATGTGGTTAGCAGTGGTTATTGGGACTTTGAGTCACAATTAAGGTAAGGACTAGATCTTCGAGTTGATATATAGAGTTCTAGGGTTTAGACAAAGTTTTGGGTTAGTTGGTTGGACTACAAGGTAGATTAGTGAGAGAGAAACCAGATGTCAGTGAGTTTTGTTAAAAGAAGGGCGATTGGATTAAAGGTTTTGGGAATAGTACCAGTTTTCGTTGAACATAAAAAAGTCAATAAGAAAAAAGAGATGCAAGAAAGAGGGATGCATTACATTGGTACGGTTTAAGGTAATTGGGACAGTATCTTCCAAGGATATTATAAGAATAGCGAGTTGAGGTCTGAGGGTGTCAGTGTTATCGTAGTTGCCATGTTTAATCGTTTGTACAACTCGGGTCAACCACTACTTGGGAAGTTTGGTTTAGCAGAGGGACGTTTGGAATGTTAAGTGCGATCGGTTGAGGTCTTTCAGTACACGGGGGCATTTCAAGGTTTCGGGATGAAACCAGTTCAAGAGGAGAGAAATTGTTACGACGCAAGTTCAATCAAATTAGTTAATCAAACTAGTTAAAGGAGTTTGGTCGAAGGCTTGGTTTAGCCTATGGCCGTTATGGTTTTAGCAACAACCATTGGCCCCAAAAACCCTATGGGCATTATGGTTTCAACAACACTCGTAGTAAAGGATAGGCTAAAACCATTGGTCGGGGTGCTACGACCGTAGTCTGCGCTGAACAGATTAATCATATTTAATGAAAATTAACCTCGGGATTAGAGATCTGGAGAGAGGTTGGGGTTTCAGTCGGTGAAAAGAGAGTAGTACCAGAGAGGAAACGAAGGAAATGTGCTAGTCACTCGTTGGGTTCTAGCGTAAGGATTCAGAAGTAAATTCCCCATGGATCGGTAGGCGAGTCAAAAAATTCAAAATTTTTATCTTTTTAGTGCAGAGAATAAACCCAAATAATAATCTTCATCCTTGACTAATTCAACTAGGAAAAGATGCCCAAACTTATTTTTTTTTGCCTGAAGTTACTTTTCAAAATACGGTTGCGTATTTCTCAAAATTTAAATTTTGTCCACTATAAATTTGAAAAAGGTCCACGTCAAAATTTGGCTGCAGAATCCTAACACTACAAAAAAAGAGCGTTTTGGCGTCGGTTGAAACGAAAGAGGATAGCGTCGGTCGACCGGTCGACCGACGCTAAATGAATCTCGCGTTTTGCGTCGTCGTTTGGTCGACCGACGCTGGATCGACCTGACACTAAATACTAACCCTAATTCAGCCGCCTCCTCTCTTCTCTCTTCTCTTTCTCTTTTCCCTTCTCTTCTCTATCTGCTCCATTCCAGCCGCCTCCTCTCTTCTCTCTTCTCTTTCTCTTTTCCCTTCTCTTCTCTTCTCTTCTCTATCTGCTCCATTCCAGATCCGCCGCTAGATCTCGTCGATGGTCCGCTAGCTCCGCCGCTGGCAACCCTGGTATGTGACGACCACTTCTTCTCTCTCTCTTACCTATGCTCCTCTCCTCTCATTGTTTTCTTCTTCCAGATGAGGTCTCCAGCGGCGGCGGTGAAAGGCGTTCAGGACGGGTGAGGAATGCGGTGGTCCAGCGGCGGCGGTGGGAGGAAGTGGCGGTCTCCAGCGGCAGCTGTGGGAGGAAGTGGCGTGGCCCTCTCTTCTCCAGCGGTCGGCAGCAGCGGCGGATGAGAAGAAGAAGAAGAAGAAGCGGCTGCAGATGCAGCTGCTTTTTTGTGATTTTCCGGTCGAGTTAGCGTCGGTCGGTATCTCAACTAGCGTCGGTCAACCAAAAACCGACGCTAAAAACTAGCGTCACCACTTTCAGCGTCGGTTTTCTCGACCGAGCTATTCAAATTAGCGTCGGTCGATGACCGACGCCATTACGCGCATACGACCGACGGTAAAACGCTTTTTTTGTAGTGTAAATCCTAAACTATAGAATTTGGCGGCAAAACCGTAAACCCTAAACAGTGGAATCTGGTGGCAAAAAATTGATGGAAAATCCATAAAGCCTAAATGGCGGAATTTAGCGACAGAACCTTAAACCCTAGAGGGTGGAATTTAGTGGCAAAAATTTGGACGCAATCGTAAAACCTATATGGTGAATTTTTGCGGCAAACCCTAAATCCTAAATGGTGGAATCCGACGGCAAAAATTAGGCAGTGGAATAGTAAATCCTAAATGGTTGAATCTGGTGGCAGAACCCTAAACCCTAAATGGTTGAATGTGGCGGCAAAAATAAGGTGGAGGAATCATAAAACCTAGACGATGGAATTTAGCGCAGAACCTTAAACCCTAAACCATAAATGATGGAATCTGGCAAAAAAATTTGAAGGCAGAATCCTAAACCACATACGGTGGAATTAGGCGGCAATACCCTAAATGGTGGAATCCAATGGCAAGAATTTGGGGCCAGAACCCTAAATAGTATAATCTGGTGGCAGAACCCTAAACGGTGGAATCCAGCGACAAAAAATTGGGGCTAGAACCCTAATTGGTAGAATCTAGCAACAAAAAATTGGTGGCAAACTTTAACCCTAAAAGTTGGAATTAAGTAAAAACATTTGGTGACAAAACACTAAAACCTAAACGGTGAAATCTGGCAGCAAAAATTTTGCGAGAAAATTCTAAACCCTAATGGCGGAATCAGGTAGAAATATTTTTGGCAGTGAACCCTAAGCCTGACGAGATCGTAGTCGATGCCCTACCAAGAATGAAGAAGAAGTTGACTTATTTGGAGACATGGGGCCCATTGGAGATGTGGACCATGAGAGAGGCCCAAGTAGAGCTTAAGGGATGTGCATCGGTTCATTTGTAAGCCAAAGGGCCTTAACTTGGAAACTAAGGAAGATTGAGTCAAGTTATTCTTTTTTGTTTTGAAAGGGAGTCAAGTTAACCTTTTTCTAGAAGGATTTGTATTATGTGTAGTTTTAGTAGTTTGATCATAACTTTCCCCACAGAACTTTGATTGATGCAAGGTCAGGAGCGTTGGAAAGATAATTCAATTAAATTTATTAAATTTCCGTCCATATGTCATGACTCATTTGATTCGTTCGTAGGAAGGAGATAAATAAGTTTCAATACGACGGACTAAATAGAAAATCTTTTTCTTTGTACAATAGGACTTGTTTTTCTTATTTGTTTTAGCTACCCTTTCAATGTTGGACGAATATGATGCATTCATGTTATTTTATTCGGATTATTATCCATTGTGGTCATAAATCTTTCGGGGTTTGTAAAAAACTGGTCATAAACCTTTGATTTGTAACCTAGTGGTCATTAACCTATAGGGTTTGTAACAATTTGGTCAATCCGTTAAGTCTTCATACAATTTCTCAATTAAGTGCTGATATCAGCATTGCCATCTCAACCTTTTTTCCACCTCATCCCTTGCCATGTCACTGAATCAACCCATGACTCAATCCAACTTAACCCAACCAACCCAAACCACTTACCCAACCATCTATTTTCCACCAGTGTCTGTTCATCTTCCAATCCTCCTCCCTCTCCAATCATCGAACTCTACTTCCCGTCTCCATTCAAACTCTCTTTCCCCATATACGTTCAAGAACTACTCCACCATCTCTGTTTGAAATCACTTGAATGCTCAATATTCCAATTCCTGCAAGTCTCACAAGCATCCTTTGTCATGATATCTTGTTGGAAGTATTCCTACGCAAGAAGATGAGAAGAAGCTTTGTTCCAACATGTTGTATCAAATGAGATCCATAATACGCAACATGTTGATCTACTGAAGCCTTTCTGTATTATTATAGAACTTGATACCAGGAGTAGCATTCCTCCATGTGGTAGAAGACAATGAAGTACCACCTCCGAATTTCGAAGCTGACAACGATTCAACTTTGGAAGCCATCTTCTTAATCTCCGGACACCTCTCTGCCTACTTAGCTTGTTGAACTTATCTAATTTGTTCTTATAATCCATCTGAAATAAAGCCCAAAATCAAACATAATACATCAACATAAATACAGAATCGGTTACACTGAACATAAGCTCTCCCCAATCCATAATTTCTCCCTTCGATCATAAATCCTCAGCCAGTGTTCATTCAATCAAAAACCCTACCAATAAATCATCCGATGTGCCACGATCTTATAGAAACATCATAGATTCAAGGTAAAATTAGCCACAAAATTAGAAACACTGGTGACCCGATATTTCGTTTTGCGGGTTCACACAAATAACTAACAAAGCTAACAAGCTAGGGTAGATCGTATTCCACGGGTCTTCTATGATCGACTACTCAAATAAGCTGGCAAATTACTCGGATTTTAAACACCTCGTGCGTGGTGTGAGTTCCACGACTTCTAATTCTAAGAAATGCAGAGAAATTAAAAATTGAAACTAAGAACAGATTGGAAATTAAGGTTGAAAACAAAGATGACAGACGAACTTAGACTTTGAATCCCACTTCGTTCCCCAGAGCATTGGCAATCAACAGATCAGCGGATTTCGATTCTCATTCAATCTATTACTAAGACACCACTATAACTCCTTACCCTTAGGTTTAAGACCGGCGAACATTCGCTCTATCCGTTCTAGCTACCAAGATTAATTAGTCGCCCGGGTACGGTCGCCTCTCGCAACGACTTAACTTAACTGGTGAAGTTACTAACGATTTATGAGTTACTCTTGCAGTGGATTAACCCTAACCGGTTCCTACGAAAGGCACGCTCCAATTATAAGGTTAATTGCTCAATTTGATGTTCTAAAGTAAGGCGAGCGTTCGCTTCTATCCTTAGCTTAACAAGAATCTAATCTAGGTGATCAATCCAGACGAGAAACATGCACAATGAAGAACAAATCAAACATGAAAGAGGAACTGATTGAACATCGAATCTAATCACTGCCGATCCGTGACCGCTTTAAAGCCCTGGGTCACTTAGGGTTCATCTAGTCTAAGCTCTAAGAGTTTAGCTACTCATATTCATCACAAAAGAATCAAAAGCAAAGAAAGAGTTCATCATCCAGAGGAAGAACAGAAAAGAATCTGAAAACCCTAATTAAGACGACTCTGACAGACTTCGATCTTCGGTAGACTGCAATCCTATCTCCGAGTCTTCGAGATGGAAGGGATGGCGTCACGATCTCTTTCCGGCTCTTCGAACTCTAACTCTTCGCTCCAGAACTCGAGAGAATCCTTGGAATTGTGATTATGAAAAGTATATTATTCCCCCCCCCCCCCCGATTTTGGGCCGCCGGTTAAGTATTTATACTTAACTCTAATTCAACCAGATTTTAACTAATATTTTTGCCGAAAATACTGAAGGATTTTCGGCGAAAATTCCTTTGTAATTGGATGGTCCGCCGGCTGATTTCTCCTGTAAATTTCGGTCCCATAGTTTTCGGTCAAAACTTAACATTTTCGCCGAAAACTTCTGTTGATGAGCATCGCCGATTTGTACTGATATTTTCGCCGAAAATGCTGAGGTATTTTCGGCGAAAATTCCTTTGTCAACCGGGCAGGAATTGTTTCAACTTGATTGGCTCCTTGGATCAATTCCGGTGCTATTCCTCGAGGTTCCAACGCCTTAGACACGTCCTTGGCTACTTTAATTGACGGTAAAAACCTGTGCTAACATAAAAACACTAGAAAACCATCAAATAGACCCGAAACGGGCCAAGGTAACACAAATGGCACGAGATAGGGCAATCGATTGAATATTCGTTATTCTACCCTAAAAACCATGTCTTAAGCAAGGAAATGTCGCTTAAATGAGGCTGATAATCACGTCAATTCGAGTGTCATCAAAATACCCCACACTTAAGCTTTTGCTTGTCCTCAAGCAAACTGAATAGAAACGCTCATGTTCACAAATATTAAGATCGATTAAATTGGAGCTCAATCAAACACAATGAATTATTAGACAGATAGATCCTAGAACAAGAAACCTAACATGCTTACAGATCAACCAAACTACCTGGTCTCACTAATAATCTGCACACTACAAGTAGTAGCAACCAATTATGCACGAATTTGACCTGACCGACCAGACTCCTCACACAGGATATATTTAGTATAATGGAAACTCTCACTCTCTGTGTTTAAGGACGTGTTTCTGCTCTCAATCATTTTCTGTTACCGAATTCTGTCATAAGTTTGCATTTCGGCCACATCTCCACCACTGTGACAACACGAGTACTAGTCAAGAAGGAATTCCCTGCTAGGACCGTAATGAATTCTATACTACAAGGGTTTATGATGCGATGGATGATGGGAATGAATGATGATGGCTTTGTCCGGTGTAGCTTTCGACCAACTTCCCTCGAATCTAATCTGCGGCTTCCTACCGTCTAACCAGACACGGGTGGAATAATGAACGCTCGTCCTATGACACCCTCAAGCAACCTAGCACTTTTTTTTTCTTTACACAATTTTTCTGACTTTTCTTTTGACTTCGTTCTTCCATTTGTAGGGAGAAGAACGTTTTATTGAACTAAAACTTTGAAACCTTTTTGGCTTTTCTGATTTTTCTTCTGACTTTTTCGAAATTTGCTTCTTTTTTTTCTTTGTGCCGATTTCTCTTTTAGTTGCTAGAGGGGTTTACACGTCTGGACATAATAGCTAAGACCACCTGTTTAATGGCTATAGGCAGGTTACCACAAACCGACTTCCGGTAGGTCAATCTAGAACTACAACCACAGGGGATCAACGGGGAAATGAAAGAATGGGAAATGGCTGTAATGTATTATCGAACCGAAAGAACAGCCCAAGCTCAAGGGTCTACACCTAATGGATTTTATCGTTAGGAAGGCTATCTGGCTTAGTAGCTGAATCTAGGTGCCCCTATCATTCTAGAACTCGTGTCATCGTGTGGTCTCGAGTAGGTCTCATGCAAATTCTAACTCATTCAAGCAAACAGAAAACCACTCAGAAAGAATTAAAATTGCAAGTTACGTGCAATGGATCAAAAGCTCACATTTGGTTTGCTAGTCGGATTCGGTCATTTTCATGCAATCAAGGCTACAAACTACAAGTGTGATTTTAAAAATTCTGTTCTGACCAGGCAATTTAGCATCAAACTATACAAGTTGGTTGTCAAGTTCTAGGTTAAGCAGCATCATTATGAAAGTTTGAACAACAACTTAACATCAAAAATCAAGAACTGAGCCATTCTAGAGACTGGAATGGAATCACGAGGCACACAAAAACACAATCAAGGGCAATCAAGTTCATGCAAGGTTCTCTAGCATCCTACCCCACACTTAAATCGGACTGTGTCCTCATAGGACTAAATTCTAGAGTTCAGGGTGAAGTAGAAGAACCTGGACCGAGATGGTTGGCGTAGGGGATGAGCACGGGTCCATGGAGCGGAGGTAATCTACCAAAGCGGAGCAAAGGGAATCTCCTTACTGCCTACAAAACAAAAACAAATGAAACATAAAAAGGAAACCGGGACAAGTGTCCCGGATCCACACAGAAAAAAGTTGGATCGAAATCCGAAAAGAAGAAATAAGAAGAAAGGACAAGGAAAAGGACACCACCTGATCACTGCTCATCAGGCGCGTCGGGAGGTGGAAAGTGGAGGAAATCGCCGAGCTGACGTTGCCACGCCAGCTGTGCCTCATACCGCCTGTCAGAGCGGCGCATATGTTGCTGCATAATAGCCCATCTTGCTTCTTGAGTGGCGTTGTCGGTGATGCGCCACTCCTGCAGTCGCTCATACAGCTCACCAATGTCCGCGGGGTGCGGTCGGTGTTGAGGGTGAGGCGCCTGGTATGGATCTGGAATGTGCGGCGGTGACTGGTGTGCATATCCTGCCTGATGATGTGGCGAGGGTATATGGTCATGAAACTCTGGCTGCGGCTGCGGCTGCTGCTGCTCAGTATCATCTTCTTCTCCCGACTCGTCCTCGTCTTCGAGAGGAGGGTCCGCTGCTAAAGGGGGCTGACGTCCAGATCAATGTTGTACTCGACCGCCAAATCGCCTCCAACGGTGCGTACTCTGCGGCGTGGGATGTTCGGGCCATATTCATTGTTGAGGCCGAAGGAGATGATGAAGCCGGCCTACAAAGTTGCCTCCCAGAGTGCGTGGGGGTGACCTGACCTCTGAGTCTTCTTGCGGAGTAGGCGAGCAAGCACCCATCCGGGATGAAGAGGATATCTCTCCCGGATGGCGCGAAGAAGAAGTAGCTCGTCCTTGCTAATATGGTGGCGGTCCTTGTCTGGAGCATATAAAAGCGATCTACGCCAAACCATATGAATGTATTTAAAGAAAGGGTGAGAGAGCGACTTAACTGAGTTATGGACCCTGAGGCGATCGTCGGGCACTCCAGTCATGTGGCTCCAGAGGGCATGATACTCCTCCTCGTCATCATCGTCGCCCCAGCCGAAGTGATGTCCATGGTAGTGCTCGTAGGGGATGCCTAGGTGAGCAGCAAACTCATCATATGTGAGGTCCATGTACACCCCGTCTAGATAGAAGGTGACAACCTTCCTGTGCTGCCTCCTCTTGTGCTCGTCCAGGTCAAATGTCGCCCAGAATTCCTGGAGGGCGATGTCTGGGAAGTCGGGGGTGAGCGTAGTCAGCTCCAGCAGGCCGGAATGGGTCAGTGCATCGAGCACGTTCCGGTACCAGTCATCATCGTGCTCCGAGAGCGACTCCATGGACAGGGGGCGAACATTAGCTCCAGGGGTGTTCTCAAACTGCTGGTAGCGCTCAAAGTAGGGCTGGGGTAGGCGAGCAACGGTGTGGTGGTACCCCCCACGATTAGGGAAAGCAGGTGGAGGGCCCTGGACAGCGGGCGTAACGGGGGCGGCGACTCCGGAGCTCGAGGCACCATCAAGTCGTGCCTTGGTCCTGCGCTCATAAGTGGTGTTCCTAAAACCAGAATGAAACCAGATTAGTCAAACTAAAACCCTACCCCACACTTAGTAGAAAAACTCAATTTCACAAAGAAATGAGGAAAACCGAGTGGGGGTAAGCAAAGCAGATTAACCGGTAATTACAAACAATAAAAACAGGCTCAGGAACAGCCAGAATTGGATTAGCACAATCAGAGTTCAGAAGTCAAACCGACATTCAGAAAGTCAACATAAAAGAACATTAAACCCTAATCATGGCAAGACTATCACAAAGCGGAGAATGACGGTATAATATGATCTCAGATGGCAAACACAATAATCTGAACGAGAATGAACACATATGGCAGCCAAATGATCAAAAACAGCTCATGGTCAAACTGACATTTCTCACAAGTCAACATCACAAAGGATCAATCTTATGCATAGCAACACATGATCAAATGATATGAAAATTAAGCACGATACTCCCTAAGCATGCTAGAACAGTTCAACAAATTCAACTAACCTAGTTCACACGAAATCAGTCGGCACGCAAATCGAGGCAAACCAAAAAGTCAACCGAAAGTCAACCCCAACGAAATTCAGCAATCAATATGTCAAAAGATTCGCAATGAAAAGTTCTACAACTTACCTTGAAGCCATGGATGCTAAGAACGAACGGTTTGGGAGGAATCGGTAAAAAATGAAGATTTTTAGGGTTTGGGTTAACTAGAGCTGTAGAGCTCCGATTCGGCTGTTCTAGGGCTTAAAACGATCGAAATAGGAGGGGAAGGGAGCGGCGGCGGTCGGTGATGGTGGCGACGGCTGGCAACGGTCGGCGGCGGGGTTGTAAGGTGGCGGCGAGGTTTGAAATAAAACAGGGATGGTTTTTTCCGGGTTTGGTTCGAAAATAGAAAGTGAGGAAAGAGAGGCTGAAATCCGGATTTTAAAGTGAATAGTTGGTTGATTTTCAAAGAAATTTTCGGCGAAAATAAGTGCAAGTTTTCGCCGAAAAATTCTAGTTAAGAAGTACTGCCGGTTTTCAAAAGAAATTTTCGCCGAAAATACTAGTACATTTTCGCTGAAAATGTGAAACAGGAACGTTTGGAAAACTCTGTGGGATTTCAAAGAGAATTTTTGCCGAAAATATGGGTTATTTTCGCCGAAAATATTGAACTCTACGACTGAAAATATTTTCGCAAACCCGGCAAACTTCAGAAAATCACAGTTAAATCCACAAAAATCGGAAAGACCTCAATCGACTTGCAAATGACACTATGACACACAGACTACACACGAAAAATATGAAAATCAAACAAACTGACACTTTTGGCTCCCCCGAACCGACTCTAAAACACTAAGGTTGACACAAATCAAAACGGACTCCAACCGTGGGTTGCCTCCCACGAAGCGCTCTTTTATTAACGTCCTTGAGCTGGACGATACCTGGACGGTATTAGGAGACATCCCAACTCAGACTCTCCTTAATTCTAGTATCGGAGTTCATAAAGTAGAGCTTTGGGGCTTCTCCGGTGAGCATGAATTTCTTCCCGTTCGCGTGTAAGAGTTTGGTACGTCCGTCGGGAAGGTGGTCAGTGATCTTGAATGGTCCGAACAGTTCTGTCAAGGGATCATCTTCCACAAGGAAGATAGTGGACGGAATGAGAACGATCGGCTCCTTCTTTTCTTTAATCTCCGACTTGATATCACCAGGATCGGTGATCGTCAGTATTTCCCTAGGAGGTGCTTTCGGCTTCTCCTTCCATACTTGTTCCGGCGCCGGTAGCTTGGAACGAATTGGTGGTGTAGCTGGCTCGGTAGAAGGTGGCGGCACAACTGGTCTCCAGACCATTTGGGTCTTCGTCTTTGGTGAACGTGTCGTTGTGATGCGTTCAACCAAATAACTACTAATGCTAAGAAAAAGCGTATAGCAGATCGTATTCGACTCGAGGTTTCTTCTAATCGACTACTTTGAAGAAGCTGGCAAATTACTCAGGTTAAAACACGTTGTGCGTGGTGTGAGTTCCATGACTTCTAATCTATTAAGCAAAGGAAAACAAAAGACAGAAAGATTAAAAGATTGACTAACGGGAAGATAGACGAACTTAGATTTCGAATCCCCCTTAGATCACCAGAGCAACGGCAATCACAAGAGTTGACCTGTTTAATACCTGTAGCAACAACTGATCTAGAGACACTGGAAGAAGCATTAGTAACGGAGTTGACCGGAGTCAACTCCACAGTTTCAACAGCTAAGCAGTGAGATTCTTCATTCCTAGAGTCATATTTTATGCCGTCTTTAAGACGGAACGTTTTCGTTTCTTTACCAACTCTTAAAGTCAAAGAACCATTAGGAACGTTAATATTCATTCCAGTAGTAGCCATGAAAGGTCTACCTATGAGAATAGTACGTCATCTGTACTAGTATCCATAATCACATAATCAGCTAAGAACGTGAACGGACCACATTTGGTGACAACGTCTTTAATCTCTCCCTTAGGGGTTTTAAGCGATCTATCAGCAAAGACGAGTTGCATACTGGGCGGTTCAAGTTCCCCTAGGTTTAACTTTTCATATAGACTCACAGGCATGACATTAACAGATGCTCCTAGATCAACTAAGCAACGTTCAATTTCAACATCATTGATGACCAAAGGCAAAGTAAAAGAACCAGGATCAGATAACTTAGCTGGATATGGAGAGACAGGTTTCTTAATACGAATGTCAGGGTATCCTTCCTTGTTCCCTTCATGCCAGTCTCGATCCTTGCGTTTGGCAGCAGTGCTCTAGGAAAAGGAGGCTTCACGACGTATGGTGCAAGAGGAGGATCATCCTTAGGCGCTGGTTTCTGTTCCTCTTCTTCTTCTTCTTCCGGAGTTTCAGCGATCCTGCGTAAAACAGAAAAAGCATCAGCAATTAAGTTCGGAAGTTTTCGAGCAGTTACCATTTTAGCCTGTTCTTTTCTCGGGTTTGGCTCTGTCTGGCTTGGAAGCTGGCCAAATGGTCGACCAGAAGCTAGCATGCTCGAGATGTTGTTCACGACTTGCTCAATCCGTTGTCCAGATGCTATTTGTTCTTGATTGAGAAGAGCTTGAGCCTTGAACTGACTGTCATGATCATCGAGTCTTGTGATGATCTGGCTGAGCTTCTTATCCAGGTCACTGACATTATTATCTCTTTGATGATGCTGTCCTGGATAGGTATTGTTAAGATATTGATTCTGGCGATTGCCAGGAGCAGTTCCATAATTACCCGGATTGCGATGCGGCGGCTGGTAGACACCTGCCGGCGGATGGTTAGGCTTCTGATCCTGAGCTTGACCAGTCGGGCGGTTATTTTGGTTCTGGTTATGATTGGCGCCAGCATTATAGGGAGGTCTGTCTTGATAGTTCCCTTGTTGTCTGAAGTTACGATAACCAGCATAACCATTCTGATTATTAACGAAGCCTTGTTGGATGAAATTAACCTCTTCGGCAGACCAGACTTCTGCCTTACCAAAATTATGACAACGGCCTCCGTTATGTGCGCAAGCTCCACACCACTCGCAATCGGCAACATAGACAGAAGCTGCCGGTGGCTTGATTGTGTGGTAGACTTCTTCAAATGCTTCTCTACCTCTGCCTTGATAGCTGCTTCGAAATCTAGCTTGCTCCTCAATCCTTCATATTGTCGCTCCCAGTTCCTTGACTTGGAGGCACAGTTTGCGAAGTGCAGAAGAGCAGCTTCAGGAGTGAGTGTAGTGCAATCCCCTTCAGCTAGAGAATTGACCCACTTGGCAGATTCTTCTCGAAGTCCTCGAGAGAAGATTTCAGCTAACTGCCTCTGCTCGAATCCATGATGAGGGCAGGTGTAGAGAAGTTCTTGGAATCGATTCCAAGTATCATATAAACTTTCTCCTTCTTTCTGGGAGAATCTGGCGATGCTGTCCTTGATGGCGGTTGTTCTGGCCGGAGGGAAGTATTCTTCAACAAAGTCCTGAGCCAGAGTATCCCAGTTAGTGTAGTAGCCAGGTGGTTTGCCAGTAAGCCACCTCTTAGCAGCGCCTTTCAAAGAGAACGGGAAAGCTCTCAGACAAAGAGTGTTTTTGTCGAGGTTTCCGTTTTTAAAAGTACTGCAGAGATCAAGGAAGTCTGCAAGATGAGTGCACGGATTGTCTAGGGGCCTGCCTTCAAACTGTAAATCCCTAGAGATCATGGTCAAGAATGGAATCTTGATCTCATAGTCAGGATCTCCTTCAATGCGCGGAACGGCAATGGCAGATCGCTCGCGCTCGGCTTGTTATAGTCTGCTAGACTCTTCTGTGCAGGTGGGGGTGGCGACGGTTGATCGCCGTTTGGTGGTAATCTATCGGTCATGGTGGGAGATGGAGGAGGTGAAAGTGACTCGGTGTATGAAGCGGATGAAGAGTGCGGTGAAGACGGAGATGAGGAACTCTCCTTCGGTTCCTCGATCTTGATCGGAGTGATGAATGGATTGGATCTGCCTTCCTTCAGAATCTGTGATCGTAGAGGTGTAGCAGAACTGCCTGGATTCCCTGCAATCTTAGCCTGTTCGGTCTGAGAGCGAGTCCAAGGACGGTGAGGCATACACCTGTAAACCTACAGATAACAAAGACAAACAAAACCAGTGTAAAATCGAAGTGGATGGAAAAATGAAAGATGGAAAATAGAAAAATAAATTGCCAGATCTTCTTTCAACAATCAAAAGAAGTCCCCGGCAATGGCGCCAATTTGGTGAACGTGTCGTTGTGATGCGTTCAACCAAATAACTACTAATGCTAAGAAAAAGCGTATAGCAGATCGTATTCGACTCGAGGTTTCTTCTAATCGACTACTTTGAAGAAGCTGGCAAATTACTCAGGTTAAAACACGTTGTGCGTGGTGTGAGTTCCACGACTTCTAATCTATTAAGCAAAGGAAAACAAAAGACAGAAAGATTAAAAGATTGACTAACGGGAAGATAGACGAACTTAGATTTCGAATCCCCCTTAGATCACCAGAGCAACGGCAATCACAAGATCAGCGGTTTTCAATTCTAATTCAATCAGTTTTTAGACACCACCATAACTCCTTACCCTTAGGTTTAAGACCGGCGAACGTTCGCTCTATCCGTTCTAACTACCAAGATTAACTAGCCGCCCGGGTACGGTCGCCTCTCGCAACGACTTAATTAATTGGTGTGATTACTAGTGATTAATGAGTTACTCTTGAAGCGGATTAACCCTAACTGGTTCCTACGAAAGGCACACTCCAATTATAAGGTTAATTGTTCAATTCGATGTTCTAAAGTAAGGCGAGCATTCGCTTCTATCCTTAGCTTAACAAGAATCTAATCTAGGTGATCAATCCAGACAAGAAACATGCACAATGAAGAACGAATCAAACATGAAAAAGAACTGATTGAATTTCGAATCTAATCACCGCCGATCTGTGACCGCTTTAAAGCCCTGGGTCACTTAGGGTTCATCTAGTCTAAGCTCTAAAGGGTTTAGCTACTCATGATCATTGCAAAAGAAACAAAGACAAGGAAAGAGTTCATCATTCAAAGGAAGAACAGAAAAGGATCTGAAAAACCTAATTCAGACGACTCTGACAGACTCCGATCTTCGGTAAGTTGCACTCCTAGCTCCGGTTCTCCGAGGTGGAAGGGATGGTGTCACGATCTCTATCCGACTCTTCGAACTCCAACTCTTCGCTCCAGAACTTCAGAGAATTTTGATCTCGAAAAGTTGTATTATGATTAATTATGAATTCTTCCTTTTTCCTCGGGCCGTCGGATTAAGTATAAATACTTAACCCTAGTTGGGCCGGGCTGAGCTGATGTTTTCGCCGAAACCATAGGGATAGTTTCGGCGAAACTGGCTTTGAGTTCAGGCCTCCGCCGGCTGTTCAATGTCTTCGGTCCGAGCAGTTGATTGGTTTCGCCGAAACCATCCTTCTCTTGGCATCAGTTGATTTGAACTGCTGGTTTCGCCGAAATTGGAGGCCTAGTTTCGCCGAAACTGTAAGTGTGAATGGCAGATTTTCGGTTTGACTTGATTGGCTCCTTGGATCGATTCCAGTTTGATTCCTCGAGGTTCCAATGCCTTAGACACGTCCATGGCTACTTTATTTGACGGCAAAAACCTGTGCTAACATGAGAACACTAGAAAACCATCAAATAGACCCGAAACGGGCCAAGGTAACACAAATGGCACGAGATAGGGCAATCGATTGAATATTCGTTATTCTACCCTAAAAACAATGTCTTAAGCAAAGAAATGTTGCTTAAATGAGGCTGATAATCACGTCAAATCGAGTGTCATCAGTCTTCTTGTTCTTCCTCCGAGGCCTACTAGGTTTTGTGCTCGGTGGTTTAGAAGAGGCTTTCAGTTCCTTCTTCTGTGGCGGCTTCTGAGGAGCAGATTTCAGTTTCTGCTTGGTAACCTGTCCAGCACCTGCAAAAGCAATTGATCTAGGCACACTAGAAGGGACATCAGTAACGGAGTTGACCGGAGCCAACTCCACAGTTTCAACAGCTAAACAATGAAATTCTTCATTCTTAGGATTATATTTCATTCCGTCTTTAAGGCGGAACGTGACAGTTTCTTTACCAACTCTCAAAGTTAAAGAACCATTTGGAACGTTAATTTGCATTCCAGTAGTAGCCATGAAAGGTCGTCCTATGAGAATGGTAGAATCATCCTTACTAGTGTCTATGATTACATAGTCAGCTAAGAACATGAAAGGACCACATTTAGTAACAATGTCTTTTATTTCTCCCTTAGGGGTTTTAAGTGATCTATCAGCAAAGACAAGTTGCATACTAGGCGGTTCAAGTTCTCCTAGGTTCAGTTTTTCAAATAAGCTCATAGGCATGACATTAACAGACGCGCCAAGATCAATCAAACAACGTTCAATCTCAATATCATTAATGACAAGAGGTAGAGTGAAAGAACCAGGATCAGAACACTTAGCTGGATATGGAGAGGAAGGTTTCTTGATACGAATGTCAGGATATCCTTCTTTATTCCCCTTCATGCCAGTCTCGATCCTTGCATTTGGCAGCAATGCTCTTGGAAAAGGAGGCTTCATGACGTACGGTGCAAGAGGAGGGTCATCCTCCTTAGGCGCCGGTTTCTGTTCTTCCTCTTCCTCTTGGGATTCAGCGATCCTGCGCAAAACAGAACAAGCATCAGCAGATAAACTTGTAAATTTTCGAGCGGTTACCATCATGGCTTGCTCCTTTCTCGGATTCGGCTCTGTCTGGCTCAGAAGTTGGCCAAATGGTCGACCAGATGTCAGCATGCTCGAGATGTTGTTCACGGCTTGCTCAATTCTTTGACCGGCGGCTATCTGTTCTTGATTGAGAAGAGCTTGAGCTTTGAACTGACTGTCATGATCATCGAGTCTGGTGATGATCTGACTAAGCTTCTTATCCAGGTCACTGCTGCCCTGGATAGGTATTGTTCAAATATTGATTTGGCGATTGCCAGGAGCAGTTCCATAGTTGCCCGGATTACGATGCGGCGGCTGGTAGACACCTGCCGGCGGATGGTTAGGCTTCTGATCCTGAGCTGGACCAGCTGGGCGGTTATTCTGGTTCTGGTTATGGTTGGCGCCATTATTGTAGGGAGGTCTGTCTTGATAGTTCCCTTGCCGCCTGAAGTTGCGGTAGCCAGCATAACCATTCTGATTATTAACGAAGCCTTGTTGAACGAAATTTACCTCTTCCGCGGACCAGACTTCTGTCTTACCAAAATTCTGGCAACGACCTCCGTTATGTGCGCAAGCTCCACACCACTCGCAATCGGCAACGTAGACAGAGGCTGCCGGCGGTTTGATGGGTGTAGTAGACTTCTTCAAATGCTTCTCTACTTCTGCCTTGATAGCTGCTTCGAGATCGAGCTTGCTCCTTGATCCTTCAGATTGTCGTTCCCAGTTCCTTGACTTGGAAGCACAGTTTGCGAAGTGAAGAAGAGCAGCTTCAGGTGTAAGTGTAGTGCAATCCTCTTCAGCTAGAGAATTGACCCACTTGGCAGATTCTTCTTGAAGACCTCGAGCAAAGATTTCAGCTAACTGCCTCTGCTCGAATCCATGATGAGGACAGTTGTAGAGAAGTTCTTGGAATCGATTCCAAGTATCATATAAGATTTCTCCTTCTTTCTGGGAGAATCTGGCAATGCTGTCCTTGATGGCTGTTGTTCTGGCAGGAGGGAAGTATTCTTCAACGAAGTCCTGAGCCAGAGTATCCCAATCAGTGTAATATCCAGGTGGTTTTCCAGTAAGCCACCTCTTAGCAGCGCCTTTTAGAGAGAACGGAAAAGCTCTCAGACAAAGAGTATTTTTGTCGAGGTTTCCGTTCTTGAAAGTGCTGCAGAGATCAAGGAAGTCTGCAAGATGAGTGCACGGATTGTCTAGGGGCCTGCCTTCAAACTGTAGATCCCTAGAGATCATAGTCAAGAATGGAATCTTGATCTCATAGTCAGGATCTCCTTTAATGCGCGGTACGACAATGGCAGATCGAACGCTAGTCGCGCTCGGCTTGTTGTAATCTGCTGGACTTTTCTGTGCAGGTGGTGGTGGTGGTGGTAATTGATCATTCATGGTAGGAGATGGAGGAGGTGAGAGTGACTCGGTGTATGAAACGGATGAAGGTGATGGTACAGGAGAAGATGGAGATGAGCAACTCTCCTTCAGTTCCTCGATCTTAATCGGAGTGATGGATGGAGGTGGATTGGTTCTGCTTCTCCTTGGAATATGTGATTGTCGAGGTGGAGCAGAACTGCCTGGTCTCTCTATACTTTTAGCCTTGTCGTTCTTGGCACTTTGGAGATGCGTGAGAGGGCGGTGGTGCATAAACCTGTGAACCTACAAATAACAAAAACAAACAGAAACCAGTGTAAAATCGATGTGGGTGGAAAAGTTAAATATGAAAAGTAGAAGAATAAATTGTCAGTTCTTCTTTCAAACAATCAAAACAAGTCCCCGGCAACGACGCCAATTTGGTGACCCGATATTTCGTTGTGTGGGTTCACACAAATAACTAACAAAGCTAACAAGCTAGGGTAGATCGTATTCCACGGGTCTTCTATGATCGACTACTCAAATAAGCTGGCAAATTACTCGGATTTTAAACACCTCGTGCGTGGTGTGAGTTCCACGACTTCTAATTCTAAGAAATGCAGAGAAATTAAAAATTGAAACTAAGAACAGATTGGAAATTAAGGTTGAAAACAAAGATGACAGACGAACTTAGACTTTGAATCCCCCTTCGTTCCCCAGAGCATTGGCAATCAACAGATCAGCGGATTTCGATTCTCATTCAATCAATTACTAAGACACCACCATAACTCCTTACCCTTAGGTTTAAGACCGGCGAACGTTCGCTCTATCTGTTCTAGCTACCAAGATTAATTAGCGCCCGGGTACGGTCGCCTCTCGCAACGACTTAACTTAACTGGTGAAATTACTAATGATTTATGAGTTACTCTTGCAGTGGATTAACCCTAACCGGTTTCTACGAAAGGCACGCTCCAATTATAAGGTTAATTGCTCAATTTGATGTTCTAAAGTAAGGCCAGCGTTCGCTTCTATCCTTAGCTTAACAAGAATCTAATCTAGGTGATCAATCCAGACAAGAAACATGCACAATGAAGAACAAATCAAACATGAAAGAGAAACTGATTGAACTTCGAATCTAATCACCGCCGATCCGTGACCGCTTTAAAGCCCTGGGTCACTTAGGGTTCATCTAGTCTAAGCTCTAAGAGTTTAGCTACTCATATTCATCACAAAAGAATCAAAAGCAAAGAAAGAGTTCATCATCTAGAGGAAGAACAGAAAAGAATCTGAAAAACCTAATTAAGACGACTCTGACAGACTTCGATCTTCGGTAGACTGCAATCCTAGCTCCGAGTCTTCGAGATGGAAGGGATGGCGTCACGATCTCTTTCCGGCTCTTGAACTCTAACTCTTCGCTCCAGAACTCGAGAGAATCTTTTACTGTTGATGAGCATCGCCGATTTGTACTGATATTTTTGCCGAAAATGCTGAGGTATTTTCGGCGAAAATTCCTTTGTAAACCGGGCAGGAATTGTTTCGACTTGATTGGCTCCTTGGATCGATTCCGGTGCAATTCCTCAAGGTTCCAACGCCTTAGACACGTCCTTAGCTACGTTAATTGACGGCAAAAACCTGTGCTAACATAAAAACACTAGAAAACCATCAAATAGACCCGAAACGTCCAAGGTAACACAAATGGCACGAGATAGGGCAATCGATTGAATATTCGTTATTCTACCCTAAAAACCATGTCTTAAGCAAGGAAATGTCGCTTAAATGAGGCTGATAATCACGTCAAATCGAGTGTCATCAAACACCTAAGAATCTCTCTAGACGACGGTGAAAACTTCTTCGTGTTTCTCTAGTTTATGTTTTTTTTATCGGGATTACTTTTGAAGAAGTATGTTTTAATCAGTTACCCATTAAAGTAAAGAGGAAACCCAGAAAATTTCCCAAGGAATTTGTTGATTGTTTATCCCTGGTGGTGAAATCTGCTACAGGAAGACGAGAGCATAGCAGCAGTAGCTGTTGCGATATCTCATCTCTTAGGCTCTCTTGTTTTTTCCTCTGCAAATCGTCTTTAAGAAGAAGGAAGTAGAAGAAGAAGTGAATGAGATGAGATGATTGATTTATCTATCTATTTCGTGGATAGGGAAAGAGAGTTCGGTGATCAGAGAGGAAGGAGGATTGAAAGATGAACAAACACTGGAGGAAAATATATGGTTGGGTAATATTTGGCGTCAGAACCCTAAACCATAAATGGTGGAATTTGATGGTAGAACCGTAACCCATAACCTTGAACCATAAACGGTCAAATATGGCGACATGAATTTGGTGATGAAATCTGATGGTAGAAATATGGTAGCGGAATCACGCAGTGAAAATTCCATAGTGGTAATCTAGCTTCAAAACTTTGCCGATAATGTAACTCCAGCAATAAAACTCCACCGGTAAAATTATGGTTTTGGAACTTCCTCAGTATAATTTTGGCATTAAAAATCCACCAGTATAATTATGACGGTGAAATTTTTTTAGTGAAAATCTACCGGCAAATATCCCTCAGTGTACGCAAATATCCCTCAGTGAAAATATGATGGAAAAAATGTTTATACAATTTCTACGCTTGAATATGTTATCAGTCAAAGAAAGAAATTGGGCATATTTGTATTTTTATTACCCTGGTAATGTGAGCCATTAGTTTTTTTTTTATGAATTGAGCATATTTTATTCATCAAAACAAGGAATAACCATACAAAATCAGTTTACTCTCCTAACCAAAGCAAACATCTAATACTGCATTTACAAATAACTCTCTATAGCATCTTTGTCTCTCCTTCCCTGGGCAAAGATAGCAACCTCATCTTTGATGGTTCCAATAATATCCAACTCGGTTCGATTGACTGCTTCAAATATTCTTCGGCATCGCTCTTTCCATATTTGGCAGATCATGATCCTCCAAAGCAGCTTTCTCGTACTAGCGTCTACTCCATCCCCTTTCCAACTGCTGACTTCAATAAGTATCTCAGGCCAAGTTAGTCCACTAAGCATAGGAACTACACCCCTCATCACCTCCTTGATGAAAGCACATCCAACAAACAAATGTGAACGGGTCTCATTATCAACCCTGCAAAGCACACAGGTCTCATCAACATTCCCATCCCACTGGATTACTTTGTCCATAGTGTAAATCCTATTATGCACCACAAGCCAGACTACCAAAGATCTTCTAGGAATTGAAAAACCTCCCCAGACAGCCTCATACCAGTCAACTGTAGCCTGAGCATTTCTAAGAGAATTCCACACTCGGTTGACTTTGTATTTAGGCATGAACTTACCTTCCCACAAGTAATCACCATCACTATCTTCTGTAATATACCCCCTCACTGCAGATCTAAGTTTCAGCAATTTCATCCAATGACAAGACCCCACAGTGGCTTTAACTTCCCATAGACTTCTACCTTTCAATCTATAAACACTAATCCAAGCAACCCACAAAGAACCCGCTTTAAGTAACAAGCTCCAAATATGTCGAACCACATTTGCTTTATTCCAACTCCTCATATCCTTCAGACCCAGGCCCCCCTTTTGCTTTAGGTTTTGCAACAAATTGCCAGGCTACTTTAGCTTTCCAATTACCCTCAGCTTTACCCCAAATGAAGTCATTACACACCTTTCAACCTCTTTGATTACTCCTGAAGGCAGCAAGAAATTGGACATCCAGTACTGGAGAGTGCCTCCAACCACTAAATCAACCAATTGACATTTACCAGCATACGACAGAGTTTTTGCTCTCCAATCAATAACTCTAGCAGTAATTTTATCAACTAAATCTTTGCAGTCTCCTCTTTTCAACTTGCCTGACGTCAAGGGCATGCCCAAGTACCTAAATGGGATCTCTCCCTAACAAAACCCAAAAACCTAAGCAAGCTTATCTAGCATATTAGTAGTAACCCCAGCAGCATAGATAGAACTCTTATCTGGATTAAATCGCAGACCCGAGCATTCATAGAATCTTAACAATATCTTTGTTACCTCAGTTATGGCCTCTTCATTTGCTTTCGTGAAGACCAAAAGATCATCTGCGAAACTCAAATGGGTCACTCTCACCCCTTTACATTGCGGATGAAACTGAAATCTCTTAGCTGCAATAGAATCTTCAAAGAAGCAACTAAGTACTTCCATAAAAATCACAAATAAGTATGGTGAAATTGGGTCACCTTGTCTCAAACCACGCTTTGCTGGGAAATAGCCTTTAGATGTACCATTAACACTCATCGACAGCATGGAAGAATGGAAGCACGTTTCAATCCAGCCAACATATTGATCAGGAAAGTTCATAGATCTCATAGTTTCAAATAGGAAGGACCATTCGACCGAATCAAATGCCTTCATTAGGTCAATTTTCATTGCACACCTAGGAGAGATTCCAGACCTATTATAACTTCTTAATAGTTCGTGAGCCAATAAAACACCATCCCCAATATGCCTCCCTTTAATAAATGCAGTTTGAGAGGGACAAATAACATAGGGCAAGATAAGGGATAATCTGTTAGCCAACACTTTCGAAACCACTTTGTATAGCACATTACAACAGGAAATTGGCCAAAAATCTTTCATATCTGAAGCATTAAATTTTTTGGGAATAAGAGCCGAGATGATTGAGTTGACATACCTAGGAAGCTTGTTCTCAAAAAAGAACCATTTCACAGCATCAATGATATCATCCTTCACTATGCTCCAACTGTGCTTAAAAAATTTTGCAGTATATCCATCAGGCCCCGGGGCTTTTTCATCAGCTATACTAAAGAGAGTTGTCCTAATTTCATCATCTGTAACTGAAGAAACCAAATTATCCTTTTGATCCTCACTAAGCTTCCTCTTGATAACTCTCTGCACCGCCTCAATATTAACAACTCTATTGCTGCCCAAAAGCTGGTCATAAAACTTAACACAATCTTGGCTATCCCTTCAAAGTCCTCAACCATATCACCATTTTCCGATCGCAATTGTCTAATTGGGTTTGTTGTCTGCCTTCCCTTAACATAGTTATAGAAGAACCTTGTATTATTGTCTCCAAGTTTGATCCAATGAACTTTTGATTTTTGCCTGTAAATGCTCTCCTCATCTTTTCTAAGCTGAATAAGATCAGATTCACAACTTTTTAAACGAGCAATAGCCTCAGCAGAGGGATTCAACTAAGCTGCCTCCTTCTCCTTTAATAGCTCATCCTCTTTACTTCTAACTCTCAAAGTAATATCAGAATAGGATTCTTTTTTTAATTGAATCAATTTCCTTTTAAGCTTTCTTAACTTACCATAGATCCTATAAAAACAGTTCCCTCTAACTCTGCTGCTCCAGACATCCTTAACTATGTCATTATACCTCACATTCTGGGTCCAACAAGAATAGAATTTAAACATTTTTGGATAGCTCCCCATATCACCTTCAGTATTCACAAAACACAGCACAATGATCCGATTCTTTGGTTGGAATAATGCCAACTTTACTTTGAGGAAAACTAACCTGCCAGCAGATGTTAATCAATGCTCTGTCCAATTTTCTAGCCACTAAGCCCTCTTCACGATTGTTCATCCAGGTATAAAGAGGTCCATCTGAAGTATGGTCCATCAATTCACAGTCATTAACACATCCTTTGAAATCTTCCATGCTTTCAAACGAAGAAGGAATAATAGATGCTTCAGAGAGGCTAAGGAAAGCATTGAAGTCACCTTGAACAATCCAAGGGAGAACATCCTGCTTAAACTCAGCAAGCTTCAAATAAAGTCTTCTCCTCTGCGCAATATCATTTGCTGCATAAACGAAAGTGCAGTTATAAGCTCTAAGCATATTAATCTTCACATGGATATATTGATCGCCTATGTCCAGAACCTGCAGTGGTACATCTTTCTTCCACATAACCCAAATTTTACCCAAATCACCATCAAATGCAAAGGCAGCCATCCACCCAGGGAACCGATCTTGAAAGAGAGACAAAGCTTTCTGCTTTCGAACCCTTGGTTCCAAAACAGTCACAATATATATTATATGATATCTAGCATCATATTTAAGCGTTATTAAACCCTCTTGTATTCCATGTCCAAATTCTCATCTCAATTTGTTTTTATACCTGGTTTTCACCCCAGATACAGCATGCTTACTAGGCTTGCTATACTTGAAGAAGTCTCCAAATCTGGCTTTCCTTCCACTTGGCTCAGGGACTATCTCATCAACAATGAGATCTCCTTCCTCATCTGTAACATTGGTGAGAACACCATCTTCCAAAACATCCTCAAGGCTCGGATCCACGATCCTTTGGACAGGTGCTTCCTCCACTTGCATTGAAGCTTTGGTAGCATTGCCTGCCCCCCCCCCTCCAGTCTCCTTAACAATGATGGCATCAGCTGGTGTGGTTATCCCTTCCATAGAAGGTGTCACCATATTGCCAGAGTGACCACCTTTGTCAGGTAAAATGATAGACTGGGTATCCATAGACTTACTCTTAGACTTCCTCTTTTTCTTCCTCTTATTTTTACTCCACTGCTTTCACCAATATCTGCTTCTATTTGCACTTTCCCCGCAGCAACTTCAGGAGTTAGCTGATCCGTAGGAACAAGGATCTGCAGCCCCTGTGGAGAGCTGGGCAGCCCCTTATCTTGAAGAGACTCAGTGTCTACCGCAACTTTCGCAACAGGCCCTCCTGCATTAGCCTGGGCTTTAACACGCCAATCAACTTTAGGTCCCTCCCTTATACTCCCTGGGTAAATGTTGCTTAACAGCTATAACATGCCTCTGATCAGCATTGATACTTAACTTAACAACTTCTGGGCACACTATAGCTCCATCACGTAGTATACATACTCGCACATTGGTTCCTTCTCGAACGAATTTGTTTAAGGGCTTCCCAACTTTGCTAGAGATCCAGCTCACTCCCTCCACTGTAATCAACTCTGGAGGCACCTTTTGAAATTCAATCCATTCAGGCATGGACCTAGGTGAAAGATCAACAGGTCGAATCCCCTTCTCCCATCTCCACAGTATCATACCTGTGTTATGAACATGCCAGGATCTCCCCAGAACCCAATTACAGAGATTCACAGACCTGAACTCCACCAAATAGAGGCTATCTTCAAGTTTCGATATGCTAACATATCCCTCATACCCCCACAATCTTTGCGCCACACTGCTGAAAACCCTGAAGGACGAGCAGGACCCAAAAATTGAGCAACCGCAGCTGACTAGAGCTTGGAAACACCCTTTTCAACTACCGAATCGGGGATATGAAGGACATCATCTACAATCGCAGATTCAGGTATCGAGATAAATTTCAGATCAAGAGCTGGATCTGAAATTATCTGCGACCATGATTTGGTTCCCGACGAAGAAGCACCAATCACAGCACCTCCACCAGCCTGACCACCAGCCATTACTCAACAAACCCAGACAACGTAGAAGAAGAAGAAGAATGATGCAATAGAACAGTAAAACGGAGAAGAGAAATGGGATGAAAGAAAGGCAGTGAGTTTCCGAGGACCCTAGAGGCCAGCCAGCGTATCGCCCTCACCGGAGAAGTCCCCAAGGAGCTCACCCACAAGGAGAAAAAACCTCTCCGGCGAAGCCGATCGAAGAAAACGCCGTGAGCAGAGCAGAGAAAACGCTGTGAGCCATTAGTTGATTATACTTGATTGGGCATATTTGAATTTGTCCTTTAGATACCTGACTTTGGATTTGATATGTGGAACAACAAGGGATTGACAATTTTCCACCCTCTCATGCAGCATCCTCTCCAATTCCTTCAATCCAGTTGCTCAAAAATTACCCTTCTCCACGAGCCTCCTATCAGTCAGGTCGTGCATGCATTTCACAAGGACGTGTTCCTCCACTTTGGTCCACACTTTTGTATTCTCGAACGCCCTTGATCATACCATCAACGAAACTTCCTCTCCTCATGACAATCAATCTGCACGGGAACATAATGGTTGTAACAAGAAACAAATACATCAGTACACATATGTATTATACTCACTGCACACAAAGATTATACAGAACATAAGAATGAAAGTTTAGGAGGTCAGAAAGGATGTACAGAACACAAAGGTTCGTAGTAATACATAGAGGATGTGCAGAATCAAAGACTTGAAAGTAGAATGAAAGCTTCCAATGGTAATGAAATAGCACTAGCAAACAGAATATTGGGCAGCAATGCAGTTACCTTAGCAGTGGGGATTCTGAAAAGGTATGATGTGCACAACAGCAAGATGAGAGAACTGAATCAAGGTATTCACCTTAATAAAGGAAAATGTATGTGCCTCCTCATATTTATTAATATCCACTGGTGACCTTCAACCATCATATCAAATGAGAGGACTTATGGTGCACATCAGCAGATTTAGCAGTGGAGTATGAAGCTCCTGTAGTAGCTGTGATGTTATGGTGGATGAGTTGTATGAGTTGCGTCATAGGTACTTATGTAGTCAATTAGTACACTTATTACTTACTGCTGAAGTGCAGCAGTTGTGCTCATCAAAGCACTGTGAATAAGAAGTTGACAAGCAGATTTGAATGGAATATAAATAGAACCAGGAATGTTTGAGTAGAACTAATTAATGGAAGTAGGAATAAACGAAACAATAGTAGTTTGATAACATTTAAACGTTCAAACATGGAACTGAAATAGTACTCGTTCAACAGGAATAAAAAAGGATCAACGACAATGTCATGAACATAATTAGACAACAGTGGAACAACAACTGCTTATACTCTTCTACAGACCCCTGTTTGCCCACATCTGTTGAGCAAGGTTGTGACGTAATTGAGTCCACTCCTCACTTGTCTCCACGTATGAAGGGGCTTCGTCTATTGTCACTATAATCGATGTGTCGTCGACATCCATATGGAGATATGCCCTTTTGAATATATTAGCACCACCATCTCGCCGTATGAAGTTGTGGAGGAGAGTACATGATATGAAGAAGAACCCGACCATGGTCGGAGAGTACCACGACGTATCTCGAAGAATTGCAAAGCGCATTTTTTGTACACCGAATGCTCGCTCAATAACGTTATGTGCACCAGAGTGTCTCATGTTGAACATCTCCACTGCACTCCGTTGACGGTTTCTACCCCACTCATGTAGGTGGTAACATTGCCCGTGATACGACGCAAGAAAACATTGAGCGTTGGTGTATTCAGTGTCGCACAAGTAATACTTTCCATCGGGTGAAGAAATGAAAGTTCACACATGGATTCAGATTATGTTTGATAACCACAGCACAACTGAAAGAACATAAAATTGTACAGAGCATATCAGCAATTGAAAAACATTCATATGGTGACAAATAACAGGTGTCATGCTTTCGGATTGTACTAACTAGTATTGGATAACTTCAATTTGAATAACAAAGTACACTAAACTCACATGTAGGTACTCTCAGCCCTCCCGGTCGAGAAAGGGCGTCTCGTAGGACCATACTGTCGTGAGCTGAGCCTTCCCACCCAGCTAAACAATAGATAAACTAATAAGTTTTGATTGCACGCAGCCAAGACGTTTATAGCCATTGTACCCTTCCGTGTACGAAACCTAGCTTGACTGGAGGTCATTGTCCTCACAGTGACAACTGTTCCACTGATTGCTCCCACACAATCCTATTAAATAATCAAGCCAATCTGATTAATAAGACTTGCAGAATCACGTTCAAGAAATGATAGATTGTGAACAACGACATACCGTAAAGTACTTCCACCAAGGATTCTCGTTATTTGGTGGAACTGGCACTGGCTACGCTAGTAGGACGTGGTGGAGGTTCAATACCGCCAGTAAAATAGTCCGACTAACTGATGACACGCTTTTGGCATGTGTTTCAAATAACTAATCTACCAAGGTAGACTAGATCGTATTCTACTCGAGGTCTCTTCTTCTTGTCTACTCAAATATGTTGGCAAATTACTCAGGTTTAAACACAAGTTGTGCGTGGTGTGAGTTCCACGAATTCTAATCTAATAAAGCAGGAAAATAAAAGACAGAAAGATTAAAAGGTTGACTAACGAGAAGATAGACGAGCTTAGATTTCGAATCCCCCTTAGATTACCAAAGCATTGGCGATCACAAGACCAGCGGTTTTCAATTCTAATTCAATCAGTTTCTATACACCACCATAACTCCTGACCCTTAGGTTTAAGACCGGCGAACGTTCGCTCTATCCGTTCTAACTACCAAGATTAATTAGTCGCCCGGGTACGGTCGCCTCTCGCAACGGCTTAACTAACTGTTCAATTACCAACGATTTATGAGTTACTCTTGAAGCGGATTAACCCTAACTGGTTCCTACGAAAGGCACACTCCAATGAATAGGTTAACTGGTTGAATTGATGTTTTAAAGAGAGGCGAGCGTTCGCTTCTATCCTCAACTTAACAAGAATCTAAACTAGGTGATCAAGGAAGACAAGTTTATGCGCCAAAGCAGGGAAGCTGTCTGGCGACTAACCCTAGCTTGCATAAACCTAATCTAGGCGACCAACCAGAAGAGAAACATAAACAATGAAGAACAAAACAACCATGCAAAGAGAAACTGATTGAACTTCGAATCTAATTACCGCCAATTCGTGACCGCTTTAAAGCCCTGGGTCACTTAGGGTTCATCTAATCTAAGCTCTACAAGTTCAGCTACTCATAACGATAACAGAATAATCAAAGGCAACAAAGGAAATCATCATACAGAGGAAGAACAGATAAGAACTGAAAAACCTAATTCTGACGACTCCGACGAAGCTTCAATCTCCTGGATCTTCAACTTTAAGCTCCGAGCTCTCCAAGGTGGAAGGATGGCGTCACGATCTCTCCACGGATCTTCGAACTCTCTAAATCTATCTATCGACCCTAGAGTCGGCTGACTCTCAAAAGTCTGATTTGTGAATAGTTGTTGGAAAAATCCTCTCCTCTGGCTGGCTGCCGACTGCTTCTTTAAATAGGTAAGATTAGGGTTTTCTGTTTCTGCCGTGGAAAAGGAAGGATTTATCGGTGAAAACTTAAGAGTTTTAGCCAAAAACTTCAGTTGAAACCCTCTGTCTTCTCTGTTGATTTCTTCATAACTTTTCGGCAAAAACTTTAGTGTAATTCAGCTCGTCCGCCTGTGAGTTTCTTAAGATATTTTTGCCGAAAACTCTGCAGTTTTTTCGGCAAAAACATTGTACTGGGCAGTTGGATCTTCGGTTCTGACTCCGGTTTGATTTTTGGTTCGATTTCGGTTCACTCCTTGAGGTCTTGAACACGTCCGTGGTTACGTATTTGACGATAAAAACCTGCGCTCTTACAAAAACACTAGAAAACCATCAAATAGACCCAAAAAGGGCCAAAGTAACCAAATCGGTAGGAAATAGTGCAGTTGAGTGAATATTCGCTATTTTACCCCTAAAACCATGTTTCAAGCAAGGAAATGTCGCTTAAATGAGGTTGATAATCACGTCAATTCGAGTGTCATCAAAATACCCCACACTTAAGATTTTGCTTGTCCTCAAGCAAACTGAACTAGAACACACTCAAATTCACAAATGACACGAGATTAAACTGAGATTCAATTCTAACGATATGATTTAGACTGTTCCACGTAGAGAAAGTTACCTACACATGCAAGAATATCAACCAAACAAATTTTTGATCTCACTAATCTCTGCACACTTCAAGTAGTAGTTTTAACAAAGCACTTTTCTTGGGAAAACAATTAATCATGATTAACCGACTATGATAACACCAATTCTAATCAAAAAGACTTTAAGCTCTAGCCATGATGTGGATGCGGAGGTGGGAAAAGTGACGTGGCTATCAACTCGACTTCATCCTCCTCTAGATCTGCACGTTACATGTTCTAGCTAGGACTGATTTAAACAACAATTTCTTTCAAGATTCAAACTTTCTTCATTGATTTACTGCATACTAGTGCTCGATACCAAACACTTCACTTAGGTGTTGGGCTTGCCTAGCTTTATTTTCAGCACTTTAAAGAACTTTAACATTAATTTGAACAACTCAATTACTTGATTTAACTATTTAGTCACTTAATCCTAGCTAGTTATAACTTTTTATACAAGATTTCGAATTGGATTTCCGTCTAATCTCAAGCCACAATCACAGGTGAACAAATATGGAGTGAAAAACATGGAAGAAGCTAACATTTATCATCTTAGAATGGTGTTATCGAGCTTTGTGATTAACAAGCAAAACAGTTTCATTGATTCAAATTTCAACTACAAGAGTGATTTATGATCTGTTCTGACCTAGACTCATTTAATATCAGTTCTGACACGTTGGTTACAGGTTATAAGTGGAACAGTCTAGACGTCATTGTTCAAAATTGAAGTCAATTTAACATCACAAGTCAAGAATTGAGCAATTCTATGCTAGAGAAATTCAAAATTGAACCACAGAATCACATAAAATCAAGCAAGATCATGCAAATTCTAACACCCTACCCCACACTTAAACGGTTATGTGTCCTCACAGGACTAAACTAGAGTAGAGAGATACGAAGAACCTGTGATGAGATGGTCGGTGTAGGGGATGAACACGGAGAGTCTGGAGTAGAATGGAGTAGCTACTCGAGTTCCTACAAAACAAAAACAACAAAAAGATCAAAAGGATACCGGGACAAGTGTCCCGGATCCACACAGAATAAAAGTCGAAATGAAGAAGGTTAGGGGAATTTTGAAAATATTTTGACTCTTTTTTTTAAAATTCACGGCACGACACTCCTAGAGCAATCTAGATCAACTAAACTCAATCAGTTCAGAAAAAATCACACCAAAACAACAGGCACGCAAAACGAGGTAAACCAAATTTAAACTCGTCGAAATTCAATAATCAGCATGTCAAAATATTCGAAATTGAAAACCCAATAACTAACCTTTTAGGCTCGACTCAAGAAAATGGACGGAAAGCGACGAAGTTGGCCAAAAACGTGAAAAAACTTGTTTCGGGGATAACCGGAGCTACAGAGCTCCGATTTGGACGATCAAGTATGCGTTGGAATCGGACCGAAAAAAGGAAACTAATTTTCAAAACGGAGAAAAGTTTTCGGCAAAAACTATGGAACTTTTCGCCGAAAACTTCTTCAAAAATAGGCAAAAATAAAACAGAAGTTCACTGTTTGCAAATCACCCAATGTTTTCGGCGAGAAATTTTAATTCTCGCCGAAAATCTATTTTAAAACCCTTTTTTTTTCAAAACCCAACCAAAAACAAATCAAAACGAAAGAAAATTAAACTGACACTTTGTCTCCCCTGAACCTGATTCGAACGACGAAAAAGACTGACTCAAAAATTCAAAAACGGACTCCAGCCGTGGGTTGCCTACCACGAAGCGCTCTCTTTTAACGCCCTTGAGCCGGACGGTACCTGTTAGGGACCCCAACTCAGAAGCTCCTTGAAGTTAATCATCTTCTTCAAGGCTAGCGGTTGAGTGCCATGTAGCACTCCAAAAGGGTGATGCAGCCGGTAGTGCTCCAGTAGATCGCGGTTCTGTTTGGATGACCAGTTCTTCTCGAATTCTCCTACTGGAAGAGGAAAGAGGTAGTACGGTGCGGCATGGTCAACGAGCTCCATCTTCTCTACCTGACGATCATCCAGAGGTCTCTCGGGATCGAGTATGTAAACTTCTAAATCCATGACTTTGTTGCTTTCCACGTGCTCGTCTCTGGCTTGATCTACAGGTTGACTCGGCGGAAGTGTAGGTGAGGGTATCTCCTCAATCTCTATGTGCTCCTCTTCGGCTTCAACTTCAGGATGGATTGGCTCTATGTCTTCATCAACCACCACCGTCAAGGATTCTTCTAGCCCATAATAGTCATGGACGGCTCATCTTCTTCTTCGAACATCTCCTGAGCGTGTTCTTCCATTAATTGATTTGGTTTCTCGAGCTTGATGTCCGTTGTGAGATGAGCTTGTAATATTGTAGAGATATTATCAAAGGCGGATAGGGTTCTCGACGAGCGTTGTTGATGTTCATGAGCTTGTAGAATGATATCTTCGGTATCTCTAGCGCCACTTTGATGTGCTTGTTGGTGTATCTCTTGGTAATCTTGTAGCATTGCAGAGATATTATCAAAGAGGGAGTCAAATCTCGCTGTTTGTTGTTGTTGTTGATGTAGCATCTCTTGGTAGTCCTCAATATTCAGTGCTCCATTGACGCGCCACTTTTGGTACTAGTCATCCCGCCTGTAATCCTGCATAATCAAAACTCAAAAGCACTACCCAGGTAAATCATGGAAATATGTAGGAAAATTAATGGTAAGGCAGAAAGGTAGAAGAATAATTTGCCAACTCTTCTTTCAAACAATTAGAAGAGTCCCCGGCAACGGCGCCAATTTGATGACACGCTTTTGGCGTGTGTTTCAAATAACTAATCTACCAAGGTAGACTAGATCGTATTCTACTCGAGGTCTCTTCTTCTTGTCTACTCAAATATGTTGGCAAATTACTCAGGTTTAAACACAAGTTGTGCGTGGTGTGAGTTCCACGACTTCTAATCTAATAAAGCAGGAAAATAAAAGACAGAATGATTAAAAGGTTGACTAACGAGAAGATAGACGAGCTTAGATTTCGAATCCCCCTTAGATTACCAAAGCATTGGCGATCACAAGACCAGCGGTTTTCAATTCTAATTCAATCAGTTTCTATACACCACCATAACTCCTGACCCTTAGGTTTAAGACCGGCGAACGTTCGCTCTATCCGTTCTTCTAACTACCAAGATTAATTAGTCGCCCGGGTACGGTCGCCTCTCGCAACGGCTTAACTAACTGGTGCAATTACTAACGATTTATGAGTTACTTTGAAGCGGATTAACCCTAAATGGTTCCTACGAAAGGCACACTCCAATGAATAGGTTAACTGGTTGAATTGATGTTTTAAAGAGAGGCGAGCGTTCGCTTTTATCCTCAACTTAACAAGAATCTAAACTAGGTGATCAAGGAAGACAAGTTTATGTGCCAAAGCAGGGAAGCTGTCTGGCGACTAACCCTAGCTTGCATAAACCTAATCTAGGCGACCAACCAGAAGAGAAACATAAACAATGAAGAACAAAACAACCATGCAAAGAGAAACTGATTGAACTTCGAATCTAATTACCGCCAATCCGTGATCGCTTTAAAGCCCTGGGTCACTTAGGGTTCATCTAATCTAAGCTCTAAAGTTCAGCTACTCATAACGATAACAGAAGAATCAAAGGAAACAAAGGAAATCATCATACAGAGGAAGAACATATAAGAACTGAAAAAACCTAATTCTGACGACTCCGGCGAAGCTTCAATCTCCTGGATCTTCAACTTTAAGCTCCGAGCTCTCCGAGGTGGAAGGATGGCGTCACGATCTCTCCACGGATCTTCGAACTCTCTAAACTCTATCTATCGACCCTGGAGTCGGCTGACTCTCAAAAGTCTGATTTGTGAATAGTTGTTGGAAAAATCCTCTCCTCTGGCTAGCTGCCGACTGCTTCTTTAAATAGGTAAGATTAGGGTTTTCTGTTTCTGCCGCGGAAAATGAAGGATTTTTCGGCGAAAACTTAAGGAGTTTTCGCCGAAAACTTCAGTTGAAACCCTCTGTCTTCTCCGTTGATTTCTTCATAACTTTTAGGCGAAAACTTAAGGAATTTTCGCCGAAAACTTTAGTGTAATTCAGCTCGTCCGCCTGTGAGTTTCTTAAGATATTTTCGCCGAAAACTCTGCAGTTTTTTTGGCGAAAACATTGTGCTGGGCAGTTGGATCTTCGGTTCTGACTCCGGTTTGATTTCTGGTTCGATTCTGGTTCACTCCTTGAGGTCTTGAACACGTCTGTGGTTACGTATTTGACGATAAAAACCTGCGCTCTTACAAAAACACTAGAAAACCATCAAATAGACCCAAAAAGGGCCAAAGTAACCAAATCGGTAGGAAATAGGGCAGTTGAGTGAATATTCGCTATTTTACCCCTAAAACCATGTTTCAAGCAAGGAAATGTCGCTTAAATGAGGTTGATAATCACGTCAATTTGAGTGTCATCACTAACCGTCTTTGTGGAATGATGGAACGCCCGGTCGTTGTTCGGACGTTTCAACCAAATAAAAACTACTAATGCTAAAAAGCGTATAGCAGATCGTATTCCGAGGGCTTTCTATGATTGGTTACTTCAGAACTAGCAAAATACTCAAAGGTAAACACGTTGTGCGTGGTGTGAGTTCCATGACTTCTATTTCTAAGGAATGCAGAAAAATTAAAACAAATTAAACTAAAGCAGATTGGGAATTAGGGTTTGAAAACAAGAATGACAGACGAACTTAGTCTTTGAATCCCCCTTCGTTCCCCAGAGCATTGGCAATCAACAGATCAGCGAATTTCGATTCTCATTCAATCAATTACTAAGACACAACCATAACTCCTTACCCTTAGGTTTAAGACCGGCGAACATTCGCTCTATCCGTTCTAACTACCAAGATTAACTAGCCGCCCGGGTACGGTCGCCTCTCGCAACGACTTAATTAATTGGTGTGATTACTAGTGATTAATGAGTTACTCTTGCAGTGAATTAACCCTAACCGGTTCCTACGAAAGGCACACTCCAATTATAAGGTTAATTGTTCAATTCGATGTTCTAAAGTAAGGCGAGCGTTCGCTTCTATCCTTAGCTTAACCAGAATCTAATCTAGGTGATCAATCCAGACAAGAAACATGAACAATGAAGAAGAATCAAACATGAAAAAGAACTGATTGAATTTCGAATCTAATCACCGCCAATCCGTGACCGCTTTAAAGCCCTGGGTCACTTAGGGTTCATCAACTCTAAAGGGTTTAGCTACTCATGATTATTACAAAAGAAACAAAGACAAGGAAAGAGTTCATCATTCAGAGGAAGAACAGAAAAGAATCTGAAAAACCTAATTTAGACGACTCTGGCAGACTTCGATCTTCGGTAAGTTACACTCCTAGCTCCGGTTCTCCGAGATGGAAGGGACGGTGTCACGATCTCTATCCGGCTCTTCGAACTCCAGCTCTTCGCTCCAGAACTTCAGAGAATTCTGATCTCGAAAAGTTGTGTTTTTTGTAAATTATGATTGTCCTCCTATTTTGGGCCGTCGGGTTAAGTATTTATACTTAACCCTAACTGATCCGGAATAGTGTATTATTTTCACCGAAAATTCCTTAAGAATTTCGGCGAAAATTCCTTTGTGTTCGGGAGTGCTTTCTCTGCCTTGTATTTTCGGTCGAAGAGTACAATGTTTTCGCCGAAGATGTCCTTTTACTCGGCACCAGTTGAATGCACTAATATTTTCGCCGAATATGCAAGCTCAATTTCGGCGAAAATCTCTTTGTACTCGGGCAGGATTTTGTTTGACTTTGACTGGCTCCTTGGATCGATTTCGGTTTGATTCCTCGAGGTTCCTACGCCTTAGACACGTCCATGGCTACTTTATTTGACGGCAAAAACCTGTGCTAACACAAAAGCACTAGAAAACCATCAAATAGACCCGAAACGGGCCAAGGTAACACAAATGGCACGAGATAGGGCAATCGATTGAATATTCGTTATTCTACCCTAAAAACCATGTCTTAAGCAAAGAAATGTCGCTTAAATGAGGCTGATAATCACGTCAAATCGAGTGTCATCAAATACCCCACACTTAAGCTTTTGCTTGTCCTCAAGCAAACTGAATAGAAACGCTCATGTTAATAAATGATAAGATCGATTAAATTGGAGCTCAATCAAACACAATGAATTATTAGACAGATCGATCCTAGAACAAGAAACCTAACATGCATACAGATCAGCCAAACTACCTGGTCTCACTAATAAACTGCACACGACAAGTAATTAGCAACCAATTATGCACGAATTTGACCTGACCGACCAGACTCCTCACACAGGATATATATAGTACAATGGGAACTCTCACTCTCTGTGTTTAAGGACGTATTTCTGCTCTCGATCATTTTCTGTTACCGAATTCTGTCATAGGTTTGCATTTCGACCACATCTCCACCACTGTGACAATACGAGTATCTAGTCAAGAAGGACTTCCCTGCTAGGACCGTAATGAAATCTACACTACTCGGGTTTATAATGAGATGGATGATGGGGATGAATGATGATGGCTTTGGTGCGGTGTAGCTTTTGACTAACTTCCCTCGAATCTAATCTATGGCTTCCTACCGTCTAACCAAACACGGGTGGAATAATGAACGCTCGTCCTATGATACCCTCAAGCAACCTAGCACTTATTCTTTTTCTTTTTGCACAACAATTTTTTTCTTTTCAACTTTTCTTTTGACTTCATTCTTCCATTTGTAGGGAGAAGAGCGTTTTACTGAACTACACTTTGAACTTTTTCTGATTTTTCTTATTTTTCTGCTTCTCTTTTTTTTTCTGAAGCTTGCTTCTTCTCTTACTTTACTTTTTTTTCCTTTTGTTTTTTTCTTTTGTTTTTTTCTTTTGTGCCGATTTTCTTTTAGTTGCTAGAGGGGTTTACACGTCTGGACATATTAGCTAAGACCACCTGTTTAATGGCTATAGGCAGGTTACCACAAACCGACTTCCGGTAGGTCAATCTAGAACTACAACCACAGGGGATCAACGGGGAATGAAAAAATGGGAAATGGTTGTAATGTATTATCGAACCGAAAGAACAGGCCAAGCTCAAGGGTCTAAACCTAATGGATTTTATCGTTTGGTAGGCTATCTGGCTTAGTAGCTGAATCTAGGTGCCCCTATCCTTCTAGAACTCGTGTCATCGTGTGGTCTCGAGTAGGTCTCATGCAAATTCTAACTCATTCAAGTAAACAGAAAACCACTCAGAAAGAATCAAAATTGCAAGTTACGTGCAATGGATCAAAAGCTCACAGTTGGTTTGCTAGTCGGATTCGGTCATTTTCATGCAATCAAGGCTACAAACTACAAGTGTGATTTTAAAATTCTGTTCTGACCAGGCAATTTAGCATCAAAGCATACAAGTTGGTTCTCAAGTTCTAGGTTAAGCAGTCTAAGCAATATTATGAAAGTTTGAACAACAACTTAACATCAAAAATCAAGAACTAGCCATTCTAATGCTAGAGAGACTGGAATGGAATCACGAGGCACACATAAAACACAATCAAGGGCAATCAATTTCATGCAAAGTTCTCTAGCATCCTACCCCACACTTAAATCGGATTGTGTCCTCACAGGACTAAATTCTAGAGTTCAGAGTGAGTAGAAGAACCTGGACCGAGATGATTGGCGTAGGGGATGAGCTCGGGTCCTCGGAGCGGAGGGAATCTACCCAAGCGAAGCAAAGGGAATCTCCCAACTGCCTACAAAACAAAAACAAATGAAACATAAAAAGGAAACCGGGACAAGTGTCCCGGATCCACACAGAAAAAAGTTGGACCGAAATCCGAAAATAATAAATAAAAAGAAGACACCAGAAAATGAATACAACCCGATCACTGCTGGTCCGGTGAGCCGGGAGGTGGAAAGTGGAGAAATTCGCCGAGTTGGCGTTGCCACGCCATTGTGCCTCATATCGCCGGTCGGTGCGGCGCATATGTTGCTGCATAATAGTCCATCGCGCCTCTTGAGTGGCGTTGTCAGTGATGCGCCACTCCTGCAGTCGCTCGTACAGCTCACCCACGTCCGCTGGGTGCGGTTGGTGCTGAGGGTGAGACGCCGAGTATGGATCTGGAATGTGCAGCGCCGACTGGGGAGCATACCCTGCCTGATGGTGTGGCGAGGGTATATGATCATGAAACTCAAGCGGCGGCTGCGGCTGCTGCTCCGCAGCATCATCTTCTTCCTCTGACTCGACCACAGGCTGGAGTGGAGGATCAGCTGCTACATGGGGATTGAGGTCGAGTTCTAAGTCGTACTCAACCGCCAAGTCTCCTCCAACGGTCCGAACTGGATGTCGTGGAATGTGCGGGCCATACTCATGGCTGATGCCGAAGGAGAGGATGAGTGTCCTATGAAGTTGCCTCCCAAGAGTTTGCGAGGTGGCGTCTTCCTCTTGGTCTTCTGGCGGAAGATGCGAGCCAGTACCCAACCGGGGTGGAGAGGGTAGCTCTCTCGGATGGCTCGGAGAAGCATGAGCTCCTCCTTGAGGATATGGTGGTGATCCTTATCTGGAACATATAAAAGCGACCTCCGCCAAACCATATGAATAAATTTATAGAGCGGGTGAGAGAGAGACTTAACTGAGTTGTTCGTCCCGAGGCGATCGCCAGGCACGCCTGTCATGTGCCTCCAGAGCGCGTTGTACTCCTCGTCGTCATCATCTTCGCCCCAACCTAGGTGATGATCGTGATAATGCTCATAGGGGATGCCGAGATGAGCGGCAAACTCATCGTAGGTGAGCTGCCTGTACACCCCACCAAGATAAAAGGTGATCACCTTCTGGCGCTGCTTCCTCTTGTGCTCATCCAGATCAAATGTTGCCCAGAACTCCTGGAGGGAAATGTCTGGGAACTCGGCGGCGATGTTGGTCAGCTCGAGGACACCAGCCGGTGCTAAGGCGTCATGCACGTTCCGGTGGTAGTCCTCATCATGATCATACAGGGACTCCATAGAGAGAGGACGCACGTCAGCTCCCCGAACGTGCTGAATCTTCTGGAAGCACTCAAAATAGAAATCCGGTAGACGTGCGATGGTGGGATGATATCCAGCATGGCGGGGTAGAGCAGGTGGTGGACCCAGAACAGCTGGTGTGACGGGAGCGGCAGCTCCTGAGCTCGAAATGCCATCAAGTCGCGCCTTAGTCCTGCGCTCATAAGTGGTGTTCCTAGAACCAGAATGAAACCAGATTAGTCAACCAAAACCTTACCCCACACTTAGTAGAAAAACTCGATTTCACAAAGAAATGAGGGAAACTAAGTGGGGTAAGCAAAGCGGAGTAACCGGTAATCATAGACAGTAAAATACACACTTAGGAACAGCCAGAGTCGGATAAGCACAATCAGAGTTCAAAAAGTCAAACCGACAGTTTGGAAGTCAACACTTAAGCATATCGAACCCTAATCATGGCAAGACTATCATAACTTGGAGAATGACGGTAAAATATGATCTCATATGGCAAGCACGAAAATATGAACGACAACAGACAGCCAAATGATTACAGCAATTCTAAAGTCAAACCGACATTTCTCACAAAAGTCAACATAACAAGGAATTAATCGTATGCATAGCAACACATGACCAAATGATATGGAAATTAAGCACGGAACTCCCTAAGCATGCTAGAACAGTTCTATAAGTTCAGTTAATCCTAGTTCACACGAAACAGTCGGCACGCAAAACGAGGCAAACCGAAAAGTCAACCGAAAGTCAACCCCACCAAAATTCAGCAATCTACATGTCAAAAGATTCGTATCGAAAAGTTATACAACTTACCTTGAAGTCATGATTGCTAAAAATGAACGAGTTGAGAGGAATTGGTGAAAAACTTGAAAACTGGGGTTTCGGAGAACTGGAGCTGCAAAGCTCCGATTCGGACGTTCTAGGGCTCGTTGGGATCGGACAATGGAAAGGAAGGGAGCGGCGGCGGTCGGTGACGGCGGCGGCGGAGGGTTACGGCGGCGACGGCGGATTGAAAGAGGGGGGGGTGGTCGGCGATTGTTTTAAAAAGATAGGGGAGGGAGTTTTCGGTGGTATGAACGAAAATGAGTGAAGGAGAGAGAGGGAGATAAACCGGATTTTAAAGGAAATATTGGGTGATTTTCAAAATTATTTTCGGCGAAAATAGGAGGGTGGTTTCGCCAAAAATATCAGTTAAAATGGACTGCCGATTTGTGAAGGCGGTTTCGCCGAAAACAATAGCACGGTTTCGCCGAAAATATCAGTTAAAATGGTTTCGCCGAAAACAAAAACTTTTCGAACCAAAAACAATGAACAGGAAGAACAGGTTCGAAAATCGAAAATCAGTTTCGCCAAAAACAGGGGTGGTTTCGCCGAAAATTTTGAACTGTTCGGATTTTAAATATTTTCGCAAATTCGGCCAACTTCAGAAAATCACAGTTAAATCCACAAAAATCGGAACGACCTCAATCAACTTGCAACTGACTCTATGACATGCGGACTCAACACGAAAAATAATAAATCAAACAAACTGACACTTTTGGCTCTCCCGAACTGACTCTAATATACCAAGTTCAACAAAAAGTAAAACAGACTCCAGCCCTGGGTTGCCTCCCACGAAGCGCTCTTTTATTAACGTCCTTCAGCTGGACGATACCTGGACGGTATTAGGAGACATCCCAACTCAGATTCTCCTTCACGCTCGCGTCGGAGTTCATGAAGTACAGCTTCGGGACTTCTCCGGTAAACGTGAATTTCTTCCCATTCGCATGCAAAAGCTTGGTACGTCCGTCGGGAAGATGATCAACGAACTTGAATGGTCCGAACAGCTCTCTTGAGAGATCATCCTTCTTGAGTGTGACGATGGAAGGAATGAGGACTGTCGGTTTCTCTTTTTCTTTCTTCTTCGGCTTGTTATCACCAGGATCGGTGATCGTTAGTACTTCCTTAGGAGACGCTTTCGGCTTCTCCTTCCATACTTGTTCCGGCGCCGGTTTCTCGGAACGAAATGGTGGTACAGCTGCCTCGATGGAAGATGGCGGAATTTTTGGCCTCCAGACCATTTGGGTCTTCGTCTTCCTGTTCTTTCCTCGAGGTCTACTCGGTGGTTTAGAAGAGGCTTGCAGTTCCTTCTCCTTCTTCTTAAGCGACTTCTGAACTGAAATTTCTGGCTTCTTCTCGGTACCCTGTCCAGCACCTGCAGTGTCAATTGATCTCGAAACACTGGAAGAAATATTAGAAACGAAAGTTGACCGAGGCCAACTCCACAATCTCTACAGATAAGCAATTTAATTCTCCCTTAGGAATGTATTTCATTCCGTCCTTGAGATGGAATGTTGCAGTATCCTTCCCAACCCTTACAGTTAGAGAGCCATTGGGAACATTGACATTAATCCCGGCAGTCGCCATGAATGGCCGAACCCAAGAGAAGGGTAGAATATGTCTCTTGAGTATCCATAACTATATAATCAACGAAAAACCGGAACGGGCCACAGCAAGTGATTACATCCTGGATCATTCCTCTAGGTTCTCTTAGAGTTTTGTCAGCGAACATTAAATTCATGTTGGCAGGTTGTAATTCCCCTAGGTTCAGTTTCTTATATAAACACATAGGCATGACATTTATAGAAGCACCTAGGTCAATTATGCTACGCTCGATTTCAATGTCATTAATGCTCAAAGGTAAAGTAAAAGGACCAGGGTCGGGGCACTTAGCTGGAATAGGTATGGGTGGTGGTCGAGGGATGATAGCCGAGCACTCTCCCTCATTGGAAACGGGAATTTCTTCCTTCTCAGACGGGCTGGTCTGCTCACTGCTCCTGGTTGTTACGGCCTTAGCGTGCTCGTTCTTCACGGTGGAGCTGTCTGGAGACGGAGCCTGATTGAAAATGGGAAGACGAGCCATCGCACTAGCAATTTTATTTATCATATCCTCTATTCTTGTCCTTGTGCGATCTGCCCTTTGTTAAGAGCATCTTGCGCTCTAAATCTTTCCTCGTGATCATCAAGTCTTGCTGTAATTAGATCAAACTTCCTGGCTATTCTCCTCTCCCAATTGTCCTCAGATATAAAATTCGGAGGCTGCTGTACTCTGGGCAATCTGGAAGGATCTTGATAACCATTGTCCATGTATTGATTTCGGCTCTGGTCGAGTTGGAAGTTGTAGGGAGGACGCTCATAGAAGCCTTCCCGTTGTTGAGGAGGTGTTCTGAACTGACGGTAGTCGGAGTAGCCTCTTTGATCCCTGGTGAAGCTGTGATCAATGAAGTTGACTTCCTTGTTAGGCCAGTTATTAGTTGTACCGAGGATCTCTTCCATTTGTTTTTGTACCGCGATCTTAATCTGATCTTCACTGCTTGGTTGACTCTTGGCTGCTCCAAACTTCTTTCCCTATTTCTGGACTTAGATGTGCTGCCGCAAAGTGAAGTAGAGCAGCTTCTGGTTCAAGTGTGTGCAGTCGCCATCAGCTAAGATGTTGACCCATTCAGCTCTTTCTTCATTCATCCCTTGGGCAAAGATTTCAGCTAGCTGACTCTGGTTGAATCCATGATGAGGGCATTCAGATAACAGCTCTTGGAATTCGTTCCAAGCGTTGTATAAGCTTACTCCTTCCTTCTGAGAGAAACTAGCGATGCTATTCTTGTAGAATGTAGTTCTTGAAGGGGGATAGTATTCTTCTATAAAGTCTTGAGCTAGACTATCCCAGTCAGTGTAATAGCCATGTGGTTTTGAGTTGAGCCATATCTTGGCATTGCCTTTAAGAGAGAATGGAATACTCGTAAGCAAAATTGTTCTTACCGAGATTCCCACTCTTAAAAGTCTCGCACATGTCAAGGAAGTTCGCCACATGTGTGTGGGGGTTTTCTTGCGGCTTCCCTTCGAAATGAAGATCCTTAGAGACCATGCTCAGGAAAGAGATTGTGATCTTTTCGTCAGGGTCGTCATTGTTGTGTGGCACGACGACGCTAGCTCGGAGGTAAACCGCATTTGGTCTACAGTAATCCGCCACGGTGCGCTGAGCAGCTAGTACGGGAGGAGAAGGTGGTGGTGAATCTGAAGTAGTGGATGAAACGGATGAAGATGAGGAGTTCTCCTTCAACTCCTCAATCTTTTGAGGGATAGGTGGTGTAGGCGGTGTGGTTATGACTTGCTTCTGAGCTCGCGGTTTCTTCGGCGAAGCAGAATTACCCGGCTTAAACTGAGAATGAGCAATCGAGCGGTTCATGAACCTGTAGAACAACCTACAAGCAACAAAAGCAAACATACCGGCGTAAAATCGAAGTGGGTGGAAAAATGAAAGATGGAAAATAGAAGAATAAATTGCCAGTTCTTCTTTCAACAATCAAAAGAAGTTCCCCGGCAACGGCGCCAATTTGATGGAACGCCCGGTCGTTGTTCGGACGTTTCAACCAAATAAAAACTACTAATGCTAAAAAGCGTATAGCAGATCGTATTCCGAGGGCTTTCTATGATTGGTTACTTCAGAACTAGCAAAATACTCAAAGGTAAACACGTTGTGCGTGGTGTGAGTTCCACGACTTCTATTTCTAAGGAATGCAGAAAAATTAAAACAAATTAAACTAAAGCAGATTGGGAATTAGGGTTTGAAAACAAGAATGACAGACGAACTTAGACTTTGAATCCCCTTCGTTCCCCAGAGCATTGGCAATCAACAGATCAGCGGATTTCGATTCTCATTCAATCAATTACTAAGACACCACCATAACTCCTTACCCTTAGGTTTAAGACCGGCGAACGTTCGCACTATCCGTTCTAACTACCAAGATTAACTAGCCGCCCGGGTACGGTCGCCTCTCGCAACGACTTAATTAATTGGTGTGATTACTAGTGATTAATGAGTTACTCTTGCAGTGAATTAACCCTAACCGGTTCCTACGAAAGGCACACTCCAATTATAAGGTTAATTGTTCAATTCGATGTTCTAAAGTAAGGCGAGCGTTCGCTTCTATCCTTAGCTTAACCAGAATCTAATCTAGGTGATCAATCCAGACAAGAAACATGAACAATGAAGAACGAATCAAACATGAAAAAGAACTGATTGAATTTCGAATCTAATCACCGCCGATCCGTGACCGCTTTAAAGCCCTAGGTCACTTAGGGTTCATCTAGTCTAAGCTCTAAAGGGTTTAGCTACTCATGATTATTACAAAAGAAACAAAGACAAGGAAAGAGTTCATCATTCAGAGGAAGAACAGAAAAGAATCTGAAAAACCTAATTTAGACGACTCTGGCAGACTTCGATCTTCGGTAAGTTACACTCCTAGCTCCGGTTCTCCGAGATGGAAGGGATGGCGTCACGATCTCTATCCGGCTCTTCGAACTTCAGCTCTTCGCTCCAGAACTTCAGAGAATTCTGATCTCGAAAAGTTGTGTTTTTTGTAAATTATGATTGTCCTCCTATTTTGGGCCGTCGGGTTAAGTATTTATACTTAACCCTAACTGATCCGGAATAGTGTATTATTTTCGCCGAAAATTCCTTAAGAATTTGGCGAAAATTCCTTTGTGTTCGGGAGTGCTTTCTCTGCCTTGTATTTTCGGTCCGAAAAGTACAATGTTTTCGCCGAAGATGTCCTTTTACTCGGCACCAGTTGAATGCACTAATATTTTCGCCGAATATGCAAGCTCAATTTCGGCGAAAATCTCTTTGTACTCGGGCAGGATTTTGTTTGACTTTGACTGGCTCCTTGGATCGATTCCGGTTTGATTCCTCGAGGTTCCTACGCCTTAGACACGTCCATGGCTACTTTATTTGACGGCAAAAACCTGTGCTAACACAAAAGCACTAGAAAACCATCAAATAGACCCGAAACGGGCCAAGGTAACACAAATGGCACGAGATAGGGCAATCGATTGAATATTCGTTATTCTACCCTAAAAACCATGTCTTAAGCAAAGAAATGTCGCTTAAATGAGGCTGATAATCACGTCAAATCGAGTGTCATCATGGAACGATGAAACAGAAGTTGGCAGGTTCTATTCTTCGCATTATAGCCAACTATGACTAATAACATAGCTACCATCTCATCGACTTCCATGTTTTTACTTCCCTTTAACCCCCTAACCTCCTTAAGCAAATCGCATAGATTTCAGAAAATATGAGGACTCATTCTCAACATGTTAATGCAATAAACATCAGTGATAGTAGTGTAGTTCAGAAGAAAACTACTCCTATAAACTTGTCGATCGTATGGTAAAGGTCTAGGTACTTGTTCATCTGGTTCAGTAAGCGAACGAGTGCTAGTATTGAAGTCCGACAACGAGGATAAATAATGTTGTAGCACTTGGTACCACATACATAATACATACAAAATTACCCGTCTTCGTTGCTTACAAGGTCTCCTTGCCATTCCTAACCCTAAAATGACAAAGTGGAAGGCAGAGAATGCTTGTTAACCCTATTGCTTTGTTTTGTACCTGAACATGAAATTGGTCCTTAATTTGTCTATAGTACATCTACGAAACAGAGCACACAAAGAATGCATCCTAACTATGGGTTGGATCAAGCCAGAGGTGGGGCGTACCTGAAACAAGATAGAGAGCATGAGTTTGAAGGTTTATGTGGCCTGCGAATAAGGGCCTGAACCAGCACACCTGGAGAGGAAGGAATGAGATATGACGAAGCTTAGAAATATATGATAATGATTGAGGCCGAAAAGTGAAAGAAAGGAGGGTAATTAATCCATGTTACCGTTCTGTCTCTAGTGTAGTTTGAAGAACATATTGAATCTCCTCTTTCAATTTGGGGTCGGCAACTCTCTCTTCGATTTGCAGATAGTGAAGGAGAGATAATGGAGAGAGCTATTAGGAGTTGTTGGGGTTATTAATAGAGAGAGGGTAGCGTGGGGCATTAACGGAATGAAAAAATGAAGTAGGATATGGGCCCACCAATACCAACATTTTAGACAATTTGTGGTGGTGAGCAATATTTTGTATAGTGGCCATTGTACATCCAATTTGGACTTGGGGGGCCTGTTACTTATTTGGATTTTCGTCGTCAGTTTGTGTTTAAACAAGCAGTGCTATTTCCAAATGTAGAGCTTCCCTAAAATTCACTCTATTTTCCACCTTACCAAATGACCCAAGTTTTAAAAGATATTTCAAATTGATGGATTAACAAGCACAAATTCAAAAGTGTGAAATACATATTTTTATGTATATCCAAATACTAAAATAGCAAATTTAAATTGAAACTCACCTATTCAAACGAATGTGATGTACATTTTATTTTTGCCGCCGAAGCTCTGAAGAATAGCGCAGGCCAAAGCCGGTTGTTGAACACGATCCAACTTCTTTTGAGGCATTGTTGTTAAGTCGATAAACACAACCCATGGCATTGGCATTGCTGATCCAAGTAAATGAAGGCCACCCACCCCACCTGGCTAACTTCACTAACGTGTCCTTTTGAAATACAGCTGCATACAAGAGAGGCTTCCTACATTGTTTTAATCCTTGATAGTCTCTGCTTATCTACACTAACACTACAGAAGACAAACTGCACCGCTTTTTTTGATACACAACACAACAGTGAAAAAGAAGCAAAATCAACTGACAGCAAACCTAAATTGAAACTCTATTCTTCAACAAAGCATCCACATGTTAATTTGTGATTAGCGACTCTGAGATTCCCAATTTATCATGAATCAAAACACCAAGTAAATATCCACACGCAAACACTACAACTCTAGCTCTTTTACACTACTACTATACTACTAGTACTACTTCCTACCTACAAAAGCAACAAAACACACTACTACTTCTGCAATCATTCAATGGAGCTACCTCTAGATTCCACTTCCCTCTTCTTCTTCATCGTCTCCTTCCTTGCATTCCTCTACACCCTAATCCATCTCATATCCCTCAATTCATCAACACCAATTGCTGCCGGAAGGGTACCCCCTGGCCCACCCAAGCTGCCTCTCATCGGGAACCTCCATCAGCTCAAATCATCCCCTCATCGTTCCTTGGCTGATTTAGCTTCCAAACATGGTCCAATTATGCGTCTCCAGCTCGGACAGCTGACCACCACCGTCATCTCTTCTGCTGATCTCGCCAGAGATATTCTCACCATCCACGACGTCACCTTCGCCAACCGACCAGTCACCGCCGGCAACCGGATCCTCTCCTACGGCCTTCTAGACATTGGGTTCGCCCCCTACGGCCCCTACTGGCGCCAGCTGAGGAAGATCTGTAAGTCCGATCTCCTCAGCCCGGGTCGGGTCGGGTCTTTCCGTAAGATTCGGGAGGACGAGGCTGCAAAATTGGTAAGGGAAATTGGCGAGGAAGCTTCAGGGAATGGGCTATTGGAGCAAGGTGGCGTTAATTTGAGCAAGAAGCTGGTTAGGATGACCTACGGGATTGCTCTGAGCTCGGCCTTCGGAAGGAAATGCGGGGCAAGGGATGAATACTTTGCGATTGTGCACAGGATTTTTAAGATGATGACAGGGTTTACGCTGGTGAATCTTTTCCCATCGGTCAAGGTGCTGCAATGGGTAACCGGGATGAAGCCACAGTTGATGAAGCTTCATCGGGAGAAAGATGGGATTGTTCAGCGTATCTTGGATGAGCATAAACAGAGGAGGAGGAGGAAGATGAATGGAAATGAAGCCGTGGAGGACGGAGAAGGAGAAGAAGAGGAAGAAGATCTGACTGACGTCCTGTTAAGATTTCAGGAGCCTACTGATCTTGAGTTTCCACTAACTGATGATTCGATCAAAGCAAACCTTTGGGTACTCCGATCGCTCCCCTAATTGTGGTTTTTAGTTACAGAGTTGATTATTAGGGGTTTAGTGATAGATGTTAATATGTGAATTGTTCAGGACATGGTGACAGCAGGGGCGGAGACTTCTTCAGCGACGATGGAGTGGGCAATGTCGGAGATGCTTCTAAACCCACAAGTAATGCAAAGAGCACAAGCAGAGGTCCGTCAAGTCTACGCCGGGAAGCCAAGAGTGGATGAATCCCTCCTCCAAGAGCTCCACTACTTGAAAGCAGTGATCAAAGAGACACTAAGACTACACCCACCTTCTCCGCTGCTGATGCCAAGGGAATCAAGCGAGGCTTGTGAGATAAAGGGATACAACATTCCGTCAAAGTCAAGGGTCATTATAAATGCGTGGGCTATCCAAAGAGATCCAGAGTACTGGCCAGACGATCCAGAAAAGTTTGCTCCAGAGAGGTTTCTAGAGAGTCCACTGGATTACAAAGGGTCGGAGTTTCATTTCATACCGTTTGGTGGTGGAAGAAGGATGTGTCCAGGAGTGTTTTTTGCACAGGCGAATGTTGAGCTTTCACTTGCAAATCTGCTATTCCATTTCGAGTGGAAGCTTCCGGAAGGAGTGACGGAGGAGAATATGGATATGAGTGAATCGTTTGGGCTCGCTGTTACAAGGAAACAAGGCCTCATTGCCGTTCCCATTCCTTACCTTCCTTCCTTAAATTAATTGTTAATTCGCACTAGTAGTCTCTTTTTGTTTTTGTGTTATCTGTGAATCTGTGTTTGTATGTGAAGCATATGAAGTATTTTACAAGTTTTAAACAAATCGATGTGGGTACCAAACAAATTTGACATTGCTTCTTCTCTCTAAACTAGTAGATTTAGCAAAGCCTGGCAACTTGACGATTCACCACCACGAAACAAAACTTGACTTTCCACCATTACTGAACTTGAATGACTGAAAACTTGCCTTTCAAGAGTGAATTACATCTTTGGTTCAGGGACTAATTATTGAGTTGATGGATCATGTTCAGTTTAATAAATGACAGTAATGAGACTAACTATCGAGTAAACTCTAATATTACATAAAAGTACACAAGGAATTTGTTTGTTATAAGTTTCTTAATTAGTAAAAAAAAATTATATGTGCCACCGGCAATTTTTTCTTCAAATTTGGATGATTTATTATCAAATATTGTAATTGTTACATATTATAAGTTGATTCTGATTAACTATTACGTAAAATTTAAGACAACATTTCACCGAAACATCGTAGTGGGGGAGTCGAACTTCAAATACCCCGGCGCCAAACTCCGAAAATACCAAATATTACATATAATATTACACTTAATTCCGGGGGAGCGGGGCGCCGTGACTTCCCTAGCTCCCCTATCTCCGCCATTGGCTATGGATGAGTAGGGATGGCAATTAGTTGATTGGATATTTTAACCCAAATAACTTCATCAAATAAGTCTTTTGATCTAAAATGAACTGAAATGAAACACAGCTAATTTTGGGTCAAGTTGGGTATAGGTTAAATTATATATGGACTTAAAATTTTGGGCTGATCCATTTGAAATTCTTTGGGTCGATAAGCTTAACAAAAGAGATATAAAAGAGCACTTACTAATCCAACAAATCTAAAGGTCATACAACCCAATTCAGTATAGAAATCTTATATGATCCATCCCAATTAAAGTAATTTTTTTTTGAAAGTGGAATCTCATCTCTTTAATGACTCAAATCAAAACAAATGTTGTTTATAAAACGATCACATCCATCAGGAGGCGTCTCCCCATAGAAGGTCGACGCTAGAGAACGAGATCAATGAGCAAGCTCATGAGCGAATCCGTTTCTAACTCTCCTAACCCAAACAATCTTGTAACCTGGTTGTGTTCAGACTATCTGTTGGCAGCGCTCAGCTATCCTCCCAAACTCAGTGATATCCTGGTTGGTTCTCTGGATCATGGATGCCACTTCTTGGTTGTCAATCTCAAAGACAGCTCTTCTGTACCTCATGTTGTTCATCCATTCCATCGCGAGCAGGAGTGCCGAGAGCTCTTCTTCTCGTGCTTCTCGGCAGCCAACCCCTTTCTGCATAAGCACCTACTTCACTGCACCTCTCTCGTCTCGGATAAAGATTCCAACGCCATGGCATGCTTCATCCACAAAGGTTGCAATGTCGACATTGCACTTTACCAACCCTGTGTCTGGGGCATGCCATCGAGGGCAGTATTGTCGGTGTTCTCGATCCTCAGGTTGGTGGTGGTGCCACTTTTTCCATTCCTCTACATCTTCAAGCATCTGTTTCACAATCTCCATCGGCGGCCGAGATTGGTTCAGCCAAACCCACAGGTTCCTCTCCCTCCACACTCCCCAAATAATCGTGAGCACCTTTGGGACCTGGAATTCAGCCTCTGCTTCAATCACCTCAAACAACCATTGCCGCCCCGTTTACGCGGTACCCCTGCAAACTTCTGACCCACTCATACACTCCACCTTGCCTCCAACAGTCATCGTCATCGGACAGTCAAAAAGCTAGTGTTGGGCTTACTCCTCGTCCCTCGAACAGCATCCACAAATGTCAACGATCTTGATTCCACGTCGGCGAAGGGTATTCCGTGTAGGTAGGACTCCGCGTGCCATCCGCAAGCACAGCTGCTTTATTTTCGATTGGACACGCAACTTCCACAATCTATTCCACGCACCCTCGATCTGCTGTCCTTCGAGGTGTCCTTGACTGTCCATAAATGCTCGGTAAGCAGACCTTACCGAGTACACTCCATTTTTCTCGAACCGCCATACTCTTTTGTCCTCACCGTCCCATTTGGTGGCACCATGGCTTTAATCACCTGTATATCACGTTCACAAAAGAGGTTCGTGAGTAAAGTGTCATCCCAGATCCGAAGATCGGAACAACTAGGTCATAAACCGTCAAATCATGAGGTTGCATACTAGGGACCTCCGACTCCACCTGACAGCTTTGATTATCTAGAAGCCATGGTTCGTCCCAAACATTCACCGATCTTCCATTCTCCACTCTCCACCGAATTCCATGTCGAATACAATCTTGGGTAGCTAATATACTTTTCCACACGTAGCTTGGCCGGTAACCCAGCTTAGCTGACAGAAAATCTCCATCTGGGAAATGTTTAGCTTTGAACACTCTTGAAATCGAAGTATGGGGTTCCATTAAGAACTTCCACCCCTGCTTCCCCAACATTGCGACATTGAATCCGTGAAGGTTTTGAAATCCCATCCCACCATACTCCTTCCGGACACATAACCTCTCCCATCTCATCCACGCAATGCCTCCACCTCCGTCCTTCTTCGTTCCCCACCAGAAACTATTCATCATCCTCTTCAACTCTTCAGCAATGGTAATGGGAATAAGAAAGACCTTCATACAATAAGTCGGGATGGCTTGAGCAACTATTTTAATTAGAATCTCCCTACCACGAGCTGTGGTGAACTACCGCCTCCACCCTTGTCTTTTTTACCACGACCGCTCCTTCAAAAACTGCATCGAGTCCTTCTTCCTCCCGATCATCGAGGGTAAACCTAGATACTTTCCGGTATCCAGTGTAGACGTCACCCCCAAAATGCTAGTGACCGCCTTCTTCAGCATCAGGTCGGTGTCCCTTGTGAAGTAAATCCTGGACTTGTCATAGTCGACCAGCTGTTCGGATGTCGTTGCATAGTTCTCAAAAATCGTCTTCATCTCTCTTGCTTCCGGTACTCCAATTTTTAAGAAGAAGAAACTATCACCCGCAAAGAGGCGATGCGAGATTCTCGGAGCTCCTACACCGACACGCATGCCCAGCACCTTTCCTCTACTCTCCTGCCTTCTAATTAAAACCGACAAGCCTTCCGCACATATAAGGAACAAGAAAGGTGATAACGGGCAGCCTTGTTTTAGTCCCCGTTGTGGCTCAAATTCCTCACCCAACTCCCATTTAACAACACTCTGTACTTAACCGACTTGATACACATCATCATCCAAGCAATCCATTTCCCCCAATTAAAGTAATTAGTAGAATTAGAATCCATAAAAATTCATTAGGGGGTCGTTTGTTTGAGGAATTCCAATTCTTAGAGAATAAGATGGAATCAGTGAGAATTTAATTCCCTAGAATTCAGCTAGATAGAGAATTAGAATCCTTGTTTGGATTAATTTCAGAGTGGAATTTAGTACTGAGTTGAATTTAATTAAAAAGTAAAAAGTCAAAATAGACCCTGACACATCAAGTGTGTATTGATATTATGACATTTATCCTTTAGCATTTTTTCTTCAAGCAAGCCATTTAGCATAGCCTACAAGCTTTTAATCTAAGCAGCTTCCATAGTTTTCAATCCATATTTTTGTCCTTTAAAGTTACCACCAACGAGTGTCATATTTCTACCCTTTAAAATTACCCCAACAAGTGTTTAATCTATATAATTAAAATGGCTTCTACTGCCAGTTCTGCAACTTTCAGGTTGGAGTTACAGCAAGTTCTTAAAGTCATTTAGCATGTACACTTGATTGAAGTATATGAACTGAATTATCTATTTACAAGCATTCAAAATTGTAAACAAAGAGTACATCTTATGATAACCAAATACTAGTAAAGGAACATTGGAGGACCCAAAAGTAACACGGTGCAGAAATAGACAAACTGTTATATCTGCAAGTGTTTGAAACTGCAGAAAGTTGTCTGCAATGCATCAAAACTGCAAAAGCACGCTATGCTAATTGCTAAACCGTCAGGGAGACGAACTGAATAGAACTTATCACTGCAATGCTGCATTATCAAGGATTCATAGCAACCGTAAGGCAATCCCAAGTCCCATCTAAGCTGGTCAATGGTCTGCAAAGGAAGACACTTTTCCTTTGTGAGCATCCAACAATGTCATTTCGAATTCGAGCCACGAGATTTCCTCCTCCACTACTTAGGGTGTTAATACAAAGCAGGGTACCCGAGTGCCACCGCTGTCCAATCTGCTAGACTCGTGGAATATCGTAGGGTATCGCTTAACGAATGTCAATAGCTTGAGGTCGTGAGGGAACCCTAGTTGGTTGCGGTGCTTGGTGAGTGAGTGTATTGTGGTCTGTGTACATGTAATGATGGCGATGAGTTTCAGGAACATGATGAGATTACGGAAACAAAAAAGCAAACAGCTCTAAGATCGTTCTGCCCAGAGACAGCAGTGTCCAGTAAACTATTCTTTAACCCATTTAAATTTCTCGTTCACTAGGTTGAAAGTTTGATGCCAGCTGAATGCTTTACGAGATTTATGGAGGAACCCTGTAATTTCATCCTTCCCGATAGAAAATATGAGAACCCTGATCTGTGACAAAACTGAGTCGCATGGAACTCGCCGGTGGCTAAATCGGAACAAGAGAGGAGATTGGGATCGGAGTAGTTTGGTTGGTTTGCCTTCAAAGTAACACGAGCATAAACAGACTGAATGAGCATAGAGAAGATTGAGTACGAATGAGGAGCACCGAACTCACCTCCAACCAGTGAGGGAGATCTGCAGTCAATCAGAGAGGACGGCGGGATGGGATATTTGCTCGGCAGAGGAGGGTAGAAGTTAGGGTTCATGGGGTTGGAAAGAGTTTAGGGAAGGGTAGTGTCTGTCAATCAGCCGGAGAATTAGAATTCCCTGATTACTACTGGGGAATTCGAAATCTCAGAATTGGAGAATTAGAATTCCAACAGAGAATTCAAAATCAAATTCTCGGGCCCTGTTTTGGGCTATCCAAACAGGGAATGTTTTAAATTCCACTCGCAAAGGGAATTGGGGTCGAATTCCTTCCCTAAATTCCCTCATCCAAACGACCCCTAGATCCATAACTAAAGGAATTGGGACGATAAAGGGAAAGAGAATGAATGGATTGCTTAATCTCATCAACAATACACGTTTAATAAATGCTGAATATGAAACTAATGTACTATAAATTAGGCATCTAACAGGATTAAGTAAGAATAAGGGATATGATAGTGGGATATTGAAGACGTGATCAAAGCCACTGAAGCTGAAAATCGTTACTACTATTAGTTCAGGTTGAACTTGCAGTTTGTGAAGAAAGTGATTGATCTTATCTTTACGCAACGTCTTAGTGAATATATCCGCTAACTGGTCATGTGAGGAGACGTGAGCAATGCGAAGTTGACCTGCTTCGACCAACTCACGTACAAAGTGAAAATCTAGAGAGATGTGCTTCGACCTCGTGCTAATGATTGGGATTTAGGTGAGAAAAATTGCTCCAACATTATCACACAATAGTAGGGGAGGGTGCCTGAGTGGCATATGTAAGTCGGTGAGAAGTTGTTTTAACCACAAAAGCTCGACAGATGTGTATACCAAAATTCGACATTCCGCTTCGGTGCTTGAACGTGCCACTACTTTCTACTTCTGAGACGTCCAACTAATGAAATTCCCCCCATGAAATATAGCATAGCCGTACTACGACCGACTATCCTCTTTGTCTGATACCAAACCAGAATATGAGAAGGCGACAAGGGATTTTGCAACAGTAGGTTTTAAATGAAGAGAGTGAGATTGTGTACCATTCAGATAACGAAGTATCCGCTTAACTGTTTGACAGTGCAAATTTGTTGGGGAGTGCATAAACTGACAAACTCTGTTGACAATATAGGTGATGTCAGGTTTGGTGATGGTGGCGTATTGAAGGAACCCACAATTTGGCAGTCTATTTGAGGATCGAGGCATGGCTCTCTGTCTTTGACGGGGCCACCTTGCGGGTCAGCTGTGTTGTAACCATGACGAGTCGAGCATGTTTCACTTTGCGACGACATCTTGAATGTATTGTTGCTGAGACAACTGTATTCTTTTGTCTATCCGGTGTATTTGTAATCCGAGAAAAAAACTTAGGCCACGTTTTCCTGCCAGGATTTCGTGGCAGGAATCATACAAATGCGGCGAATCCGTAAATTCCATGTTTTCCTCTCAACTTTCAGCGGCCTAATTCAACAAAATTTAAATCCGTTTGGGGCTTAATTACGGCCCGATAATTCCTACCTCAGCTAGACGGAATCATCTGATTCCGCTGGAATTATGTTTTGATGCCCAAATTGCCCTCTCTTCTCTCTCTGTTCAAACCCCAATCTCCGCCTCTTCTCCTTCATCTCCCTCTTCCCCATACTCTGCTCCTCCGCCGACCTCTTGACCGCCGACCATTCCCTCCTCATTCCTCAACAACCAAACCCTCCTCAATTGTAGTAAATTAGTTTAGGTTTGTTCTTCGCATCGATCTTCCAACTCAATACAATGAAACCCAATCTTCCCCCTCTTCTCTTCTCCTTCATCTCCCTCTTCCCCATACTCTGCTCCGCCGCCGACGTCTTGACCGCCAATCAGTTCAGGGTTTGCTCGTCAGAAGCCTCAATCCTCAGAAGAAGAAGATTTTCACAAGGTCGTCGTTTGTCATGCTACCAGTCGATTGGAATCCACAAAAGCACATATTTTCCCTCGACTGCGATGAACGAGGATTGTCTGCAAGGAAGAAGTCGAGAAGGTCTTCCCTCTAAAAGGTTCGATCGTTTAGCCCTAATCTCCTCTGATTTGTGTTTCCTAGCTCTCTACGGTTCAGTTCTGTTTTTTCTACTTGTATCCTTTGCTATCGCCTTCGCAGATCTGTGAGTGTTATCTGCTTCACTGATTGAATTGCGGAGGCCTTTTAGAAAGCATTGTCCCGTTGGATTCATCTCTTTCGATTGGGTTGGTTTCATGTGCTTAGCGGTCTGCTTGACACTGACGGAGAAAACGACAGTGCTAGGAGTAGAACGACGACTCGTCATTTGTCTGAGAACGGCGAAGTAAGGAGAGAATGGAAAAAGGAGGTCGATAAGGAAGACGATTGAAAAGTGTGGATTATGCCATCCACGACCCTCTTTCTTCGAACGTTGTAGGTTTCATTCAAGGTTGGAAAGGTTTCAACGGTGTGACGAGCTTCCATTCAGCTACGAAAGTCGTCCTTCAGGCTGCTTTCTGGTTTATTTGGAAAGAAGATAACGATAGGATCTTCCGCGAGCTTTTGAATCCGTCTGAATTCAATCTTCCGCGGCTGGCGATTGGTTGCTCGCTGCTAGTTGCTTCACGACCAATGAGTTATCGGGTTGGAGACGAATGGTGTTCGACAATGGTTAAACATCCAAGTGGTTTTTTCTATGCAGTAGGCTGCTGTGTACTGCAGTTCTCCATGTTGTCAATTTATCCTTGCTTTCATACTGATATTCTTCTTCTGCAACTCTCTACTGTTGTTTTGCTACTGCAGTTCAGAAGTGTTGTTTTGCTTCTACAGCTCTCTATTGTTGCTTTTGCAGCTCTCTATTGTTGTTTTGCTACTGCAATTCACAAGTGTTGTTTTCCTGAGATGTTTGCTACTGCAGTGTTGTTATCCTGAGATGTTTGATGCTGCTGCTTTTTCCAGCTCCTGTAATTATTTTGGTTGGGTAGCCTTTGGTGCCTTTTCTTTGTATATAATACACAACTCTTATAAAAAAAGTGTGGATTATGATAGGGATATTTTAGTCAATTTAAACAGGGTTAAATTTCAATTCCACGGAGTCTATTTCGCAGGAAAACATGGAATTATTAACCGAATTTTATTGGGAATTCAATTCCGCCGAAATGGTTAATTGCGGCGAATTTGCTCATTAAGCAGGAAAACGATGCCTTAGCCCATTGACCTAAGTAGGAAATTAGGTTACTACACTCTCATTGGTAATTATTCGAAATAAGTAGGAAGATCATGGAAGCAGTGTCGGTTGGTGTCTTGGTGAGACGCATCAAAGAAGTGGAGCAGCAATAATATACTTTATATATTTATATATTTGTCATCATACTTTATATATTTATTGACAGTTTAAAATTCTCGGGGAGGCCGTGACATCCCCAAAGTCTAGTGTAGCTGACCCTAGAGCTGTCAAACGGGTGGGGTTGGGCGGGCCACGGGTCGGGTTAATCAGGTTATGAGTTAGTCGGGTTATGGTTAGTCGGGTTGCGGGTTCACCGGGTCGCGGGTTATCGGGTCGCGGATTCATCGGGTTGCAGGTTAATCGGGTCGCGGGTTCATCGGTCGCGGGCCGGGCGGGTTTCGGGTTGCCCACAGGTTACTAGATTTGATATAAATTTTTTTATGTAATAAATAATTTTAAAAAATATTAAATTTTGATTGGTATCATTTGATTTGGAAAGGTTTCAGCTTCCCCAAACACAACTTCCAAGTATGGCTTATTATCAAAAATCGTCTTGCTACAAGGATCAATATGGTCTCATGGGGATTGCCTGTGGATGTGAATTGCTTATTGTGTGCAGATGGCTTGGATAGTAGGGATCATATATTTGGAGATTGCAAATTCACTGCTGCTGTGTTGAATGAATTTATCCCTGAGTTCCCTAAATGCTCATGGGATAATCATTTCAAGTATGCTTTGAAGGAGTTAACAGGTGGTTCTTTGAAGAAGAAGAGTAAGGCTCTTGCTTGGAAGCTTGTGCTGAGTTGCATGTGGAAGGAAAGGTGCAATCGAGTTTTCACAAATGACAGTAGGGATGTAGATACTATAGTAAGATATATTAGAGAACAAATTTCTCTAAAGATTAGTAGACATGTAGATCATAGAAAGATTTTGAGATTCCTAGGAATCTAGTTTTTTCTTTGATTGTATAGAGTCATGGATAGACGTTTGTACTTCAAAGTTTTTGATGAAATGAAACCACTAATTCATCAAAAAAAAAATATTAAATTTTTATTCGCGGCGAGTAGGCTTAAGGCTTGTAGCCGCTGTAACTGTTCATATATTAAAAATAATAATTCATTTTCATAAATTACATATACTTAAATGAAATTAAATTAAATATAATTTAGTTCTTAAGGTCTAGGGTTTAACATTAGACTAATTTATAAATTTAGTCAATTCTTTCAAAAAAAATCTCAAATCTAACTACTTACTGTTTATGACATTTTTAGGTGAAACGTTTTGCTTTTATGTCAAATGACAAATATAATCAACGTTCGTTAGATTTTTAACATTGTTGGTGCTGTTAACTGCTAAGTGCTGACAAATTTTTAAACCTTTGTCCGGAATGCATCCCCTCTCTTTCCTCCCCACCGACACCTAACTCTCTTCTCCTCACAGTTGTTGGTGGTTCACTGGAGCTATCCTCCACCGACGAGGTGAAGCTCGCAGTGTTCTTTTCTAGATAGATTCAATCAAGAAATAGATGGAAGACATAATCAATATCTTTGTTGAACGACAAACCCTCTACGAAGAAACCAAGAATGTCCAAAGAAGTTTGATTAATTTTAAATTAGGGATTTATGGGCGGGACGAGTCGGAGGGGGTTGTGAGAGTGGTGGTGGACAGTGGACTAGTGATGCCGTGCAACCACTAGTTCCCGATATCTCATTCCTTATGCGATTCATCCTTCCTTGTTGTATACTCCTTCATTATTTCTTTCGCATTGGGCTAGAGCTATTTATCAGCTCAATTTCTTATGGATTGATGTGTTGGTGTTGATTGTTGAAATGGATTCTGAAAATGAATAATAATGGTTGCACCCCTCATTAATGAAACTAAAGAAGTGTGGGTGAAGGTGAAGACACCGTGTGAAGGACAAAGAGACGAGTCGACAGTTTGGAGTTTAGGGTTTAACGCTCTAAGTTTAGGATGTAGCTAAAGGTTTAATCAAAGGAGGAGATAATTTATGGTTTATGGGTATCTGATATTTACGGCTTAGAGCTTACAAACTAGGGGGTTATGTATTTAGGATTTTGATAAGTTCATGGTTTATGGGTTCATAATCATAAGTTAGAGATAACAGTTTAGGAAATTAAAAAATAAAAAGTTTGAAATTAAATTTTTGTAGTTTTAAAAATTGAGCAAAACTAATAAATTTGAGATTTAAGAAATAAAAAGTAAATAGTTAAAATTAAATAAAAATATAAACTAAATGTCAAATTCCAAAAATTTCAACCCAAAAAACCAAAAGTCCAAAATCAAAATTTCAAAAATCTTAATCATTTTCCCCCAACCCAAAAAGAATTTCCCCCCTTCGACAAAAATCCCCAACCCTAATTTTGGAATCATCGGAATTTCCAGGCAGCCACTGACACAACTTCCGGCGACGACGATTCCAGCAACGACGACTCCAGCGACGACCGATTCCGGTTTCTTCTCAAACTCCGGTCGCCGTTTCCGAGTTCTGACTTCTGACCCTATCTTCCTCGTCGCCAACGATCAAAGACCCTATCTTCGGAGTTGACGACAACGGTTACAGACTTCTACTCTCGTTTCAGGTTCTACTCTTATTCCAACATTCTTAGTTCTTCCATATTTGCTCCTTTTTTCTTTATACATACTCTTGATTCTGTGTCGTACTCTCTCGTTGATATGTTTATTGCACTGCATTCAGTCTCAGTTCAGTTCCCTCTTTCTGATCGGTGGTAGGGAAGGAACCTTATCTCGTATTTCTTCGAAAATTCTGCATCCTTGAGCTGAACTGAAGAGTCCCTATCCTTCTCCAAACTCTGTGTTTGATACCTGGATTCAGCTTTGGTAGTATTATTACCGTATCTACCATCCTCATGTGTAGGACTAGAAGAGATCAGCACTCGAGCCAATTAGTTTCTTCCATTGAAATAGACTTGGCGTCGATGTTGTGTGAATGGCTGATGTTGGTTGTTTCCTTTTGTTTTGGGTGTAGTAGGGTGTTGTCATTTTGACAGTACCTGGGTGCAGCTTGTTCTTGGGGTTCTGGGTTTAGGTGTAGTAAGGGTTTAGGTCTAAATTAGATGGGTTTGTTTGGCCTTTTCCCTGCCCTATTGTGTTTTTGCAGTTTGGTGGTGGATGTATACAACTCTTTTCCTTGATTATATATACATACTAACATACCCAATAGGCAGCTTGTTAAGAGTTTCACAGCTACAGCTCTTTTCTTCTGAATTATCTCAATTGTTACTACTGTAAGCCTGTAATGCTGTTGCTGCTGTAATGCTGTCATGAAATTAGATTTTTTCATTATGGGAATTTCTTCGCTTATGAGCCACGCCTATCATGTTCCTGAACAGAGCCTTACACCTTACAAACTCTTTTGCAGGGACGTTTATATTTTTTTTTTAGATCTTAGGACGTTTGCATGTTTTCACTTTAAATCAACATCAAACAGAACCTGATTAGCAGCTGGAGCCCTGATTAGCAGCTGGACAAGAGCCTATTGGACAAGAGCCTAATGGAGAAGACGTGAGCCTTGCATAGCTGCATCCTAGTTTCTGGTTGCTGCAGGATTCATTGTTGTTGAGTGTTGATAATGCAAAATGAATATTTTGTTATAACACTGTTTCTTTATAATTTTGGTTTGAAGGTAGAAGTATGGATGAGTGGTTTAAACTTTAATGTTCATTAGTATTGTGTTTCTATTTATCAACAGGTTTGAAACTTGACTTTTAGATTATTCTATAAATTATGAATGTTTGGTGTCGAATTATGTAGTGTTGCATACTGTATTAGTTGCTTGTATTAGTAATTGGTGAAAAAACTTAAAAGCATGGATATGGACATATGGTGCAGAGCAGTCGTGCTCGTTCAGGTAGATAGAAGTATATACAACTATGATTGTCAATGTTATATATATATATATATATATATATATATATATTGGTTTTAATTTAATTATTTTGGAAATAAACTTGGTGAAGTTAGAAGTAGATGAAATTTTTTATATCTTCAATAATGACATAATGTTGATATTTGAAGCACTAAATATTATGAATTGTGTGACAATCGGGTTATTCGGGTCGGGCGGGCGGGGTTCGGGTTGCGGTTGATTGTTGACTTTTTGGACAATCGGTCACGGTCGGGCTGGGCTGGGCGGGTTTATCGGGTCGGGTCAGCATTTTGCCAGCTCTACCCTTACTCTAGATCTAGGGCTTCAATAATATATATATATTTTTTATATTTTAGGTGAATTAATTTAAATTTTATATGTAGTGAAGTACACTTGAAATTCTGTATAGTCTAGCAATACAGTAAACAGTTGTAGATTCAGTGATGAGTGCAACGGTGGAGTGAGTCAACAACTTTGACCAGTCAATTGTGTTTGCGGTATAGGGGTAGCTATATTTCATATTTTGTGATGAGACCGCAGTAGCAGTACATCTTATATGAGTAATTAATGTCACTGTGACCAATATGAGTATGGAGATAAATAGTTTTAGAGTTTAGACATAGAGACCCAGCACTATTTATGTGGTGGCTGGGCGGCTTTAGATGGTCGACCTGTAGTCCTTTGATGACGTGGACTCAGCCATCATCAACCACAAAACGCGGAATATTGAAAACTGCTGGTACCTAGGGTGGATCCAGAATTAAATCATGCATTGAGCCAAAATTAAAGAAAAAGTTTTAAAGTCACGACAAAAAATTTGAATAACATAAAAGACTTCAAATCTATACCTGCAACTTGAATTCTACACTTATAATTATGAATGAGTTATTAATATTTGGATTTTAATTAATTAAATTTGAAACTAAGCCTAAAATTAATCCACGATTGAGTTGAACTAATACAACACCGGACTCACCGGCACCCCTAGAACCACCCCTATGACAGCATCATTATTAACTCCTAGACTCGTTTCCTCGTACCCCCAATACTAAAAAAATAAGAAAATTAAAATTCGCAAAACGTAAATATATATTATTTATTTGAGTACATATGTCCGCATCATCTAGTGCGAAGTCTCTTGTACAGTATACATATTGATCATATGTCAACAACTAAAAGTATTGTTTCCAAGTAGTCTTCTCTTTTAACTATCTATCTAATATCTATGGAACGCCCGATGATAACCCCATATATATATATATATATATATGATATATGGCCGGACGTTATTATTTCAATTAAAGCTTCAAAGCATATAATACTTAAAATGAATAATATTCAAATTCAAGGACAGAAAGTGATGAGGTAGTTCGGGCCAGTGGGACAAGTAAAGGTGCTGGACTTGTCATCATAAGCATAGCTATAAGCTTCTGGACACTGATTCTCGAATATCTTTGAGTACTCTGTTGGAGGGCAGGTCTCCATTGTGTTGAATTGGCCAGTACAGCAGTATTGCGGCTGGTTCAACACTGCACAAGCGCTCTTACACCCTACCACGCGCCCATCAGGACCCTTTGTCTGAAACTGCGGTGGACAAACTTTGTTCACGTCCGCCGAGCAGCTCGTAGTTTTACAGTTGCCACCCTCCGGTGTGATTGACATAGGCAAGTTGAAGCCATCCACAAGACTCACGTCGTAGAAGTCCTTTCCTCCGTCTCCGTTAATGGTGAACTCCGCCAGGGTCGCAGGCACCACAGCTCCTGCTCCGTTGCAGGGGATCTGGCCGGAGCCGCAGTCGGCGGTGAGACATGTGAATTTTCCGGCAGAGTCGGTGGAACAATCAGTTCTTCCCCAGATACGGCCGCTGGTCCAATTAGGAGGGAAGTCGATGGGCTGAGAGGTTTGCTTGGAAGGTAATTCGAAGCCAGTGTTGGACAACTGTTTGACGGTTGGTCCGCCGCCGGTGAGGGTCCCTGGCCATACCGTGTAAGGACAGTTGTTTGTGAATTTTACTGACGCGGCTTTAGCTCCTGCATGCATGAGAATGACGAGATTAAAAACAACCAATTAGTTCATTATTAATTAAACAAACAAATAGTATTAGATTAAATTGGATCGGACCTATATATGATTTAAATGAAGTTATAAATATTTAATTGACAAGTTGGAGAATTGATATACTATAAATTTCGCTTTAATATATAGTATGAAACATTAGGCTACATATAATATATATATGAAGAAATTGAATTACCGGCAATGAAGAGTGCTGCTGCGAGGAAGAGGAAAACGTTTGTACGGAAGGAAGACATTTTGGACTTTGAAGAAGAATGAAAGATTGATTGTGATGAAATAGAATGGTTTTTGGTGAAAGAGGAAGGGATGCCATCACTTCTATTTATAGGTATAGAGGGACGAAGTCGAAGAAGAAATATCAAGGTAATAAGAGGGGTATTTTTGTTATTTTGGTTCCCAAGCCTAACTTCAATGTAGACTTTTCAACCTTTTTTTAAGAAAATTATATATACTAGTAATGATTTTGTAATTATTTATAATCAGATTACTTAATAGGAAAATAATTACTTTAAACAAATGTGATTTCGCCCAGATAATTTTTTATTAGCAAAATGGATTATGATGGAGGTGAATTCGTCCAACTTTTGTATATTGATTTGGGTTTTTGTTTGATTGGTCAAAAATTTGGTTAGACCAACTCACATGCAATATTCGTCTGGGGTCTGACGAATTCACCTTAATATTGGGCGAAAATTACTAGATTTGTCAATAGTTTGAAAGTGTATTTATTTATGTAAATAGTTCTATTTTTTATTTATTACGGTGAAATCTCCTTCAAAATTATATATTGCACAAATTGAAGTTCCGCCAATAGGTGGATAAAAAAACTAGTATATTTACAACTGAAAGGCAAAATAGATAATTTTAAAAAATTGTTATATGGTCAAATCTAAACATTTCATATGTGAAGAGAAATTAATCGTAATTCTTTTTTATAATTCCCTCATTCAAAGTAGAGCTGTCAAGCAGGCGGGTTAAGAAGGTCAACAGGTGGGCGAAGTCATCTGATTGGGGTTTTATCGAGTCATTTATTCATTATATTATGAGTAAATTATATGGAAGTTTGGTTAATTTGAATGTTTTTGTGATATTAGAATTATACTAGCTAGCCTTGAAATGTCGACGAGAAGTCAATTTAAATTCTTGGTTGAATTGAGTTAGGCTGAGTCGAGTCAGTTTATTGACCGCTCTAATTCAAAATAGGCATAAGAAAAAAATAAAACGAGTGATGCTGATTGTTGTGTGCCTAAGTCTGGACTTGTAAGTAGGGGAAAGAAGTATACCGGTTTCAGAAAGGCATTATAATTAAAGAGCGTTGATGGAAGAGTGCCGAAAATCATGAATGAACATGGTTAAGAAAAAAGCTTAGTCTTTCGAGTCTTTCTCTCATAGGACCCATAGGCTTTACAACTATTAAGAGACTCGGTCGGTCATCTATTTCATCTTCAATCACTTATGTGTTGGATAATTTAGATATCAAGTTAGATGAAACTCAAATTAATTTTTTTTTTGATGAACGTGTTGGTGATTTCATTCATCAAAGTATCGCTCTCATAAAAACGAGAGAAGCGAAGCAGTTTAAGTACAACTTAGAGAAGAAAACTAGAAAAATCTAGCAACTTGGGGAATACATCCAGAACCTTTGAAACTACAAATCTCACGCCTTAAACCTGTAATAACCACATCCGGAGAAAGCTTCGCCTTATCTCCATAGATTCTCCACATCTCTCAAGCCAAATGTGATAGACATATCCTCTCCACTTCAACCAGTTTGCCTTTCTCTCACAAATTGTCATTTGCAGTCTGCTCAAAACATCTACAGCATCACTCCAATTGCTACAGGTAATAACATCCATATGAAATCCACACCCAGTTCTCACACTTTTCCCAAACACACATTCACTAAATAAGTGATCCCTTGTTTCCATAATCCTCTGATCACATAGCACACAACTCAACCTAACTGTTTTCCCCCAATCATGAAGTTTCTGCATTGTAACCAATCTATCTAACTGTGCAAGCAGCAAATAAAAGAGTGCCTTGGGATGCAAGGAGCTCCCCATATCATCTCATACCATCCTACCTTTTCTGCAGATGGTCTGAACACTTCCCAAATATCAGCCGCTTTAAATTTGCTCCAATTCCTTCCATTCCAAAGAATTTCACCATTCAGATTATAAGTAATAAAAGGAATTACTAATAGTCTCACCTTGAGGATCCTCTTCCAAATCCACGAGCTGTTTGTTAATGGTTCACAAGTCCAGAAATCAGCTTGCCTGGTCCTGTAATAGCTAACCCACGCAACCCACAAAGATCCTGCCTGCATAAGTAGCTCTCAGATGTGTCTCGTAATGCATGATATATTCCAAGCCCCCAAATCTCTGATCCCCAACCCCCCTTCCTGCTCCGGGAGAGTAACTGAGTTCCAGGAAACCTTCGCTTTAGCATATCCTCTCTCATCAGTCCCCCACAAGAACCGATTGCAAATCTGCTCTACAGCCTTAATTACATTCTTAGGCAGGTAGAATACATTCATCCAGTAATTGCACATTGCTAAAATTACTGAGTTAATTAATTGCAACCTCCCGTGCGTAACTGAGAGCCTTAGCTCTCCAAGTAGAAATCCTAGAAGTAATTTTCTCAATGAGCTTGTCACAATCCTCCTTCCGCAACTTACCCGAGATTAAAGGGATCCCTAAATATCGAACAGGCAGCACCCCAATAGAGAATCCTGTCACCCTTTTCATCTCTTCTCTAGTACCTCCTCGAACACTAGCTGAGCAGAATATTTCTGACTTTGAGGGGTTCACTTTCAATCCTGAAATACAATAAAAGGAATGCAGGACATCCACCACAGCAACTAGACTTGATACAGAGCCATTTGTAAACAATAACAAATCATCCGCAAAACAAAGATGATGGATATTAAATCTCTTGCATCTAGGATGGTAAGAGATCATGCCAGCTTCCCCCGCTCTGTCCAATAGACAGTGAAGGATCTCCATCATTATAACAAACAGAGTGGGAGATAGGGGATCCCCCTGTCTAACCCCTCTCCTTGCTGCAAAATAACCCTCCGGACTACCATTTATCATCACACTAAACATCGTAGTTTTAAGGCAGATTGCAACCCAATTGATAAATGTCCCAGGAATATTCATCGCTGCCATTACCTTTAAAAGAGTATCCCAGCAAATTGAATCAAAGGCTTTAGAAAGATCTACCTTTAAAACACAGCGAGGAGAAACCACCTTCTTGTGATAGGAACTCACCAACTCATGCGCCATTAGTATATTATCACTAATCAACCGACCCTTGACAAAAGCCGATTGACTTGGACTAATTAAGCTTGGTAAAACAATACTTAATCTTTTCGCCAAAATCTTTGTAATGCACTTGTAGAGTACATTACAACAAGAAATTGGTCTAAAGTTTGTCATAGCATCTGCATTTTGAACTTTTGGGATTAGAGAGATATTCGTTGAATTCACCTGAAGAGGCAGTTCACCTTTTTCAAAAAAATCCATAATAACAGCAGTCACATCCTTCCCTACCACGTCCCAGGAGTGTTTATAGAAGTGAGCACTGAATCCATCTGGTCCCGGACTTTTGTCTGAATTCAAAGAGAACATAGCATCTCTTACCTCTCCAGGAGTAACACTATGAACCATCATTCTTGCATTTCTATCCGAGAGCTTCCTACTGATAAGATCATCAAAATAGGCCTGTGAATTAGAGACAACATTTGCATCCACCTCCCCAAGCATATTAGTATAGAACCGAACTGCTTCCTTTGCAATAGAATCTGAGCTTGTACAATGCGTGCCATCATCTCTTCGAAGACAAGAAATAAAGTTCCTTGCTTGCCTAGTCTTTATTGACCGAAAGAAATAGGAGGTGTTTTGATCTCCATAGGAAATCCAAGTTTCCCTGGCCTTTTGCCACAAAATCTTCTCCTCTTCCCTTCTCAGACTATTCCAACTATCTGTAGTCATACGAAGAGTAGTAAAATTAGCATCAGTAGGATTTTTCAGAACTTCCAACTGTGCTGCTTTCATTTCTGTATCAGCCACCCTTACTCTCTCTCCAATATTTGCATAATTCGTTCTATTCAGAGTTTTCAGCACTCCTTTAACAGCTTTCAACTTTCGGCAAATGCTCCACAAGTTAGAACCCTTAGAATCAGGATCCCCCAAGCAGTCCTTATCGTTTGATCATAAAAAGGAGAATCACACCAGAGCTTAAAGTATATAAACGGTTTAGGTCTAAACACAATATTTGCATCAGTTTTCAGCACTAGAGCACAATGGTCCGACATTCCAGGAGGTAATACAGTCACCTGGCTTTGAGGGAAGATAGAGACCCAATCACAGTTCACAAACACTCTGTCCAGGACGACGAGTGACTCTCCCATTAGTCCATGTGTGAAAATCCCCTATGACCTTATGATCAATTAAACATCCTTTATCCACCCAATCACCAAAATCAGCCATACTTCTATAGTTCGTGCAGCCATTAGAGGACTCCGAAGGGGCCAGAATTGCATTAAAATCCCCTAAAACTACCAAGGGGCTATTGTCAAAGTAGAAGTTTTGATAAAACTCTCTTCTATCTTTCTCCTGATTTGAACCATAAATCGCCAGAGTATAAAAGCAAATAGAACCTTCTTTAACTTTAGCTAGCACATGATGAGCTGAGTAATCTGAGATAACCAAATCAATATGCTTCCTCCACAAGAACCAAATCTTTCCTATCTCTCCATCATAGGTTTCAAAATGATTCCAGTCTACAAAGGTCTTAGATAATATTCCCCCAGCTTTATTAATCTCTACTCTAGTTTCTAGAATAAGAAGAACATCTATACTATAAGTAGCAGCCAACTTCAGAATTATTTTATGCTTATACTCCAAATTAAACCCCCTAACATTCCAGCAAAGTATCTGCATAATTATCCAGGTGGGTGAGAAGTCTTACTCTTCGAAGCTCTTGTTTGCCTTCTCTGTGGTGACTTAGCCGGCAAAGAGATATGAAGAGGAGGAAACTCCCCATCCAGTACCCCCAGAGCTCCATAAACTGATTCACTTAGAGGAATCCCCAATATAGATCCAGGGACATTACTGGTCAAGCTAGGCGTGTCCTCCACCTCAAGCGAGGTCTTAGCCATAGTGCCTAACTCTTCAAGTGCTGGAGTGGATATAGGTGAGGAATTCACACCCAAAGAGGTCTCTCCCTCATTACCTATATCCGGTGCCTTCTGGAGAGTGGGATCATCCTTCTTCACAGGTGCTCCCTCCTCCTCGGAGAGGATTCAGTTACATTGCCTGATCCCGAAGGAAGCTCCCTAGATATGTCCTTCGGCCTCCAGACAGCAGCACTTGAGGACGTCCTACCCCCCTGTACCTGAGGGCGCGACGGAGGCAGCTTTGATTGAAAATATTCCACCGGTATAGCTACTGGAGTCCTCCCTGCCAACGCAACCCTTACTTGATTTGGCTTGGCATCATCCTCTTTCATCAACACACAAGCCCTAGCCGAACGCATCCCAGAGAAGGTGTAGGTAAACAAGTCCGTGGACACAGGTTCACCTATTAAGCTTGCTAGAGAGCTCACCCCATCTTTCGTAAACAGTGGAGGAGGAACATCTTTGAACCTTACCCAAACAGATTTTACCTTAGGTTCAATCGGAATCGGTACAACATCAAATTCCCAATCTCGAAGGTGCAGAATAATCGATCGAATATGCCACGGCCCCGATCTGAGAACCCAGTCCTTGACCTCTTCACTAGGAAATCGAATCAGTAGAAGCCCGGAATGAAGGTCAGACACATAGACCATCCCGTCTCTCCCCCACAGCCTGTTCGCCGTTGCTTGAATCAGTATGAGCGGAGGCTTTTCCCCCATGAACTGTCCCACCAAGCACTCTCTCATCTGTTCCAAGCCCTGATCAACTATCCCCTGAGGGATCTGCAACACCCCATCTACCATATTTAGTTTTATGTACCTCAGAGCTAGATCCGCTGAGGAGTCAAACAAATCCGCCCACGATTTCCCTCCGACAGCAGAATCGGGAGAGATGGGAGAAGCGGAAGATGAAGCAAGCAAAGAATTCATAGACCAGTGAACAGAAAGAAAGAAGAAGGAAGCCGGCGGCGCAAGCGCCGACGACGGGAAACTTCGTCAAACCCTAGAACCTCGGAGAAAATTGAGAGAATTTGACGCGCCTCACGCGCTCAGTGATGGTTTTTATTCACAATTATTATTGTATTACTCAAATTAAATTAGTTATCAATAACTTGAAATACAAGTTTAGGTTTACAATTGTATGGTCTAGTGTCGGTCTATTTATTTCACGAGTGACAATTTCGAGTCAAGTACATGTTGGTATATTTATTTCATGAATGACATTATTTGAAAATATATTAATATATTTTTATTTTATGTTTGTAAAAATAAAACATTAACATCTTTAAGCCATTAATTTATTTAGGAAGATTTTTTATGTCGCTTCATTGTTTGTCGTTATAATTTAGGTTAAAAATGATTTTGTAGTTAAGTATCATCAATGTAGTCAAAATCCAACAAAAAAGAATGAGTGCTTCTAGACTCTTGGATGGAAACTCTAGCACTTTCATTGTGACGATGGCGGATCTAACTCGGCCGCATGATCCCCCGAGAAGCACTGAGACCTTGACGTCGTCCCCTGCTGCCTCCTTGGCTCCTCCACTCCGTGAGTTGGGCCCATGTAAACGAGCTCGAAGGGGACTCCCTTACATGCCCCCATACAGAAGCCCTCATCTAGACCCTCTCTTAGGCTAACCTTGAGGCATACGAGAATCGTTTAACTAAGAAGAAAAATTATCATGCCCCGTCCACCCGTGAAGCCCTTAAAGATACTACCAATGTGCAAGGTGAAGCAAACAGCCCCGCAACATCAAAATTAGGTCCCAAACTTTCCTCTATCCCAGTTGTCTATCAAAATCCTACCTTTCAAGCTGATAAAAATGAAGGAACAAAGGCAAGGGCTAACACTTCGAGAAGGAAAAGTGGGGATTCCCTAGGAGGATCCGACCCATATAATCCACTTATTCCCAAACCCCAACGTGGTAAGAAGACCACCGAGAAGTTACCAATCCTGAAAGGAGGAAAGAAACTATCTGGCCCCACCTCTGGGTCGATGATGACACTTGATTTATCGTGATTTTCAACCTCATTTAAGCGACATTTCCTTGCTTAAGACTAGGTTTACAGTAATAGCGAATATTCACTCAACTGTTCTTTCCCGTGCCTTTTGTGTTACCTTGGCCCGTTTCGGTATATTTAATGGTTTTCTAGTGTTTTCACGTTAGCACATGTCTTTGCCATCAAATACGGTAGCCAATGACGTGTCTAAGGCACTGGAACCCGAACAATCGCACCCGAATCAACCAGAGAAGTCATTCAAGTCAAGAAATTCCTGCTCTACTTTACACACATATTTTCGGCGAAAATCTCTTTGAGTTTCGCCGAAAACTCAAGAAGAAAATGGCAGTTCCTCACAATGATAAGTTTTCAGTGAAAACCCTAAAGTTTTCGCCGAGAACTCCAAGCCATTCGGAACAGGAGAAACAGACGGAGCAAGTCAACATTTCAACAGAAGTTTTCGCCGAAAACTTCCCCATATTTTCGGTGAAAACTCAAGGCAAAATTAGCAGAACCGCGGTTAGGTTTAAATACAAAAACCGGCGGCTGAATCAATATCATACAACACACACTCAAAATTAGAGGACGGAGATTAGAGAGAGAAACGGGAAAAGAGAGTTCGAGGAGCCAGGAACGGATCGTGACGCTGTCTTTCCATCTCGGAGAACCAGCGCTAGGAGTTGAAGATCCAGCAGATTGAAGCTGCAAGGATTCGTCGAAATTAGGTTTTTACAGTTCTTCTCTGTCTTATGGGCTTATCGAACTGCCTACAAGACTCCCATCGGTACCTCGCCGTATCAGCTGGTCTATGGCAAGGCATGCCATTTGCCAGTTGAGCTTAAGCACAAGGCATTCTGGGCTAATAAAGAGTTGAACATGAGTTATGCAGTAGCAGGTAATATGCGTCACGACCAGATCGCCGAGCTCGAGGAGCACCGTCTCCACGCATATGAGAGCACGAAGCTTTACAAGGAGCGTACCAAGAGAATTCATGACTCTCAATTGAAGACGATCAAGCAGTTCTACCCTAGAGATGAAGTACTCTTATATAACTCTCGATTGAAACTCTTCCCGGGTAAACTGAAGTCCCGTTGGTCCGGCCCTTATACCGTGGTTCGGCAGACGTCCTTGGGCAGCGTCTTAATTAAATTGCATGATCAAGAGCCATTCATGGTCACCGGCCACATGCTAAAGAGGTATCTGCAAGGATTTGCTATCTCTTTCATCGACGTGCACTACTTTACGACAGAGCTATGACACGAATCCAGGGCTCCGAAGCGATTCAAGACCACCAGTGCAGATAGGGCGCAGCGATCCTCGCTCGACAGAACCGGGCTCAATCCTCCCGTCCACCCGCACTAGCTGCACCGACACCGGCGGTTGTGACCGTAATCCCAAAGCTGTACCGGCCCCCGTGATCCCTATTGCTAGTATTCCAGCTACCGCTACTGGGGCCTTACATCCTTTCATCGCTGCCCTTGAGCCACACCAGCTCGCTATATATCAGAAGATAAAGGACATTCCTCCGGCCAAGACGACAGTGTTTTCCATCGACAGTCTCAAGAACCACAATCCGGCTTGGCACTCCACCATCGACCCCGCCCTCACCAAGGCCGGCCTGCGATCCCTGGCCACTCTTGGTTCACCCTACCCTCTGGTCTCCCTTCAGGAGTTTTGGAGCTCTTTCGAGCGCCACGTGCCAATACCCAACAATCTCCAAAAATTTGTTTCCTTCCGCCTCAGCGGTGTTTGATATGAGAAGACCATCAATGAGTTTGCTCTCTTGCTCGACCCCCTTGCCAATATCCAGGATGCATCCCTCGGGTTCCCGGACACCTACTCCATCACGAGTGATCCTTACCCAGAAGTGTGGAAATGGGCCTCCTGCCAACCTGAGATCACACCTATCGTCAACCCCACGGTAGGTGACATCGCTCACCCTATTCTTAAATTCTTGCATTATGTTTGGGTGCAGTCTTTGTGTTATTGCAGCAAGACGAGCTGTCACCATGTTTCTTTGGAGGAGCTAGTGCTATTTCGTGCTCTAGAGGAGGACGCAAACCTCCATCCCAGATGGTGGCTTGCACGATTCTTCCACAAGCGCACTACCACCAAGAAACTTCCTTCTGAGCTTCCGGGCGGACCTTTCATTTCATGTCTGATCGACAACCTCCAGCTCGGTGACAAATGGGGCCCCGATATTCCTCGTGTCCTGATTGAGCACATAGGTGCCAAACTCGCCGTAGCACAGGGCATCTACCTTTCGTTGGACTTTGAGAATTGCAAATCGCTTCCTCACCGCCTCCCACAGTCGGTTGCACGCCCACCACCGCGCCCGCAGATGGCCGCTGAGATTACTGAGCGGCTGACGCGTATTGAGAAATGGCAGCTTGACTACTCTGCTAGTTCACTTCAATGGCAGAAGGACCGAGTAGCACATGAGGAGACCCAGAATGAGCGATGGACCATTCTACAGCAGTTCATGGCCGACCAGACAGTCAGACACAAGGATGAGCTCGCATGGCGACAACAGATGGAGCAGCGACTTGGCATTTCAACCCCACCTCCACCCCCACATGCGGAACAGTGATCAGGTTGTTTCTATCCTTTTCATTTCTTTTCTTTCTTCTTTTCGGGTTTCGATCCAATTTTTTTTCCTGTGTGGATCCGGGGAACTTGTCCCGGTATCCTTTTGATCTTTTCGTTGTTTGTGTTTTGTAGGATCTTGAGTAGCTACTCCGCTCCGCTCCGGGCTCTCCGCGTTCATCCACTACACCACCTATCACCTTCCAGGTTCTTCGTATCTCTCAACCTCTTTTTTTGTCCTCTGAGGACACATAACAGTTTAAGTGTGGGGTAGGATGTTAGGATTATGCATGATCTTGCTGGATTTTCTGTGACTCTGTGGTGCAATTTTGAATCCCTCTAGCATGGAATTGCTCAATTCTTGACTTGTGATGTTAAATTGACTTCAATTTTGAACAATGACGTCTATACTGTTCCACTTAGAACCTGTAACCAACGTGTCAAAACTGATATTAAATAAGTCTAGGTCAGAACAGATCATAAATCACTCTTGTAGTTGAAACTTGAATCAATTGACTTGTTAATAACAAAGCTCGATAGCACCGTTCTGAGATGATAAATGCTAGTTTCTCCCATGTTTTTCACTCCATATTTGATCACCTGTGATGTGGCTTGAGATTAGACGGAAATCCAATTCGAAATCTTGTGTAAAAAGTTATAACTAGCTAGGATCAAAGGGCTAAATTGTTAAATCAAGCAAATGGGTTGTTTAAAGCAATTTTTGAGTTCTTCAAGTGCTGAAAATAAAGCTAGGCAAGCCCGACACCTAAGTGAAGTGTTCAGGTTAAGCACTAGCATAGGCACAAATACTGTGAGCTAGGCAGGTCCAACACCTAAGTGAAGTGTTTGGTATCGAGCACTAGTATGCAGTAAATTAATCGAAGGAAAGAGTTGTGCTTGAAATAAAATGTTGTTTAAAGCGATCCTAGCTAGAACATGTAACACACAGATCTAGAAGCGGATGAAGTCGAGTCGATAGCCACGTCACTTTTCCTACCTCCATATCCACATCATGGCTAGAGCTTAAAGTCTTTTTGATTAGAATTGGTGTTATCGAAGTTGGTTAAATATGATTAATTGAATTGCCAAGAAACGAGTCTTGTTCAAACTACTACTTGAAGTGTGCAGACATTAGTAAGGTCGAAAGCTTGTTTGGTTGATGTTCTGGCATGTGTAGGTCACTCTTTCTACGTGGAACAGTGTAAACCAAATTGTTAGAATTGAATCTCAGTTTAATCTCGTGTCATTTGTGAATTTGAGTGTGTTCTATTTCAGTTTGCTTGAGGACAAGCAAAAGCTTAAGTGTGGGGTATTTTGATGACACTTGATTTATCGTGATTGTCAACCTCATTTAAGCGACATTTCCTTGCTTAAGACACGGTTTTTAGAGTAGAATAGTGAATATTCACTCAACTGTTCTTTCCCGTGCCTTTTGTGTTACCTTGGCCCGTTTCGGGTCTATTTAATGGTTTTCTAGTGTTTTCACGTTAGCACAGGTCTTTGCCATCAAATACGGTAGCCAATGACGTGTCTAAGGCACTGGAACCCCGAAGAATCGCACCTGAATCAACCAGAGAAGTCATTCAAGTCAAGAAATTCCTACTCTACTTTACACACATATTTTCGGCGAAAATCTCTTTGAGTTTTCGCCGAAAACTCAAGAAGAAAATGGCAGTTCCTCACAATGATAAATTTTCGCCGAGAACTCCAAGCCATTCGGAACAGGAGAAACAGACGGAGCAAGTCAACATTTCAACAGAAGTTTTTGCCAAAACTTCCCCATATTTTCGGCGAAAACTCAAGGCAAAATCAGCAGAACCGCTGTTAGGTTTAAATACAAAAACCAGCGGATGAATCAATATCATACAACACACACTAAAAATTAGAGGACAGAGATTAGAGAGAGAAACGGGAAAACAGAGTTCGAGGAGCCAGGAACGGATCGTGACGCCATCCTTCCATCTCGGAGAACTAGCGCTAGGAGTTGAAGATCCAGCAGATTGAAGCTGCAAGGATTCGTCGAAATTAGGTTTTACAGTTCTTCTCTGTCTTTCCTACCTGAGATGTATTTTTGACTGTCTTTGATTCTTCTGTATTGAATATGAGTAGCTAAACTCGTAGAGCTTAGATTAGATGAACCCTAAGTGGCCCAGGACTTTAAAGCGGTCACAGATCGGCGGTGATTAGATTCGAAATTCATTCAGTTTTCCTTCGTGTTTGATTTGTTCTTTGTTCTCTGTGTTTGTCTTGGGTTTAGCCACCTAGATTAGATTCTTGTTAAGTTAAGCATAGAAGCGAACGCTCGCCTTACTTTAAAACACCAAATCAAGCAATTATCCTATTCATGGAGTGTGCCTTTCGTAGGAACCAGTTAGGGTTAATCCATTGCAAGAGTAACTCATTAATTCGTTAGTAATTGCACCAGTTAGTTAAGCCGTTGCGAGAGGCGACCGTACCCGGGCGACTAATTAATCTTGGTAGTTAGATCGGATAGAGCGAACGTTCGCCAGTCTTAAACTTAAGGGTCAGGAGTTATGGTGGTGTCTGTGAACTGAATGAATTAGAATAAAAAATCGTTGGTCTGTTGACTGCCAATGCTCTGTGATCTAAGGGGGATTCGAAGTCTAAGCTCACCTGTCGTCTGTCAAAGTCAATCAATCAATCTCTTTTATTTCTGCATTTAATTTTCGTTTCATTTCGCCTTGCTTTTTAGTATAGAAGTCGTGGAACTCACACCACGCACTACGTGTTCAACTTTGAGTAAAAATTTGTCTTCATATTTGAGTAAGCAAGTAGAAGAGGCCCGTGGAATATGATCTACCCTAGCTTCTAGCTTGGTAGTTATTTGATACCCTGTTCTACAGTTCATCAGTCGACCACCTTAAATTGCAGAGGGGCGAGACACTGTGAGTTTGTTCCATCCCTTAAATTTTACGTTTCATGTTATAAACCCAATATTGTCTGCATTTTTTAACCAAGGATAACCAAAGATAAATCTATTGATATGACTTGTCGGTTGGCTTTCGATAATTGGCCTATGGTGGACGCCCTTGGGTTCTCAGTCGTAATCTTGATTTTGTAGCTTTGTGGATATTATGGAGCTGAGGCGTTCAGATCAGGCTTCATTACAAAATCTCAGCCGCACCTTGTCTGATGAGCATACTTTTTTGCGGTTTATGCCAAAGCCTTATCCGATAGGACATTGCCTCTTTGGGACGAGATTTAAGGGATGGCCAATGACGATAACTCCCCCTCGTGCCTTGTAGGGGGTTTCAATAACATTCTCTCAGTTGTTGAGAAAGACGGGGCATTTGGCCCATGCCATTCAACGTCCTTAAAGGATTGTATTGACGAGTGTGGGCTGGTTGACCTTGTATTTTCAGGCCCTGCTTTCACTTGGTTTTGAGGAAACCTAGACAAAGTATTTTCCAACCTCGAGTGGGTCCAATGCTTCCCCAACCCTGTGGTTAAACATCTTCCGAGAATTCGCTATGATCATTAACCGATTCTTACTAGCTTTCTTGGAGGCGTGACCCAAATTTTTGGACATCGACCATTCCATTATTTGGCCTCCTGGATGACTCATTTGGAATTCTAGAGTGTTGTTTAATTGGCTTGGTCTAATACCTTTCCTATCACTAGGAATCTGTTTTCCTTGCGAAGAAGCTGCGAATCTAGAAAAAAATGTTTTTGGATGCATACACCAAAGGTACCGCAAGATTTATTGGAACTTTGGAATTTCTCAGTGGCTAAACCCTCCCTAGTTAACATTGAGGTTAAGAGAAAAACTCGGCTTGACCTTGAACAAACTATTTGGCAAGAAGCGTTGTTGTGGAATCAAAAGGCTCGCGTTAATAGACTTAGGGACAGAGATGGGAACTCACGTTTTCCACGCTTCCATAGTGAGGAGACACAGTTTCAACATGTGCAACATCCTAGGCAAATCCCAAATATACAAAGAACGGGAGAGATCCATGGGCTACGATGTAACATCCATCCTGAATCAACTCTATTAAACTCGTGGTCAAACTGGTTATGAGTATCACGAACGGTACAATACATCAAAAGAAAGTGGAAAAACCAACATTAAAATTTAATAAACCGAAAAGGTGGCCTCCAATAAATGAAATTCGAAAACCGTTCTGATAAAAAATAAATCCAAAATCAATCCTCAAACGAATACAAAATCCTCAAATGGTAATAGTCAACTGAAACGTAAAACAAAAAGTAGTGAACTCCAAGTAGATCAACAATCTTCACCTCATAGCTCCAACAACAACCTCCTCGAACTCAACCAGAACACCTGAACTCTAACCTACACACTAGCCACAAGAACCTAAAAGGGGAAGAGGGGGGGGGATCAGTTTCCTAATGAAACTGAGTGAATCCACTGGCTTAACTATACGTCGAACTACGCCTCAAGGAGCTGACCCAACACTCCACATACAAAAAATTCACAGTGGAACTAATCCTAATTTGTTCCATTTTAAGTCCCTAAAATAGTCTATGTGATCAAGTAGGTGCAGTTCTGAGTTCAACATGCATAATCCGCATCATCAACATTATCATAAAAGAACGAACTTCAGCATCGATACAACACCACCATCACATATCAACTCACAATCACATTCAACACACACACAACAATCCACGTTCTAGTTATCTATGTGAGATAATTAGGTGCCATAGAGTTTACCCTGCACCACCCCTAGTGGCCAGACGCGCCCACTCTTCCAGGAGGGTTCAAGACACATCCTTTCCCTTGAAGGATCCAAGGCTAAACTCACAATGGCACATAAAAAACAACAGGGCATGCCACTCTTTCAGGAGAGGTGACAATTTGGGGACAGTGTAGGCTCCAACCGGTTCTTTCATTTCACTCAATCATTAACCACAACATTCCAATCATCATTCCACAACCACGACACAAGGTACCAATAATCCACATCATTAACATCCTTATCGATCACAACAATTCACCAGTTTCCACAATCCATGGCACAACATTTCACAATTCTTAACCACGACAAGGGTAAACAGCTAGCTTGTCCGCCACCCCACCTTCATAACAAGGGAGAGAGAGGTAGTCATGTCGCATGTCTAGGGTCACCCTCCTGTTCGTCATTCATAGGACGACCCGTATTGGCAGGGCCATCCTCCTACAACCATAACTAACAAAGACATGTATCTGCATAAACACCACCGATCCCCAAATCTCATCGCAAACCCCAAACATATCACAAGGCATTACAATCGTACAACTAGCAATCACATAACAGTTTCCCATTTTGCTCTCTTTCCATTTCATGAAAAAACCATAATTTCATCTCGGTCAGATTACAACTCCTCATGTTACTAATCTTGTCCTATCTACGCTAAACCCTCACCTGACGAGTAAGACGAGGCTCTAAACAAATTCTAGAATCTCAGGCGAACAAAACCCCTGCTTCGAAAACGTAGCTTTTCCACTTCCTTACTGATAGCACTCAACAACAAAACAGAAGAAACCAAGAGTAGAGATATCTTCTCCTCGTTTCCAGAAATCCACAGGAAGAAACGGCGCCTTGATCGGACACCCGTAGCTCCCGAAATCAAGGTTTTAAAGTTGGAAAAATTTTGGTTCGTCAACAAGATTTTCGGGAAGAAAGAGAGAGACTGAAATTGCAGAAATCCATCAAAACCCGTCATTTTATATGCAGATTTAACAACACGACGTGTTGTATGATACACAACATGTTTCAAATATACATGACTGTGTGGTTTTAAAATCATTCTCGGTCGTGGTTTCCAGGAATTACAGCACGGTTGTGTATGAAAGATACACGACATGTATCGTGAAGACACACGACGTGTAGTAGAACTACACGGCGTGTTGTACCCACTGTACATCATACTCAAATGTAACCTCAACCCTACATGAACACGAATGTCTCAGGCTTCGATGGGATCTTAAGAGCACTATTTCCAATGCCTCGATAACCCGAACTCGAGTTCCAAGCTGTTCAGTTGGGCGGGGATGTTACATATGAGGAATATTTCAACCTTAACTGACAAGAAACCGCTTTGGAGTGTAATGGAGGAGTTCTTGTAAAAACTCTAAAGTTAAACATGCTCCAGTTGGAGCACTACAGAATGGGTGACCTCTTGGGAACTTAGTGTTATGCACCCAAAATAAATCTGTGACGGCCTAGGCCCAAAGTGAATCATATTATGTTGGAAAAGGTTGGGATGTTATAAGTGGTATCAGAGCCTCTCTGTGTCCCTCTTGAACGATGGTGCGGAAAAAACTCAATGAGGACGTTGAGTCCCTGGCAGAGGATTACGTGACATCCTAGGAAAGTCTCACATCGACAAAGAACGGGAAAGATCCATGAGTTATGAGGAATAGTTCAACTTTAACTGGAAAAACGCGCTTTGGGGGTGTAATGGATGAGTTCTTGTAAGAACTTCAAAGTTAAATGTGCTCAGGCTGGAGCACAATAGAATGGGTGACCTCCTGAGAAGTCACTATTATGCACCCAAAACCAAATCCATGAGGGCATATGCCCAAAGAAGACACTATCTTGTTGGAAAGGTTTGGGATGTTACAACAAGATTCTGACTATGAAACTTGAGGATGGGAGTTGGGAAGAGAACCCGATTCACATAAAATACTCATACTTTGCTTCCCTCTTACACCAGGATGATCACACCGTCGCTGTTTGAACTGAAGGTTTATGCCGTATCTTAGACAACCAGGACAGGTCCTTAACCCACCTCACATCTATAGATGAGATCAAAATTTCAATTTTCAAGATGGGTGCCCTCAAAGCCTTGCCAAAAGATGGGTTCCAACATGCTTTCTTCCAACAGAACTAGGATGCCGTTGGACCAAACATCCATCAGTTTATTTCTAGGTGCTTCAAAAACCCCACAGTGATGGTCGATGTCAACGAGACGATTTTGATTCTTATTCCCAAACGTGTCCGACCTGAAATGATGATGTTTGGGGCCAAAAGGCCTTCTCAAAAATACCAAGATGAGCTAGAATCATATTCTCACACAGTCCCTTCGTTTAGCTAACTTACGAAGAGGGAAATTCTCAACGGGGGTGAGTTGTAGGTTCATCAAGTATCACAATCAAACATCACAAACAAACAAATAGACTTGGGTCAACCTCGATCAACAATTAACAGTGTCTCAAAGAGCATGGAAATATGTCAATTTGATTCAAGACAACGCAAACAAAATGACCAAGATGAAGGAGGACGAGAATGGAAGAATGTAGACAACTTCCCCCTAAATATAATGACTAATGACTAAGTTGGTGAATCTAGAATGATCAAAGCTCGTTTCATGCATTTTAACCGATAAGACATATCAAACATGGGTCCTAACACTCTATCAAGACCTTAGAAATAGGCCAACCACTAACCAATACGACTCTAGCCACTAATTGGCCAAATGTGAGACACACGTCAAGTGTTCGACAAAATGCCTCTAATGATTTTCACCCAGAGCTAACCTAATTCTCACCCCTCTCTCGAGTGAAACAAACAATCAAGAGAATACTCCTAAGCTCTATGACATAAACACCCTCTCGAGATGAATAAAACCAAGTATCAAAGCAAAATCAAGCATAACACTTAAACATGGGAAAAACACAATGAAGAACAAATTATATTCATGGCAATGACATTAACAACAAAATTTCATCATCATCCAACACAACACAATAAACCAAATAGTCAATCCCATTAGGGTTCCACAAATCTAACCCTTGAGGGTTCCATTACACATGATAGAAGAGAGAAAGAGAAAAACTAAAATGGAGATTTAACCCATGAATCTTCAATCTAAGGTGTTTGCTTCTTCGATTTGTGCTCCCAAGGTGTTTGATGATGGTAGAATATGATTAAGAGTTATTAGAAGTGAGTGAAGGATGTTTAGGGAAGATGGGGAGGTTCCCCTTCATCAAAATCACTTTGGATGTGAGCTGGGATCGAACTCCCTTCAAAACCCCCCAAAAAACATTTATAGGGCTGAAACAGTGGTGTGGCATTCATAAAAAATAGTGGTGTGGCACGCCTTTATCACACCAAAGGTCTTGCCAGCATTCTTCCTAGAGTGTTGAACTAGTTTTGGTATTTCGTCAATATCTTGAGCAACTGGACTCCAAATTGATCACCGTTCGAACCCGTGGCTTCATATTTGTTCCCTGTATCGTGGAATCGCCTGAAAACCCAATAAAAACACCTCAGATGAAGTGAAAATGCACCACAAGGGTCCCAATAGGGTATTTAAGACAAGTTATCATGAATGACCAAGACCACTTAGAAACATCAAATGCATGCAGAAATCACACTAGAAATGTGTCAATTATGGGGGATTCAATGATATTATAATCGAGTCATCGTATGGCTCACCTCCATTCAATAAGCCTCTATAATGTTTGGTGAATATGATCTGACCAGTCATGTGTGGTCTCATTCAATCTGACCAATTGAGCTTCATCCATGATAGACTAATCAATGATAACATAATTATCTTGTAGGAAGTTATTCACACTATGGAGCACGAGAGGGGTCGCATAAAAAAAAATGGGACTTAAGGTTGACCTAATGAAGGCTTATGACCGTATTAAATGGTCGTTCTTGGAAAGCACCCTCTAGGATGGCCGTGCTTTCAACTATAAGACTTATCATGAAATGTATTTGTTGAACGAGGATGCAAGTGCTATGGAAAAGTGAACTTCTTGACGAGTTTCAACCCCAAAGAGTTATTCGACAAGGTTTTCCCCTCTCCCCCATTATTTTTCACCCTCTATATGGAACACTTGAGTCACATTATAGACAAAGCGGTGTTGGCTGGAAGGTGGAAACCAATTGTTCTTAATCTGGGAGTCCCTCGACTCTCACATGTTTTCTATGCAGATGATCTTATGCTCTTTGCTGAGGCATATATGGACTAGTTAAACATCATTGGAGAATGCCTCGATGATTTTTGGTTGGCCTCTTATCAGGCTATAAGTTGGGACAAATCGATAATTTATGTCTCTAAGAATGCTCCTTGGACCTTGGGTGCCGATATCGCCACTTTTCTTGGGATGCCCCAAAAACAAGACCTCAACAAGTATCTTGGAGTACCTGTTTACATAGTCGAACAACGACCATTACCTAACAAGAAATATTGGATAAGATGGACAAGAAGCTAACCGGTTGGAAAGCAAAAAAGTTGTCTCTAGTAGGCAGAGTAACTCTAGATCAATCGGTTCTAGAAACCATCTTGAATTATGCGATACTAACTATAGTTCTCATAGGCACTACCTGTGAGACAGTTGATAAGGGAATAAAAAAATTTATATGGGCTTCACCATCAAAATAAAGAAAGATTCACCTCATCAAATGGGAAAATGTTTGTCAACCGAATCTCACGGCGGATTGGGATTTAGGTGTGCAAGACTGCTAAATAATGGCTTTCTAATTAAACTTTCTTTCCTTTTCTTCCAGCAACATGATTTCTTGTGGGTTAAGGTGCTTTAAGAAAAGTACTTTCGGCATTCAGGGTAGGCTCTAACCATGAAAAACCTCACCTCCCAATTATCCCTCTGACGGGTTATATCTCGGATGAGGCCAGAGATGATTTGAGGCTCGAGAGCTGACCTCCGAGATGGGAAAACAACTGCCTTCTATACTACAAGATGGGTCGACCCCAGGGCTTGTCTCATCGACCAGAGCACCCGGGAAGCACCAAAGATCAATATCCATGACAAAGTCGACTTGTTCATCACTATTAATGGGAGTTGGGACGTGGAAAGGCTTCGAACATACCTGCCAGATGACGCCATCCAACATATTGCAGACATATGTATCCACTAGCTGAAGAAAGAGGTGACGACACTTGGATCTGGGAACGGGATTGCGAGGGAAATTTCAAATTCACTTGGCCTACGAGTTGTTGACCAAGGAAAGAGATACATCGGAAGATAACATCTAGAGAACAATATGGTGATGTATAGTCCCAAGCAAGGTTCATCATTTCCTATGGTTGGATGGACAAAACATATTGCTCACGATAGTGCTCACAAACACAGAAAGGTTCATTATTTATGTTCCATCCAATAATTTCTTGTGGTTGGATGGAACAGAAATGATCAAGAATCCTTGGTTTCATGATGACTTCACACCTTCATACCGATGACCAATGGCTCTTTGGGATCGCATGTCGGTTGTTGTGGAAGGACATAAATGACCTCATTTTCTCTAACTATGATGTGTAGGTGCGCAACCTCATAGCTCGCATTAAAACCTAGGCTTTATGGATCATGAAGGCAATGGAAAGAGATGATCAATTGTTCAGTTCTACACTAGATCAGAACGGATGGAATCATACGTGGGATCCAGGACCTTAGGGGTACCTTACGATTAATACTGTTTGGTCAGACCATCCAAATTAATGGGAACTATAGCAAGAAACATGGCCACGAAGAAGAAGGAAGGTGTCAGTTCACCTTCGCGATGACCTCCGCTCATGCTCAGTTACCTGAGCTAAACTCCGAGGAGCCATCTAAGACCATGAACTAGCTTGGACTAATAATTTCAGGAAAATCCAATTGCAACTTGACTAAAGAGTGCCCATCCAACTCCTCTAGGGTGTTTTCAAATTTTATAGCAGTTTATTTGTTGCTATGCAACTTGACTACAAGTGACCTTATACAGAAAAAACTTTTAGTAAAATTTTCTCAACTTACTAGCAATCAAAGGGATACCAAAGTACCTAAACAACAACACCCCCTTCCTAAAATCACTAGCAAAAATAACCCTTAACTTCAAGATCTGGATCAACACCTACAATATGCAGTTCTCTTTTATCTGGATTATATACGAGTCCTAAACACTACAAGAAAACATGTAATTGGTCACGGTTTTTAAGGGGTATTTGTCCCGGTTTGGAAATCCTTGACTCTGCGAAACTAATCCAAAATATCAATAATGCCTTTGACAGAAGTAGCATTAACCTTAGTAAAAATAATTAAATCATCGGCAAAGAAAAGGTGAAAAAAAATCCCTTCACTTCGCGGATGATAGCTAAAATTTCCAGCAAGAGCATCATCATCCACCAAATTACTAAGAACCTCCATTGTTATCACAAAAAGATAGATTGAAATAGGATCACCTTGTGTCAACCCTTTCTTAGCTGCAAAATGTCCATCGAGAGTTCCATTAAGGTTCACTAAAAGCATTGTAGAACGAAGACAAGTTTCAATCCAAGAGATATAAACAGAAGGGAAACCATCTCATCAAGAACTTTAAGTAAAAACCCTCAGTTAACACTATCAAACGCTTTGATAAGATCCACATCAAGATCAAGACATGGAGAAATACCTTTAGATCAATAAGGCCTTAACAACTCGCAAGTCAACAAAATATTATCACTTATAAGTCTCCCAAAGACTTGCTTATAAGAGAAGGAAGGACTGCACTCATATGGTTAGCAATTATCTTAGAAATCAGTTTACAGACCACATTGCAACATGAAATTGGTCTAAAGTCTTTAATATCATTCAAATTCGTCTTCTTAGGGATCAAGGCCAGACTAACCGAGTTAACAAAATTTCGGGAGCTTACATGTGATAAAAAAAATAGAGCACTACATTGGTGACATCTTTAGCCATCGTATTCCAACATTGCTTATAAAACGAAACTGGAAACTATCCGGGCCATTGGCTTTATCCCTGGCCATACTATTCAAGGCATCAACAACATCCCTAGGAACTACTTGACGAGCTAAGGCATCATTCTGTTCATCCATTAAATGTCTTTTGATGACCACATTCCAATCTAACTCATCTACAATAGAATTAGTACCAAGTAACTCCCTGTAATAGGAAACAACTATACATTGTGTTCATTCAACATCATCCACTAAAACACCATTAGCATATTTTAACTGCCTAATGGTGTTCCTAAGATTATGAGAGCGAACTTGATTAAAGAAGTACCTGGAATTCTTATCACCTTCTTTTATCCAAAGCGATCTTGATTTTAGCCTCATGAAGCACTCCTCATCTCTCTCTAGTTGTTCAAGTTCCACTATGCAACTTCTCATATCAGCAAAATGACCAGGACTAGATCATTAAATGGTATCCTCTGCCAAGAAATTATTTCAGCCCTCTTCACCATCACCCTATTTTGAATATCCGAATAACCATCCACATTTAGCTTGTTAAAAGAAAATTTCAAACCTCTAAGTTTCCCATACAACTTATAAAAGGAGGGTGTTAGAACTATACTTCGACCAAGCTTTCTGCAATATTCCATCAAACTGACTATTCTGAAAGTAGTAGCTATAATACTTATAAGGTTTAGGTCTCGAGTGTCTTAAAGAACTATTACAAGATAAAAAGCACAATGGTTTCAAACTGAGTAGGAAATAACATCAACTAGACTTCTTGAGAACTTAGAATGCCATTCCTCGTTAAAAAAGAATCGATCTAACCTCCTTGCTGTAACATCAATAACTCTGTTATTAATCCAGGTATAAAAGGGCCTCGAGGAACTTTGCTCTTTAATGTCACATTCCTTAAGCATTTCCTTAAAAACTTGGTGACGCGACCATCAATGTCAAGCATGGCTCGTTGACTTTAAGGGTCGGAAAGGCTAGTGTTACATTCCGCCTCAAGGACGGTATGCAATATTCTACTATGCAAGAGGCGCATTGTTTATCTATTGATTATGTGGAGTTGTTGTCGGCCAACTCTAGTACTAATGAAAACTCTAGCATTTCTTCAAAGATTTGCATGACAGGAACTGAGCAGGCTACCCATCTGAAGAACAAGTCTCTGGCACAGAAGACAAAGGAGGAAGAGGAACAGAAGGCACCCATTGGTGGAACTCGACAAGTTAGACGTCATGGAGACGCGAAGGAGGTGTGCAAAGCGAAAAAGAAGGTGACTTGGAAGTCAATTGACCCTCCATCATCTGCCAAGCCACTGGACGAAACCATCCATCATCCATGATTGGTGATTGCTACTATTTTTTTTTATAAACTGATTGCTACTTGTTGTGTGCAGAGAATAGTGAGACCGGTTTGTTTGGTTAATTGTTATAAGTATAACAGTATAAATTTCATTGTTAGAGATTGAATTTCGATTTAACTGACCTCGCCATTTGTGAACTTGAGTGTGTTCTAAATTCAATTTGCTTGAGGACAAGCAAAAGCTTAAGTATGGGGTAATTTGATGACACCATAATTATCAATGATTATTAGCCCCAATTAAGCGACATCCCATTGTCTAAAACATGGCTTTAGGGGTAGTTTAAGGGATTTCAGTTATTTACTCTCTTTCTCACTGATTTGACCTTGGCCCGTTTCGGGTCTATTTGATGTGTTTTCTAGTGTCTATGTGAGTACACATGTTCTTTCTATTGAATAAGTAACCATCGGTAGTGTTTGAGATGCAATCGAGCTGCAAGAAGTGACCCGGGGTCATCGGAGAAGTCAGATGATCGAGAACTTAATCACATCTGCCAAGAGAAGAACTTTTCGGTGAAAAGTCCAAAGTTTTCGCCAAAAAGTTGATGAAGAATTTAATGTGAATTTTGGCGTTGCATTCATCTAATTAATTATGAAGAATTTTTCGCCAAAAACTTCTCAATGTTTTTGGCGAAAAGTTTGTGAAGAGAAGTGAAAATTTTCGGCATCGAGGATTATTGAAACTATTCTGAAGAAGTTTTCGTCGAAAACTTCTCAATGTTTTCGGTGAAAAGTTCAGTCTTTCTAGACTGAATACAGAGTCGGATTTTAAGCCTATTTCAGGAGCCATTCAGCCCTCATTTGATTCATTCTCGATTTTTCAGACTTTCTGCACACAGGAGAGAGATCAAAGCATATTCTGGAGTTCTTAGAGAGATTTGTTCATAATCATTTCATCCCGGAAGACGCTCGGAACTAGGAGTTGAAGATTTCTCAAGATCGAAGCTTCACAGAATTGTCGAAATTAGGTTTTTCATATCTTCTATGTTTTTCCTTTCTGAGATGAATTCTATTGCAGTCTTTGATTCTTTTGTATCGAATATGAGTAGCTAAACCTGTCAAGTTTAGATTAGATGAACCCTAAGTGACCTGGGGCTTTAAAGCGGTCACAGATTAGCGTAATTAGATCTTAATTCAGTTTGTTCTTTTTCATAATTGATTTGTTCTTCAATTTTGTTTCTTTTCTAGCTTGATCACCTAGTTTGGATTCTTGTTAGAATAAGGATAGTTGGCGAACGTCCGCCTTATCCTAGAACGTCAAATCAATTAGTTAACTATTCAATGAAATCATTCCTCTAGTATGAACTATTTAGGGTTAATCTGTTTCAAGAGTAGCTCATTAAAATCAATTCAAGTGCACCAGTGAATTATCTGTTGTAGAAGTGAACGCACAGGTGGGTAATTAATCTTGGGAGCTAGTTCAATAGTAGCGAATGTTCGTGGACTTAGACCGAAGGTGATATGAACCACTACAGCCGTGGGCAGATGACCCTAATACCGTAAGTTGAGTGATCAGGAACAACAAGTCGACCTTAGATCCGCAGAGGGTACTTGGACCCACTGTGATGTGAACCGCCGCAACCGTGGGCAGATGACCCTTGAACACCACAAGCTGATCTCCTAGCAACATATAGAAACCTATGAAACCAGGGCGGATTAGGAATTTGACCCTCTAGCTATAAAGGAGCTAGGAACAACAAGTATCAAGTCGAAGGCACCACTTCAAGAGATAGGAGCTCTTGATGATAAGCCGATACTTAAGCGATGCAACAACGAGCAAAGGCTTGAAGGGAATAGAACAAAGTTCTGAAAAAGGGGCTTTATTAATTTCAAAGTTGTGTTCTACAAGGGAGGCCGACGACCTCTATTTACAGGGAGGGATTCGTGAACAGGCTCTACGAATCCTCCTTAGACTCTAACTCTTAAACTATTAAAATAAAATAAGAGTCCTAATTAGATCACTAAAAGGATTGAATTATTCCTAAATATACGACACTAGAAAGGAAAAACAACTTAAACAAATATTAAAAAGTCTTGAGTACCAAGAAAACCCCTAAATTGGCTAATGCGGCAGAATCCGGAGAAACCCTAATCAGACGCCCGACGTGTTTTCTGATCCGCCCATATTAGGTGACCAGCTTCCTAAATAGGTGGCATCTTCGTGGAACTTCTCCAACTCCTTCAGGGATCGGTGGCTGAGCTTCGTGGGCCTCCAGGCTTTCAAGGCTGGTGGAAAATCGAAAAAAAGCCGAGCCAATTGGTGGCTCGGCCCAAATTGGTCCGGTGTAGCGCTCCAGACTAGGCCCGGTGCTCGTACTTGGCCTGCTTCGGGCCTCAGGTGTTCTGCCCAGGCCTTCCGTCTTTTGTCTCGGGCCTTCTTTAGAGCACGCCTTAGGGACGTCATTGAGAATTAGTTTGGTCCTGGGGCCCGGTGGAGTCGACTCAGGGCTTTGAACGGATGTTATGCTCGGCCCGGGGCTGGTGATAGCGCCCGATCTCAGCATCATTGCTCGGGGTAGCCTTAATCCTTGGTCTCGGTCCGGCTCTTGCTCCAGGAAGGTTCCCTTGACTTCTAGGAGGGTGTATCCTCCCTTGGTCAGCCTATCTGCATCCTCCTCATGGCCTTCCTTGAAGGCCTTGGTCTGGCTCCGGTCAAGGGTGGCTCGGGTCGAGTCCAGGACACAGGGGGCTCATCACGATGGTTCTATATAACCAGGAACCCTAAGTGTCCGGAGTTGAATGGTACCACGAAGACAAAGATGATGACCTTGAACGACGATAAACCTAGGCCTAAGAGCTAAGAAACTACATGTTAAAGCTAGAAGGAACAAAGAACGAAAGTTTTAAATAATCATCTTTAATCAAGGGGAGGTTGTGAAACAATGAGTACAATGGATCATATATATATGATTAGGTTCAGTCTAGAGCTTCTCCATGTCCTTCTATGAAACTACTACTAATACAATTAAAAATTCGTAGCGAAACTAAAAAGGAATAAACAAACTAAGAGTTCTAAACTAAAGAGGAATCAAAATCCATGTAAAAATCTTGATGTCACTTCAAAACGTCATAACTCCCTCTTTTGGATGAATCTAGAAGCGAATAAGGTATTCCTGGAAAGAATGTCTCAGTAGCTTTCTAATGCACTTTTCTTTACACCGTTTGGGCTTCTGTAGCTTTAGTTATGTTCGTTTTAGTAAAACGGGGCAGATTGACTTTTCCTTCATCAACAAGGAGAGCTAGTTTCTTTGAGCCCAAGTAACTTAAGGAGGCTTAGATCCACCTTTTAATTCATCACTTGATGTCTGTTGATGTCACACCTAAGATCACGTCATTTCCTCCTTCTTTAAGATGATTCATCCCGAATCGTAGTGGTGGCCCCGCCCGGTCGTTGTTCGGACGTTTCAACCAAATAAAAACTACTAATGCTAAAAAGCGTATAGCAGATCGTATTCCGAGGGCTTTCTATGATTGGTTACTTCAGAACTAGCAAAATACTCAAAGGTAAACACGTTGTGCGTGGTGTGAGTTCCACGACTTCTACTTCTAAGGAATGCAGAAAAATTAAAAAGGATTAAACTAAAGCAGATTGGGAATTAGGGTTTAAAAACAAGAATGACAGACGAACTTAGACTTTGAATCCCCCTTCGTTCCCCAGAAGCATTGGCAATCAACAGATCAGCGGATTTCGATTCTCATTCAATCAATTACTAAGACACCACCATAACTCCTTACCCTTAGGTTTAAGACCGGCGAACGTTCGCTCTATCCGTTCTAACTACCAAGATTAACTAGCCGCCCGGGTACGGTCGCCTCTCGCAACGACTTAATTAATTGGTGTGATTACTAGTGATTAATGAGTTACTCTTGCAGTGAATTAACCCTAACCGGTTCCTACGAAAGGCACACTCCAATTATAAGGTCAATTGTTCAATTCGATGTTCTAAAGTAAGGCGAGCGTTCACTTCTATCCTTAGCTGAACAAGAATCTAATTTAGGTGATCAATCTGGGCAAGAAACATGAACAATGAAGAAGAATCAAACATGAAAAAGAACTGATTGAATTTCGAATCTAATCACCGCCGATCCGTGACCGCTTTAAAGCCCTGGGTCACTTAGGGTTCATCTAGTCTAAGCTCTAAAGGGTTTAGCTACTCATGATTATTACAAAAGAAACAAAGACAAGGAAAGAGTTCATCATTCAGAGGAAGAACAGAAAAGAATCTGAAAAACCTAATTTAGACGACTCTGGCAGAAATTCGATCTTCGGTAAGTTACACTCCTAGCTCCGGTTCTCCGAGATGGAAGGGATGGCGTCACGATCTCTATCCGGCTCTTCGAACTCCAGCTCTTCGACTCCAGAGAACTTCAGAGAATTCTGATCTCGAAAAGTTGTATTATGATTAATTATGATTGTTCTCCCCCTTTTGTTGGGCCGCCGGGTTAAGTATAAATACTTAACCCTAAATTAGCCGAGTCAGCCTAATATTTTCACCGAATATTCCTTAAGAATTTGGCGAAAATTTGGTTCAGGGGCTGATTTCTCTGGTCTTGAATTTCGGTCCGAAGAGTTGATTGATTTCGCCAAAGACATGCTTGACTCGGCACCAGTTGATTTGCACTATTGATTTCGCCGAAGATGCAAGCCTGTTTTCGCCAAAAATGCAAGTGTGAATGGGCAGATTTCGGCTTGAACTTGATCGACTCCTTTGATTGATTCCGGTTTGATTCCTCGAGGTTCCTACGCCTTAGACATGTCCATGGCTACGTTATTTGACGGCAAAAACCTGTGCTAACACAAAAACACTAGAAAACCATCAAATAGACCCGAAACGGGCCAAGGTAACACAAATGGCACGAGATAGGGCAATAGGTTGAATATTCGTTATTCTACCCTAAAAACCATGTCTTAAGCAAAGAAATGTCGCTTAAATGAGGCTGATAATCACGTCAAATCGAGTGTCATCACGTAGCAAAAAAAAATGTTACTAACAAGATGGCCTCACGAATCTCTCTTCTATCAATAATCTACACTCACTTTCACTCTTTTTCTTTCCTCTCACGTGTTTATGAACTCAATATTCAAGCTCAAACCATACCCACACACTCGAGAATTTTTCAACTCACTAGGAAAACAAGACAGTCCTAGATCTACTGGGAAAAGGAGATGTATACTAGAATCCTAAACCAACTAGGAAAAGGATAGGAGAATCAATTCCTAATCCAACTAGGAAACTACTAAAACAAATCCTAGAACTACTAGGAAAATGTGATAGTGTTGAAGCACCCAACATAAACATGCAGTATCAATTCCAGTGACAAAAATTGAAGCAAACGAATGCATGTTGTATGATAAAAAGCAGGTCAACACGGGCCTCGGGTAACACTGAAAAATATCATGAATGCCTGCAATAGAATTTGTCGGGCGACACTTCTTAATTTGAACAATGTCTGAAAGTAGAAACCTATGCTTGAACAACAGATAACCAAACAAAGAGAACATGTTAACAAGTGCTAGTGGTAACTATAGTTAAAGACAAAACATGTTAACTAGTTAACACACATATATGCCACAAAAAACTCTTAGAGAACTAGTTAAATACCAAACGAGAACTAGTTAACTAGTTAACATATAGAGATGTTACATAGTTAACTAGTTAACAGACCTAATAAAAACCCAAACTCATAACAAAATCGTACATGCAAAACCTAAAAACACACAATCTCAAATCAAAAACTCAAAAACCTGTTCAAAAATTGAAAAATCACCACTGGTAAACAACCCCCACCCCCTCCCGAAAAAAATTGAGATTCAAACCCTAAAGACCCCTTCCTCCAAACACACTAACATAGAAAAACTGAAAACGTGAACAAAAAATTGAAGGAAAACGAACTGAAACACAGAAGCTACAAAGTATAAAAAAAATTGCTCTTACCTAGAGAAGTTAGGTCTAACCATATAAGCTAATCGGAGGAAAGATGATGAAATAATGGGAATGAAACAAGGAGAATAAGGGAATGAAGAAAAAAATGAAGAATGGAGGTGTGAGAAGATTAAAAGGAACTGCAGAAAATTGAAAATCAGAGCTGAGAGATCGTGGAGAAGCTCAAAGATTGTGGAGGAGGTTGAGGAGGTGAGGGGGGAAACGGAGCTGAAGGTGTGGGAAGACGTAAGGACGGTTGGAGCAAAAATGGAAAAGAGAGGATGAAAGGTGAACTTTCGAAAATGCCACTGAGTGAAGTGAATTGATCTCGTCCACTGAATTGAAAATGACAGATCGGACGGCCCAGAAAAGGTTGGACCGTGATGACACTAGATTTGACGTGTTTATCAGCCTCATTTAAGCGACATTTCCTTGCTTAAGGCATGGTTTTTAGGGTAGAATAATGAATATTCATCAATTGCTCTATCTAGTGCCATTTGTGTTACTTTGGCCCGTTTCGGGTCTATTTGATGGTTTTCTAGTGTTTCTATGTTAGCACAGGTTTTTGCCGTCAAATAAGTAGCCAAGGACGTGTCTAAGGCATTGGAACCTCGAGGAATCGCACCGGAATCGATCCAAGGAGCCAATCAAGTCGAACCAATTCCTGCCCCGTTTTACACTGAAGATTTCACCGAAAATACCTTCACATTTTGGCAAAAATGCATGTACAAATTGACTGATGTCAGCCAAAGGGTGTTTTCGGCGAAAACACTAAGTTTTCGCCGAGAACCGACGGTCTGAAAACTACAGATGAATCCAGCCGGCGGTCATCCCTTTTGCACTAGGATTTTCGGCGAAAATCCCTTAATATTTTCGGCGAAAATCTTAGTTAAAATCCGGCGGTATTAGGGTTAAGTATAAATACTTAACCGGCGGCCCAAAATCAGAGATGACTTTTCAGAATCATAATTACGAACTAATACCAAAGACTTCGAGGATTCTCAAGAGTTCTGAAGCAGAGTTTAGAGTTCGAAGAGCCGGGAAGAGATCGTGACGCCATCCCTTCCATCTCGAAGACTCGGAGCTAGGATTGCAGTTTACCAGAGATCAAAGTTATGCCCGAGTCGTCTTAATTAGGTTTTTCAGATCCTTTTCTGTTCTTCCTCTGTTCAAGATGAACTCTTTCTTTGTCTTTGATTCTTTTGTGAAAAACATGAGTAGCTAAACTCGTAGAGCTTAGACTAGATGAACCCTAAGTGACCTAGGGCTTTAAAGCGGTCACGGATCGGCGGTGATTAGATTCAAAGTTCAATCAGTTTCTCTTTCATGTTTGATTTGTTCTTCATTGTTCTGTTTCTTGTCTGGATTGATCACCTAGATTAGATTCTTGTTAAGCTAAGGATAGAAGCGAACGCTCGCCTTACTTTAAAACATCAAATTGAACAATTAACCTAATCATTGGAGTGTGCCTTTCGTAGGAACCAATTAGGGTTAATCCACTACAAGAGTAACTCATAAATCATTAGTAATTGCACCAGTTAAGTTAAGTCGTTGCGAGAGGCGACCGTACCCGGGCGGCTAATTAATCTTGGTAGCTAGATCGGATAGAGCGAATGTTCGCCAGTCTTAAACCTAAGGGTAAGGAGTTATGGTGGTGTCTTAGAAATTGATTGAATGAGTATTGAAATCCACTGATCTGTTGATTGCTTATGCTCTGGTGAACGAAGGGGGATTCGAAGTCTAAGTTCGTCTGTCATCTCTGTTTTCAACCCCAATTTCCAATCTTTTCTTAGTTTAAATTTTTAATTTCCTTGCTTTTTCATAGAATAGAAGACGTGGAACTCACACCACGCACGAAGTGTTTAAACCTGAGTGATTTGCCAGCTTCTTTGAGTAGTCAATATTAGAAGACCCGTGGATATGATCTACCCTAGCTTCACAGCTTGGTAGTTATTTGCTAAACCTGCTCTGCAACGTTCATCAAATTGGCACCGTTGCCGGGGACTTCTTTTAATTGTTTGAAAGAAGAACTGGCATTTTATTCTTCTACCTTCCATCTTTCATTTTTCCATCCACTTCGATTTTACACTGGTTTGCTTGTTTTTTTTTTTTTTGTTATTTGTAGGTTGTTCACAGGTGTATGCATCGCTGCCCTTGGACTCGCTCTCAAACCGACAAGGCTAAGAGCATAGAGAGACCAGGTAGTTCTGCTCCACCTCGACAATCACAGATTCTGAAGAGAGGCAGAACCAATCCACCTCCAACCGTCACTCCAATCAAGATCGAGGAACTGAAGGAGAGTTCCTCATCTTCTTCTTCACCTTCATCTTCATCCGCTTCATACACCGAGTCACTTTCACCTCCTCCATCTCCTACCATGGATGATCAGTTACCACCACCAGGCGGTGATTTACCACCACCACCACCATCAGTAGCACAGAAGAGTCTAGCTGACTACAACAGCCGAGCGCGACTAGCGTTCGATCTTCTATAGCCGTGCCGCGCGTTGAAGGAGATCAAGATTCCATTCTTGACTATGATCTCTAGGGATCTATAGTTTGAAGGCAGGCCACTAGACAATCCGTGCACACATCTGGCGGATTTCCTTGATCTCTACAGCACTTTCAAGAACGGAAACCTCGACAAGAACACTCTTTGCTTGAGAGCTTTCCCGTTCTCTCTGAAAGGCGCAGCTAAGAGGTGGCTTACTGGCAAACCACCTGGATATTACACTGATTGGGATACTCTTGCTCAGGACTTCGTCGAAGAGTACTTCCCTCCTGCCAGAACAACAGCTATCAAGGAAAGCATCGCCAAATTCTCCTAGAAGGAAGGTGTAAGCCTATATGATACTTGGAATCAATTCCAAGAACTTCTCTACAACTGTCCTCATCACGGTTTCGAGCAGAGGCAGTTAGCTGAAATCTTTGGTCGAGGTCTTCGAGAAGAATCTGCCAAGTGGGTCAATTCTCTAGCTGAAGGGGATTGCACTACACTCACACCTGAAGCTGCTCTTCTTCATTTTGCGAACTGTGCCTCCAAGTCAAGGAACTGGGAATGACAATCTGAAGGATCAAGAAGCAAGCTCGATCTCGAAGCTACTATAAAGGCAGAAGTAGAGAAGCATCTGAAGGAGTCTTCTACACCCATTAAACCGCCAGCAGCTTATGTCTATGTTGCTGATTACGAGTGGTGTGGAGCTTGTGCGCACAATGGAGGCGATGCCAGAATTTTGGTAAGACAGAAGTCTGGTCCGCCGAAGAGGTCAATTTTGTTCAACAAGGCTTCAACAACAATCAAAATGGTTATGTTGGCTACCGCAACTTTAGGCAACAAGGGAATTATCAAGACAGACCTCCCTACAATAATGGCGCCAACCATAACAGAACCAGAATAATCGACCTGCTGGTCCAGCTCAGGATCAGAAGCCTAACCATCTGCCGGGAGGTGTCTATCAGCCGCCACACCGTAATCCGGGTAACTATGGAACTGCTCCTGGCAATCGCCAGAATCAATATTTGAATAACACCTATACTGGTCAGCAGCACCAGAAGGAGAACAACGTTAGTGACCTGGAAAAGAAGCTTAGTCAGATCATCACCTGACTTGATGATCATGACAGTCAGTTCAAAGCTCAAGCTCTTCTCAATCAAGAACGGATCGCATCCGGTCAAAGAATTGAGCAAGCTGTGAACCACATCTCGAGCATGCTAGCATCTGGTCGGCCATTTGGCCAACTTCCAAGCCAGATAGAGCCAAATCCGAGAAAAGAGCAAGCCAAGATGGTAACTGTTCAAGATTTTACTGATCCACCTACTAATGTTTCCTCTGATTTATGCAGGATCCCTGAAACTCCGGAGAAGAAGGAAGCACGGAAAGTGGCCTAAGGAGTATGATCCTCCTCTTGCTCCGTACTATGTGAAGCCCCCTTTTCCAAGAGCAATGCTGCTAAATGCGAGGATCGAGACTGGCATGAAGGGGAGCAAAGAAGGATATCCTGACATTCGTAGCAAGAAAACTTCCTCTCCATATCCAGCTAAGTGTTCTGATCCTGGTTCTTTCACTCTACCTCTAGTCATTGATGATGTTGAGATAGAGCGTTGTTTGGTTGATCTAGGCGCGTCTGTTAACGTTATGCCTATGAGTCTGTATGAGAAATTGAATCTAGGGAAACTTGAACCGACTAGCATACAACTTGTCTTTGCTGATAGATCATTGAAAACCCATAGGGGAGAAATCAAAGACGTTGTTACTAAATGTGGTCCTTTCACTTTCCTAGCTGACTTCGTGATCATAGATACTAGTGAAGAGGATTCTACCATTCTTATAGGTCGACCTTTCATGGCAACATCCGGAATGCAAATTAATGTTCCGAATGGTTCTTTGACTTTGAGGGTTGGTAGGGAAACGATAACATTCCGTCTTAAGGACGGTATGAAATATGCTCCTAAGAATGAAGAATCTCACTGTCTAGCTGTTGAAACTGTGGAGTTGACTTCGGTCAACTCCGTTACTGATGTCTCTTCCAGTGTTTCTAGATCAGTTGTTGCTGCAGATGTTGAACAGGTTATGAAGCAGAAGCCAAAATCTGCCGCTCAGAAGCCGCCAAAGAAGAAGGAACTGAAAGCCTCTTCTCACCGCCAAAACAAGAAACCTAGCAGGCCCCGGGGGAAGAACAAGAAGGCAAAGACTCAAATGGTCTGGAGACCAGTTGTGCCGCCACCTTCTTCCGAGCCAGCCACGCCACCAGTTCCTGACAAGCCACCGGCGCATGAGCAGAAGAAGAAGGACAAGCTGAAAGCATCTCTTAAAGAAACTCCAAAGACTATGGATCCCGGTGAAGCGAAGCCGGAGGTTAAGGAGAAGATGAAGCTGACAGTCCTCATTCCTTCCATCGTAACACTCAAGAAGGATGAACTCTCAAGAGAACTGTTCGGACCATTCAAGGTTACCGATCACCTTCCCGATGGGCGTACCAAGCTCACTCATGCTAACGGGAAGAAATTTGTGCTTAACGGAGATACCCCGAAGCTCTACTTCATGAACTCCGACGCTAGCGTTCAGGAGAACCTGAGTTGGGATGTCTCCTAATACCGTCTAGGTATCGTCCAGCTCAAGGACGTTAATAAAAGAGCGCTTCATGGGAGGCAACCCACGGCTGGAGTCAGTTTTTCATTTGTGTCAACCTTAGTGTTTTAGAGTCGGTTCGGGGGAGCCAAAAGTGTCAGTTTGTTTGGTTTCTTATTTTTTCGTGTGTAGTCTGTGTGTCATAGTGTCAATCGCAAGTTGTTTGAGGTTGTTCCAATTTTTTTGGATTTAATTGTGATTTTCTGAAGTTTGCCGGGATTGCGAAATATTTTCAAGCGTGCAGGTCAAAATTTTGGCGAAAATGTACCCTGTTTTCGGCGAAAACTCCCTTTGAAATCCCACTGTGTTTCCAGACGATTTTAGTTAAATTTTTTCCGAAAAATCCTTGAAGTTTTCGGCGAAAATCCTTTTGAAAAACCGGCAGTGCTTTTGAACTGATGTTTTTCGGCGAAAATTTACCCTAGTTCTCGCCGAAAACTCAAGGCAAATTTTCGGACCTATCCCTTTTAATTCCCGGTCGTGTCTCCTCTCTCCTCACTTCCATTTTCGAAAACTTAAAACCCCTCCCCTTTTTGTTTTAAACACTCGCCACCGCCGTCTTTCCTTCGCCGCCGCCGACCAAACCCGCCGCCACCCTACTCCTCTTCCTTTTCCGATCATTTTGAGACGTAGATCGTCCGAATCGGAGCTCTAGACCTCCCGTTCAGCCAAACCCTAAAATTTTTGATTTTTCACCGAATTCTCTCTCTCCGTTCATTTTCAGCACCCATGGCTTCAAGGTAAGTTGTAGAACTTTTCATTCCGAATCTTTTGACATGTTAAATGCTGAATTTCGTCGGGGTTGACTTCGTTGACTTTTCGGTTTACCTCGATTTGTGTGCCTACTGATTTCGTGTGAACTAGGTTAGCTGAACTCTTTGGACTGATCAAGCATGATTAGGGAGTATTGTGCTTAATTTTCATTTCGTTTGATCATGTGTTGCTATGCATAAGACCTATTCTTTGTGATGTTGACTTTTGAGAAATGTCGGTTTGACCATGAACTGTTTATCCTCGTTTCGCTGCCTTATGTGCTCAATTACGTTCATATTATTGTGTTTGCCATCTGAGATCATATTATACCCTCATTTTCCGCTTTGTGCTAATATTGCCATGATTAGGGTTCAATGTTCTATTATGTTGACTTTTTGAATGTCGGTTTGACTTCTGAACTCTGATTGTGATAATTCCATTCTGGCTGTTCCTAAGCATGTATTTTAATTGTTTGTGATTATCGGTTAATCTGCTTTGCTTACCCCCACTCGGTTTTCCTCATTTCAATGTGAAATTGAGTTTTTCTACTAAGTGTGGGGTAGGGTTTTAGTTTGACTAATCTGGTTTGCTTTCTTGCTTAGGAACGTAACTCATGAGCGCAAGACCAAGCAGAGACTTGACACCGCCTCCAGCTCCCGAGTTCCCGCTCCCGTCACACCTGCCGTCCAGGGCCCTCCCCCGGCTTTCCCTGGCCGTGTTGGGTACCACCACATCGTTGCTGGCCTACCCCGTACTACTTCGAGTGCTACCAGCGGCTCGAGAATATCCCTGGAGCTGGTGTTTGCCCCCTTTCCATGGAGTCGCTCTTCGATCACGATGAGGACTGGCACCGGAACGTGCTCGTTGCACTGACGCATGCTGGCTTGCTGGAGCTGACCACGCTAGCCGCCGACTTCCCAGACGTCGCCCTTCAGGAGTTTTGGGCGACGTTCGATCTGGACGAGCACAAGAGGAGGCAGCACAAGAAGGTTGTCACCTTCTATCTGGGCGGGGTGCATAGGACACTCACCTATGATGAGTTTGCTGCTCATCTAGGTATACCCCGTGAGCACTATGAGGGACATCACCTCGGATGGGAGGACGACGATGACGACGGAGAGGAGTACAATGCACTTTGGAGCAACATGACTGGAGTGCCCGGTGATCGAATCACGAAGCATAATTCAGTTAAGTCTCTCTCTCACCCTCTCTTTAAATTCATTCACATGGTTTGGCGTCGTTCCCTTTTGTATGCTCCAGAGAAGGACCGCCACCATATCAGCCGAGAGGAGCTTCTTCTTCTTCGCGCCATCCGGGAGAGCTATCCTCTTCATCCCGGATGGGTGCTTGCACGCCTACTCCGCCAGAAGACTCAGAGGTCGAGGCCACCTCGCTTACTCCTAGGAGGCAACTTTGTAGGCCAACTCATCATCTCCTTCGGCCTCAGCCAAGAATATGGCCCGAACATCCCACGCCGCAGAGTACACACCGTCGGAGGTGATTTGGCAGTCGAATATGACCTCGAGCTGGACCTCAGTCCCAGGTAGCAGCAGATCATCCTCTCCAAGACGAGGATGAGTCGGAGGAAGAAGATGATTCTGAGGAGCCTCAGCCTCAGTATGAGCCAGAATTTCATGATCCTACACTCTCGCCACACCATCAGGCAGGGTATGCACATTCCAGATCCATATCAGGCGCCCCACCCGCAGCACCACCCGCACCTCGCGGATGTTGGAGAGCTGTATGAGCGACTGCAGGAGTGGCGCATCACCGACAACGCCACTCAAGAGGCGAGGTGGATTATTATGCAGCAACATATGCACCACTCCGACGAGCGGTATGAGGCACAGCTGGCGTGGCAACGCCAGCTCGGCGACTTCCTCCACTTTCCACCCCCCGACGCCCCTGACCAGCCATGATCGGGTGGTGTCCTTTTCCTTGTCCTTTCTTTTTATTTCTTCTTTTCGGATTTCGATCCAACTTTTTCTGTGTGGATCTCGGACAATTGTCCCGATTTCCTTTCTATGTTTCATTTGTTTTTGTTTTGTAGGCAGTTGGGAGATTCCCTTTGCTTCGCTTGGGTAGATTCCCTCCGCTCCGAGGATCCGTGCTCATCCCCTACGCCAACCATATCGGTCCAGGTTCTTCTACTTCACTCTGAACTCTAGGTTTAGTCCTGTGAGGACACAGTCCGATTTAAGTGTGAGTTAGGATGCTAGAGAACCTTGCATGAACTTGATTGCCCTTGATTGTGTTTTTGTGTGCCTCGTGATTCCTTGCCAGTCCCTCTAGCATTAGAATGGCTCAGTTCTTGATTTTTGATGTTAAGTTGTTGTTCAATCCTTCATAATGATGCTTAGACTGCTTAACCTAGAACTTGAGAACCAACATGTATATTTTGATGCTAAATTGCCTGGTCAGAACATAATTTTTAAAATCACACTTGTAGTTTGTAGCCTTGATTGCATGAAAATGACTGAATCCGACATACAAACCAACTGTGAGCTTTTGATCCATTGCACGTAACTTGCAATTTCAATTCTTTTTTAGTGGTTTTCTGTTTACTTGAATGAGTTAGAATTTGCATGAGACCTACTCGAGACCACACAATGACACGAGTTCTAGAATGATAGGGGCACCTAGATTCAGTTACTAAGCCAGATAGCCTACCAAACGATAAATCCATTAGGTTTAAACCCTTGAGCTTGGCCTGTTCTTTCAGTTCGATAATACATTACAGCCATCTCCCATTCTTTCAGTCCCCGTTGATCCCCTGTGGTTGTAGTTCTAGATTGACCTACCGGAAGTCGGTTTGTGGTAACCTACCTATAACCATTTAACAGGTGGTCTTAGCTATTATGTCCAGACGTGTAAACCCATCTAGCAACTAAAAGGAAGAATCGGCACAAAAGAAAAAAAAAAGATAAAGGAAGCAAAATTTCGAAAAAATGAAAAGAAAGAAGAAAAATCAGAAAAGTCAAAAAGTTTCAAAGTTCTAGTTCAATAAACGTTCTTCTCCCTACATATGGAAGAACGAAGTCAAAGAAAAAGTCAGAAAAGAAAAGAAGTGTGTAAAGAAAATAAGTGCTAGGTTGCTTGAGGGTATCATAGGACGAGCATTCACTATTCCACCCGTGTCTGGTTAGACGGTAGGAAGCCATAAGCTAGATTCGAGGGAAGTTAGTCGAAAGCTACACCGCACCAAAGCCATCATCTCATTATAAACCCTTGTAGTGTAGAATTCGTTACAGTCCTAGCAGGGAAGTCCTTCTTGACTAGTTCCTCGTGTTGTCACAGTGGTGGAGATGTGGTCGAAATGCAAACGTATGACAGAATTAAGTAACAGAAAATGATTGAGAGCATAAACACGTCCTTAAACACAGAGAGTGAGAGTTCCCATTGTACTATATTTGCCCTGTGTGAGGAGTCTGGTCGGTCAGGTCAAATTCGTGCATAATTGGTTACGATTACTTCTCGTGTGCAGTTTATTAGTGAGACCAGGTTGTTTGGCTGATCTGTATGCATGTTAGGTTTCTTGTTCTAGGAATTATCTGTCTAATAATTCATTGTGTTTGATTGAGCTTCAATTTGATAGATCTTATCATTTGTGAACATGAGCGTTTCTATTCAGTTTGCTTGAGGACAAGCAAAAGCTTAAGTATGGGGTATTTTGATGACACTCGATTTGACGTGTTTATCAGCCTCATTTAAGCGACATTTCCTTGCTTAAGACATGGTTTTTAGGATAGAATAACAAATATTCAATCAATTGCTCTATCTCGTGTCATTTGTGTTACTTTGGCCCGTTTCGGGTCTATTTGATGGTTTTCTAGTGTTTCTATGTTAGCACAGGTTTTTGCCGTCAAATAAGTAGCCAAGGACGTGTCTAAGGCATTGGAACCTCGAGGAATCGCACCGGAATCGATCCAAGGAGCCAATCAAGTCGAACCAATTCCTGCCTCGTTTTACACTGAAGATTTCGCCGAAAATACCTTCACATTTTCGGCGAAAATGCATGTACAAATAAAAATCTAATTATAATGTAAACTAATTTTGATAACTAGTTATCAACTAAAAATCTTGTTAACTAGTTATCTAAATTATGATGTTAACTAACTAGTTAAGAACAACTTAACTAGTTAGATAACATGTTAATAAAAAATCTTGTTAAAATTGATCATGAAAATTCGTTAACTAGTTATAAGTAAAATAACATGTGAACTAGTGCAGATAATTAGTTATCAGCAAAAAATTTTGTTAACTAGTTAACAGGAAGAACAGTCATACTCAGTGCATCATTGAATCATGGTTACACCCCTAATTTCAAACATGGTTAACATATTTGTTAATTAATAACACTGATTCAAATATGGGTATTAATATCTGTACTAGATGGATTTAAAAGTGGGATTAGGCATACTCGATGTCCATGAATTTGAATGAACACTAACCATTCGCGATTACATACAAAATATATAATTTATACTTAATATTATATAGTACGTAAAATTATTGTTTTCTTGCGTAAAAATCATTGTTATTTTCTCCACGTATGTTTAGTCCTAAAAAAAATTACAAAGAGTAGCAAAAATTGACTAGTATTATTCGTCCGAATTGAACGTTCCCCTCCCCCATCTAACAGAACGTGACGTGTGTTTAATAATTCTATGAGATACTAATGCTTCCAAATGTTCATGAATGCGATCTACAAATGACTTGATCAATCAGAATACGGAATACCCAAAGTCTTGTTGAGGCTGCTCCTTGACCGACGCCTGACGGGACGGGCTACACCTACAATCGTGGAATAATATTGGAATTTGGAGAAAAACAACAAGTCATGTACGTACGTTAATTCACCCCAAGTCTTGCTGCAAATAATTAACAAATAGATAGGAAGAGTTGGAAAGAGGTAACATGGTAATTATAATCACCCCTGACCAAATAACCATTCACTCTTGACTCGAGAGAAATACAAAGATCAGAGGAAAAGTCATCGTACGATGTCGCTACGAAAGAAATATATGCGTAATGTTAATGTTGGTGTATTCACTAATTCAACAAAGAATTATATTATTGTTTGTGAGTGGTGAATGCGTATAATGAGCGGGTAACAAAGAAATAACACAACCTAATTCTTTTCTTGACCATTTCGCCCTTTTTTCCTTCCAGAAATGGGTTCGGACGCCGAGTCATCTTCCTCATCCGAGCCACGTGCGTGTTACAAACATTTGTGCACTCTTTATTTGCTTCTTTTTCGTTGTTTTGGATGTCTCACTACAAGAAAACGTTAGCCTAACAACGAATTATTAATCATTCTAACAGCGGATAAGGCATTGTTAGGATTGCTAACGGCGGATCCATATCCGCTGTTAAGTTCACTAACGTAAGAAAACCTAATAGTGGATAAGGTTTCCGCCGTTAAAGCTAACATCAAAGAAACATAGAAAGAGGGGTCAGTGACATGCCGACGATTTGATCAATGTTAGGTACAACCAGGATGTTCAGACCCATCTTTTGACTTTTCAGATTTGATCGGGATTTCTGGAATTTCTATTAGTTTATCGGTTATTGGATTGTAACGTCTCGTTACCAATTAAGTTTCTATTTCATGTTTTGGGCTCAAAAGGATTAGATTAGAATTGGTTGTTGCATTTCCTACTAGAACTGTTGTTGTTATATGCAGAACTAGGAGCACAACAGGCATTACATCATGTGTAACGGCTGTTGTCCTACATAAGGAAACGGGAGACACATTATGTGTAACGGCCATTATCTAGCACAGGCAACGGGAATTGCATTTTGTGTAACGACCCCAATGTCAGTCTGTATAAAAAACAGTAAGACGGATTCAGTCGACATAAATCTTACTTTCTAATTCTCTATCAAACCTTTTGACGAACAGCAAGGGTTCAAGAAGGAGATTCGGAGCTCGGATCTTCGGATCAATGGGAAAATAGATGTGACATCCTAGGAAAATCCCACATCGACAAAGCACGGGAGAGATCCATGGGCTATGTGGAATAGTTCAACCTTAACTGACATGACGCGTTTTGGGGTGTAGTGGTGGGGGTTTGATCTTGAGAGGAGGATGTCATGGGTTCGAATCCCACCAACACCCAAAAACAAATTCGTGAGGGCTAGGCCCAAAGCGGACAATATCTTGTCAGAAAAGGTTGGGATGTTACAAGTGGTATCAGAGCCTCTTCCCGTCACTCTTGAACGATGGTGGGCAAACCTCAACGTGGACGTTAAGTCCCTGGGGGGTATGTGACATCCTAGGCAAATACCACATCGACAAAGCACGGGAGAGGTCCATGGGCTATGTGGAATAGTTCAACATTAACTAGCATGATGCATTTTGGGGTGTAGTGGTGGGGGTTTGATCTTGAGAGGAGGAGGTCGTGGCTTCAAATCCCACCAACACCCAAAAACAAATCTGTGAGGGCTAGACCCAAAGCGGACAATATCTTGTCAGAAAAGGCTGGGATGTTACAGAAAGGAATGTATCAATGGGAGAACAAAAAGGAAGGTTGATGGATTGATATAGGACAATCATCCAGACTCAGTTTCAGGTAAATCCTTCTCGTTCAAGCAATTTCGGCTCTGCCAGTTAGGGTTCTGTTGTTTGGGGGAGGTTTTGGTGTTCTTCTCTATAAGATCAGTTCTAGTGGTCGTGGTTGTTGGGTATCTTGTGTACAAAGATTGTGGTGTAGTGCTCGAGGTTGGATGCTATCTTGTCCGGATCCAAGAATCAGCCAAGGAAACTATAAGGGATTTTTCACTGACATATCATTTTAATTGTTATGATCCATACCCAACTGTTATTGCTCATTATGTTCTTTGTTGAATTAAATTCTATTATGTAATTCGGGCTAGGCTGTTAGACTGCTTTGATTGATATCGGTAGGGATTACGTGCGTGATTAGACTGATTTCACAAGTTGGATTAGGTGTAAGCGCGGGTGATCCATTATGTATTGCGCAAATCCCCTATGAAATGTAAAGGATTAAAGGGGGTCTTATAGACCATTTATAGGGCCTATATGGCACTGGGACAGTCAATAGACCTTACAGGCTTAAAGGGATCCTTTATGGATCGGGATAAGGATTGCTCGGGGTACCAACGTTCTGACTTATGTTGTGATCTCTTATTGATCTGACTGGCTTACTAGTTATTGCTTTTATCGCATTTGGGTTTACGGTTTTACTGGTTCACTTAGTGCATGTCACTGGCCCCACTTTCTTTCATTTCTTTCTCGGTTTATTTTAGGGTATGGTGAGCAGGTCACCATGTCGTCTAGGAGAGCTACGAGGAGAGGTGTTTTCCTGCATGTCGACGATTCGGTTAATGCTAGTTACTACCAGGACGTTTAGACCCACCTTTGACTTTTGGTTTTGACCAGGATTTTTGGGAGATTCATGTTTGTATCGGATGATCCCTCATTCCTTTCTCTTTTCTATTGGTTATTGGTTGTATTGATTATTAATTCTGGTTGTGCCGGTTTGGCCTTTCTCTTTTATTAATTGATTCAGTTATTCCATTTATATGATGAATGTGTACGTTTAGTTGTTTGGTTCGAGTCTGTGACATTCGAGTTAGCTTTGCATGGGTTAAACTATTGGGTTAACCGGGTTACAATGAGTATCAGAGTCTGGTTAGTCTTCTGCTACATAGTTGTGCCACTTTTTTTTCTCGAGGCGTCATGAAAATTATAGGGAGAGTCCGTATTCCACTTCCATGTTAACACTAGACATTCCAAGGGGCCGGTTTCCGCTTTACTGCATATGGAAAAAATGGTTATTGGGAAAAGGGGTTTTCAAGGGATTTAAAGTCTAAAGGTTTTAAGTGATTCAACTTTGACCGGGTAACTGAACATTCTACTCTTCTATAGTGATTGGGATAGCACCACTAGCAGCCTGAACACTCTTGTTGCTGATTTGCTTACTCTAGCATTGGAATTTGGGAGACTCCTGAAGATGAGAGGCATTACATTCGAGGGGAAAACCTCGGATTCTCAACTATCCCTGGAGTGGTTGAGGGAGAATGAGCACTCTTTCAGTTTTTTGGGTGCCACTAAGGAATAGAAGTTGCGCTACTCGATCTTCTTGCTGAGAGGAGATCCAAAGAAATGGTGGAGTAACTTGGCGGTTGTGGAGGAGGATCCCTTTTCTATATAGGTTTTTAGGGCTTCAGAAAGTTTGCATAAGATGAGTCATTCATCAATTTGGCAGAACGGCTAGTGGATGGAGTTTCAAACTTTGAAGCAAGAGAGAATTTCGGTAGGCTGAGTAACTACCATGAGTTTGTGCGTCTTAGCACTTGGTACCAGGGAGCTCCAGGGGCTGAAGAGGGAGACGAAGCTGAAGGACACAGTTCTTGGAGGGGTGAAGGTGTCCAATCAAGTGGGATGTCACCTAATGGACATGGCTAAGATGTGTAATGTCAATGGTGTTCTGCTCTGGAGGTGTTGAGGCTATTGGAGATTTAAGCAACAGGGTAGAGCGCGAGGTTTGGCAAAGAGGAGGAGTAAGAGGAAGGTGCTAGTTTCACCTGATTGGCTGCTAGTCTCGATCAACAGAAGGAGAGATGGTTTGCTAAGAGCTGCGAGCTATCATACAGGAGGTATGCACTCCGTAGGGGCTGCTAGCTAGTATGCTAGTGCACAGGGTGGTGTCGTTCACCTTGCTAAAACTGTGCGATTCGAGCATCCTGGGAGGTGTGTGCACTAGAAGGTGCTACTATTGTGGAGATTGGGCACTCAAAGGTAATTCCGCCCCAACAAGTTTGGTGGTGCTAGCAAAGCTGCTCGAAGGTTACGGTGCAGCGAGACGATAGTTCACACCTAGGAGTGGGTGTAAGAGTGCTTTCGTATAGTAGATGATTGGTGAATGACTCCTTACTCAAACCTTTGGTGCTAATTGTACCTGACATGAAGGTAACCCACGAAGGTGTAGGATCGACGTCTTTCTCATGACTAGGAGTGAGGCGGAGGCTAACTCCGAAAACGGGACATGGATAAAGTTTTCTCTTGAGCATCGATCTTAGGTTTGTTGAACAGGTTCTACCATACTTTTGTATCGTAGATGTAGCAGCTTTGTCGAGGATTAAATAGTAGGTTGGGGGTAAGGTGTTCGAGGTGAAATATATTGGGTTTGGCGGGAGACTCTTGTTGCAAGATTCTGTCTTTTCGATTCGGATAAATAGCGGGTAAGGTAGTTTAGAGCAGTTTTGATGTGCTGCCCTTTCATAGAGTTTGACCTCATGTTTGGGGATGGATTGGTTGGCAAAGACCATGGAGCTTTGGTTGACTGCAGGAACAAGAAGTAAAGTTGCTGCCTAGTGCAAATGAGGAGGTGGTCTTGAAGGGCATGAAGCTAGTTGGGAAGTGCAAGTTGTTGTTTCTATTAACTCTGGAAGCTCATAGGTTGTCGCAAAAAAGGATGTCAAGCCTTTCTAGCACACGTGGTTCTGGAACAGTCCATGAAGGTGGAAGATGTAAGAATGGTGCGAGAGTTTCAAGACGTCTTTCCAGAAGATCTGCCAAGTGTTCCGCCTAAGTGGCAAATGGCTTTGATATTAAATTGGTGTCTGGTACTGCGCCTATTTCAATACCACCTTACCGGTTGGCACCAGTTGAGTTAAAGGAGCTAAATGAGCAGTTGTAGGAACTTCTGGACAGAGGGTTTATTCGGCCAAGTGTGTCTCCATGGGAGCACCAATTCTGTTTGTGAAGAAGGATGGGAGCACAAGGATGTGCATTGACTATAGGTGTCTCAATCAGGTTACTGTCAAGAACAAGTACCCACTTCCAAGGACTGACGATCTGTTTGATCAATTGCAAGGACCTTCAGTCTTTTCTAGGATCGATTTAAGGTCTGGGTATCATCAATTGAAAAGTAGCTGAAGGAGCAATCCTTAATACAACTTTCAGGACAAGGTATGGGCATTATGAACTCCTGGTTATGCCTTTTGGTTTGACTAATGCACCTGCTGTGTTTATGGCCATGATGAACAAGGTATTCAGTGACTACCTCGACAAGTTCGTCATCGAGTTCATTGATGATATCTTGGTTTACTCTAAGTCGGAAGAGGAGCATGACGAGCATTTGAGGGTGGTGTGATGCTGAGGAAGAACAGATGTATCCCAATTTCCTAAGTGTGAGTTCTGGTTCAAGGAGGTTCTCTTCCTCGGCCATCTAATTTCTGGTAAAGTGATTGAGGTAGATCCCATGAAGATTGGGGTAGTGGTGAAGTGTGTCTGAAGTTAGGAGTTTCCTTGGTTTGTCGGGTTACTATAGGCGGTTTGTAGATGGGTTCTCCAAGCTAGCAGGACCTCTTTACAAGTTCATTTGGAGCAAGGCTTTCCAGTTGAGCTTAGAGGAGCTGAAGAACAGGCTCACTACAACGTATGTACTTACCTTGTCGATTAGTGGAGGTGAGTATGTGGTTTATAGTGATGCTTCCTACCAGGGCTGGGTGTGTGTTGATGCAGAACGCAAGGTAATTTCTTATGCGTCAAGACATCTAAAGACGCATAGGGTACATGGACTGGGAGGAAATTTCCATAACTCCTCTTCGAGTTGTAACGACCTATTCATGGAGCGGCACTTTAAGGTCAAGGATCCATCCATTAAGGTCCTTACAGAAGAATTCTTGGCGTTTTTCCAGGTTAACTAGAACCCCAATGATGACAACGACCTCGATGCTCATCTTCATGATGGGAGGCACTCTCAAATAGCTCACTAGGGATGAGTTTGGTGTAGCCTGTGGGTTTTACACCGAGGCAGATCAGCTCTTCCTCTTCAACCGGATCTTGATAGGGAACATCCTTCGACTTGGAGACAAAAAGGCTGCCTGGGATTGTGGAAGTAAGACCGTATGAATGCCAGTACACCCTACTGGTCAGATCAATCAACTTGCTCTTTAGTCGAGTGGGGTGGTGTGGTGGGCGTTTTGACAGGAATTTTTTCTCTCCTTGATTCGGGGAACCAGATGGACCACCATTCATAAGAATTGACATATTCGTCGTGGCAATCCCAACACTGGTACCAGTAGCTAATCACAGACTTTGGGGCAGTGGGCATGTCCGACGTCTAGCAGCTTCTAACCAACGACTTGGTTGTGTATAGTACTGGTAAGACTTCTTTCTCTTTCATTGATTAAATTGCTTAAATTTACTCCATTCCATCGGCGATGGTGCTGCTTTCAACCTGGGGACTCTGATGGGGTACCTCTTCCACCATTTCCTGATCTACCAAGTGATTGTTGCAGCTTATGTCGAATCATGCACATTCCCATCAGATATTACTAGGTGATCACAACATTATCGTCTCCTTATACCCTTATGATGCACATTCCTGCTTCCCATCAATTAAGCAACAAAGAGCAATAGGTATATACATATACAATACAATCCAGTAATTTAACCACAATTAGCCATGTCTCGTTAAGTCATCATTGCACTCTATAACACATTACAATTAATCACCATCGACATAACCAATCAACATACTCCAAGACCACACTCTATCACCCCATCACAAGACTCAAGTATAGCCAATTTTCCATGACACAACACGTTATAATCCCATCATAACCACAAGATTAAATCACCACATGGTCATCTCAACCACACACACATCCACACATACTCTGAGCTCCATAACACATCACATCACCATCAATTAATTACTAATTGTTTAATCAGGCGCCAAAGTATTTGTTCTCCGCTACCCTACTAGCTTGACAGGCACACTCTGAGATAGGGAGAGCTCTTGATGCATCGCGCATGATCATTCTCCATATAAAGAATAGTGTCTACCTGTTGGTAGACCAACAACGATTTCCACATCTCCGCTTGAGGTAACGTTGGCTCCTTCCATATTCTACTTTAATTCACACAACAAAACATAGTGTGACACAGTGGTACATCACATTTCTTACTCACCATTCCTAGACTCATAGTCCCAACACCCAATGTCACTTCCCAAATACCACATCCCAATACCACAATCTCAATACCATTGTTCCATGTCACGAGAATCACATCGACACCCACCACATAAGAGCACATATAAACCACATGATTTACACTAAATGGCCAGTCTCACCGACCATCCGACCTGTGAAAGCAATGGAAATAGGGGTAGTCATGTCATGTAGTCTAGGCTACCCACCTTTTCATCCTTCACTGGATGATCCTTCATTGGGATCATCCTCCTGCATCCACCATACACAATTCACAACAAATCACAGTCATTGCATAAAACACATTCATTCAACTTTACTCTCATTCTAAGCCACCTAGTCAACCAAGTGTTCAGACAAGTCGGCCATCACATAACACATCAATGACCAAGCACACGCAATACTTAATAACCGATTTCACACTCTCCAATTCATGCAACTTAATTTCATATGTGTCGGGTTGTAATGCCTCATATTTAAATTATCTATTGATGTTAAGCCCTCACCTGGAAAACCGAGTTCCCTTACCCTTTGACCGAGCCACTTCCCTTTCTTGAAATTCACCATGAACCACCGCAAGACCCCAACCTCACAACCAAAACCCTTGATTAGAATCAGACAACACTAGAAATCTAAACCCTTATACTGAAAACCCAAACCGAGCAAAGTTACCTTGCACCGAGATTACCGAGAACCCTCGTTCTCCTTTATAGAAATCCTTAACCAAGCCTCCTCTCATTCGACCCTTCTAGGTCGATCCCATGAACTCTTCTTCTTCTCTCTGGCCAAAATCGCGACTAATATATTTCTTTTCTTTTCCACCTATTTCAGCCGTCGGGTTTCTGTTTTATACCTGACAGATCGTAACAGCCACTGAGAGTTCACAACGCCCATTCCCACTTAAGTAGTCAACGATCGTTGGAAGCTAACAACACATATTGCCTCACTTGGTTTGACCGTTTTGAGTTTCAATCCAGCATGGGTCGTTACATATGAACTTGAAGATCCTGACCATGGATATCAAATTATCTTGCCCCATATTTAGTTGCAGAGGAAAAGTATAAAAACAAAGGAGATGAGCCTAGAGAGATGGTATGCATGTGAGGAGGGGCTGAGGTCAGAACACTTGCAAATCTCGGAGTGTAAATGAAAATATATCCAAGTTCCAGACATGGCCCAAGGTAAACAGTTTGTGAGCAATTGCTTGGGAGTAAATGATTGATGTATGGGATATCATCGTGTAAAATAGCATGATATTAATCGATTTTTTGCCAGCTACAAAATGACTGAAAAAAAGAAGGTAATGAATCAATTGAAGATAATGGGCTGCAAATGGGGAAACAGTGAGTAATAAATAGGCATAATTTGTTCTTTAATGAGAATTAATGGAGGTATGTTAGAGATGGCAAAGTGGAACATTGGTACCAGGTGTAGGAAATCATTAGATGCAAACAATATAATCGTAACAGAATTACGGTAACATTTAACAACCTAGATCATCTCGATTGCATATAAATCAATAACAAGGGTTATCGCGACTCGTCTCTTGAAGCGTGATATTAGCTCGAAAACTAATACCTTTGTAGCCTTTAGATTGATCCAGAGAGCTCCAAATGTAGCTCATCTACTTAGTCCACGCTAGCTGAGATTCGGATCTTCCTTGCCAAAGCTTGCTAGAACTCTTGGTCGAAGAACGGCTTTTAGGGTTATGGCGGCTAGGGTTTTCTCCAAGAGAAAGTGTGATCGGTTTAGGATTGACTACTACCCTAACAATCTTATTTATAGGATTAGGGCAGAAACCCTAAACCCTTCCTAACCCTAATGAGCCGTCAGCCCAGTAGGACCTAGCTCGATTAGCCGTGGCTCAAACCACTAATTAATATTGGTTTCTAGCAAGACATATTAATCCATAATCGACCTGAATTAATTCTATTAATCAGGTCCAACACTTAATTAATTCCTACGCGGATTTGGACCGACGGACATAAATTCTTCCCTGGTAAATATTATCATTTAGAAGTTGGTTGATAATAATAAAAGATGATTGTGATTTGTGACCACTTAAGCTAATGAAAAAAACTCTAACAATTTTAAATATGATCAACATGGGATACATGTGGGATGTATGTGATTTTGTAGCACAACCCACTAACATGATGTAATCTTACATAACATTTCAACATTACAACATTGATGATAGGTTGGGTTTCAAACAAGAGTCAAGACTAGCGTGGACAAAATATAGGGAGTTTTTGCATTGTAGAAAGACTCAGCTAAATACGTAAACACAAGTGGATTGTAGAGATTGGAGACAACAAAGATAGCCCTATGAATCATTGTGAAACAGGTTTGGAGTTTAGAGGGCAGTCCTCAACAACAAATAGTTGATTCTTACGTGTGGCAAGGCAAGCAGTTGCACTACGTCGATGGCGGATAATCTTGTCATTCGTCTGTGACTAAATCCACCCTTACAAGTGATCTTTATTGAAAACAGGGGAATAGACAAAAAAAAAAAATTAATCTCACCATTTTCCTCATATGTCATCGAAGCTGCTGCTGACTCTCCGACCTCGGTTCTGGAAGATGAATTGTAGATTTCTGCTGCTCTCGTTTTTTATATTTTTGTGTTTTCGATCTTTTGATCGAAAAAGTGGATTGTAGACACGTCTGTAAAAAAAGTGTTTTCAACTCTACCTGGTTGTTCGATTTCAAGAGATTTTTTATGGAATGTTTATGCTTAAAAATTGCAGTTAGCCATTCTCAATTGAACTATCGAACATTCCATGGAATTTACGTTTGAGAGACCTTTTTTATGAGTTTAGGAGACTTGATAAATAGGATTTTAAAGCCGAATGCTTAGAAGAATGCTTCCTTAAGTTCAGTTGAATTAGTTCTTGTTCTGATATAATTCTCTGTCTTCAAACTTAGATCATTGATACTTAGGGTGCTTTTTTTTGTGATAATTGTAATTTGTTAATGTATTTAGTTCTTAAACCTGCGTGTGTGCATTTGAAGGATAATTGCCAGAACTTAATGGAAGTTCAAAGAAAAGATGATGAAATTTTGGATTCCTCTCTTATATCAACCACCATGAAGAAGGAGGAAGAAAATTTGTCACTATCCAAGGAGAAATATATATATAAAAGCTAATTCAGAGCAGGCTGCTCCTCACTTGAATGATTCTCAGTTTTCCAAGTTGGATGAGCTTCTTACTCAAACACAGCTCTACACAGAGTTTTTTACTAGAGAAGATGGATTAAATCACACAAGTACTCTCAAATGCTTTCATGTTTCATTTCTTTCTTGATTTATGTATCTCTTATTCATTTTGAAGCTCTCATGAGAACCTGCAAAGCTTGTGCAGAAAGTGCAGTAGTTTCCTAAATATGAAGCTGTAAAAGTTATTGGTATCGATGGGATGGGTGGTATACGTAAGACCACTATGGAAAATGCTTTATACAATGAGGTGTGTGCACAATTTGAACGCTTTTGTTTCCTGGAATATGTACGAGAAACATTAGCGAAGTCAGATGGTGTTGTGACTTTGGAGAAAAGAATCATATCTAACACTCTACGCATTGATGTGTGGACATTAAAGATGCTAATGAAGGAATCAATGTAATAAGAATGGTATGGGTGAACATTAATTAGGATTAAGTGGCACCCGGTGAACGAAAATAGTTGAGTGGTCAGAGTGATTGATTTTAAAAACTTCAGTGGTATCCGGTGTATTTAAGTCCAAAAAATATACTATGGGTTGTTTGGTTGCAGTGATATGATATTGATAACTGCAGATATCATGATATTCAGGATATCATCGTTTTTTCTGTCCTGAATATCATGATATCTGGGGCCAAAAGTGATATCAATATCATTCAACAGATATTCATGTGGGGAGGTGAATATCTTCAGAGTGATATTGATATCACAGTTTTTGGACAATTCTATCCTCATTCAACCTTCACAATTATAATGTCATCAACCCCATTACCCCAAACAGTAATTTTAATACTAATTATTTTCAGAGGTAGATGTGTTAGCGGTAAATTTAATACTAATTATTTTCTTAATGAATGAACATTTATTATTATAAAAGTATAGTTAACTAAGAAATTAATTTATAAATACATTCACGTATTAAAAAAGAGAGATTACAAATTTTAATTTATAAACACACATGTTTTTTAATTAAATGTTATGACTACAATTATACTTTGTTCAAGCAAGTGAGGGTATTTTGGTACATTCATCCATGCACTCACAATTCACCACTCATTTAAATATCACTACCCCAAACAGTGATATCAAAGAATCACTTTTACCAATATCAATATACTAACATATCAATATATCTCACATATCATGATATGTAGATATCATCCAACCAAACGACCCCTACATTATATTAAACTAAACATTCCTCTATCAACATTCTCCAAATTCAAACATACAAAGTGTCAAATCTAACTTAAAAATCATTGTAAATCATTGTAACGACCCAAACTTGGTTAATCGGTTGATATTTAAATTTTCAGTTCGTAACTAGAGACTAGGATTCAATTGTTTGTTTCTAATTAAATTATTAATTTGGAAAATTGAATTTAACTCAATTATCGTGGGTTGGGCTCATTAGCTTTTGAGCTTTGAGTTAACCGTTGGGTTAACACCCTAAATCACTAGTTGGATCAAATAGAGCTGACCCAAACATTTGGACGTTGGGTCGTCCAACACTTAATTAGGGATGCAATTGAGGGATAAAATGTGGCCCATGCCCTTATAGTGTACAAAAAATCACGTAATGCCATTATACTTAAGATTCTGCGTCGGGTGCCATTATAGTATATTTTATGTGCAACTACCTTATTTTACAGGTTTTCCCAATTATAGCAGGTTACCAAATGCTGACATGGCAGCCACATGGGAAAAAAGTAAAATTAAATTAAAATTTTAACTTTAAAATAATTAGAAAAATAAATACAAATAAAAACTAGGGGAAAAAAATTGCCAGCACCACCCCTGGCGTATTTATTTTGTTGTAAATCACATACTGGTCACCAAATTCTCCCTAGGATGCATTCGGGTAACCCTTCTTCCGCCTTAGCTTCGACGAGCATATGCCATCGACGAGATATCTGACCGCCGTCGTCTTGTTCCTATTTTGTGGAGGCTTGCTTTCCGGCCACTAATGGCCTTTCCTCAAGCCACCACGAATAATTTCCTTCATTCCGGAGATCTCAAGGGGATGTCATCATCCAATACCACTCGATCGATTGGTCCATCCCACTAGAACTTTCCTCCAGCCTCCGACGATCCACAAAAAAAAATCTAGGGTTACAATCGATTGGAGCTGCAACAATTTTTTATTTGATATTGAAACTTTGCTCTGGGTACTGTGACTGCTACAATGAAATAGACTTTGGATTGCTTCCTCCTCTTCCATTGTTATCATCCTCGTCATCCTCTTCCTTTTTGTTGGTTCCTTAAGAACATTACTTAAGCATCTAAATCTGAAATGTTTTCATTGTAGGTCCCTCGTCTTCTTTTCTTACTTCGACAAAATTACAATTTTCTATTGTTTCATCTTCCCCTTCCTGTCAACCTCGATGTCGTTGCCGTCTCCGCCGTCAACCTCTTTGCCACAAAATGCTATTGATTCAGTTCCACGAGCCAAAATCCGACCCATAACCACCACCACTAAATGATTTTGAGAATTAACAATAAACCAACACTATTGGTCAGGTTGGGGAATTGGAGAGATGGAGGAAGTGGACGCCGGACGGTAATAGAAGAGGAGGAGATGCGGCAGGGGTGTGGTGGTGAACGGGAAAGCACAAAATTTGTTTTTTCTTTTTTCTTTTTGTTTTTTTGTATAATTTTCTAATTATTAAAGTTAAAATTTTTATTTTATTTTACTTTTTTCTCAGGTGGCTGCCACGTCACCATCTGGTCACCTGCTATAGTTTGGAAAACCTGTAAAAAACGGTAGCTGCACATAAAATAAATAATAATGGCACCCGACGCAGAATCTTAAGTATAGTGGTATAACGTGCAGTTTTTGTAAATTATAAGGGTATGAGCCGCATTTTATCCGCAATTGAGCTGTTTGATTAAGGAATGAGGACTTAGGCAGTTGAGTTTTGCGGAGGGGAGAAAGCATGGGATTGGGCCGAGACCCACTTTCTTGCCTTAAGCCCACTTTTAAGAATAAAGACAATGCCGACGACTTCGGGGCATTCCAAGAAATTTGGAGCCTCGCTAGAGAAGATGAGGGATTTTGTGCAGATATTAGAACTTGGGTGACCATTGAATAATTAGTGAAATATAAGTGACCTTCTACCATCAATTGAAACTATAGCGGCTATTTTCGAACTCTTAGTATTTTGCAAGATTAGTCACTAACTTTATTAACTGGACAGTTGGGGACTACAGGCAGGTATTGGTAACATTCTAAGTTGCTGAACTGGTTTGCATAACTCATGAAAATGGGGAATGCTACTGAAATTCGGGAAAAAGTGGAGATTGATCCTGGGAAGTTCTTAGAGTCCCAGTTTTTGTTTTGGCTATAACTCATTCGTTTGACCTCCAAACAATATACCGTCAGATTTAGTGGAACCGGGACAGCGAGACAAATCTTATTAGGTAGAATTCAGAGTCTTAAAACTAGGATAAGTTGAGGACCCTGCATCAATAGGTTAGAATGTGCATGTGAGGATAATTACAACTTAGAGTTGCAGTTTTTGTTTTGGCTATAACTCATTCGTTTGACATCCAAATAATATACCGTCAGATTTAGTGGAACCGGGACAGCAAGACAAATCTTATTAGGCAGAATTTAGAGTCTTAAAACTAGGATAAGTTGAGGACCCTACATCAATAGGTTAGAATGTGCATTTGAGGATAATTACAACTCATACTAGAATGATGATTAGGAATGCATAAAATTGAGAGATGGAAATAGGAATTTGATTATGTGTGTTAGTTGATGTGAATTGATATGGTTATATTGTGCTAAAAAAATTTGGTTGATGTTTGATTATTGTGACAATATATTTTGTATGCTTATGAATAATTAAACGTATTTAGACTTTAGATAGACATGAGAGTTCGGGAATACGAGTTCTTGTTTGTGATAATTTATTGTTGTTGTATATATGTGGATGCAGGAGGATGACCTCTGTTGATATGAATCAATCCGCAACCGTGGGCGACAACCCTATACCAATATGCTCGGTAACAAAACAATCGAGTCAATCTCTAAAAACCGGGATGGAAAGGACTTGGACCCACTAGCTATAATGAGCAAGGAACCCTAAGTATCAAGATTCGAACGATACCACGCAGTCAGGGGGGGGGGAAACCTTGAGTCACGATAAACCAACCTTAAACTAAGCAACAACGAGCAAAAGCTTGAAGGAAAAAAAACTAAGTTCTGATTTCAATTTATGTGTAAAAAGTATGAGTAAAATCGTAGTATACATAGGTCCCTATTTATAGGATGGGGGTTGATCAAAGGCTCCTCCAAATCCTATTACTATTCTAACTCTAAATAATAAATAACTCCGGAAAACTATCTAAAAACGAAGAAAATTTCAATCCTAACAAGGAAAAGTAATAAGAAGGGCATAACCCCTAAACTGGGTAAAAACAACCCTAATCTGGCAAGGACGGTGCATTCCCCGGTTTTCCTACTCCAAAAAGGACTTGGAAACCGAGGTTCACGGGAGCGGTCTTCATTTTTCCTTGTCTGTCGCGGAATCCTTAACGTGGGCAGATTTGCGGTCTTTCAGGGAAATCCGTGTCGTGGGTGGATTCCTGGTAATCTGGCTAGGGAGCGGATTCTATGTATCGCTCTGTTGTACGGTTCTGCAATACGACCTCCTTTGATCCAACCTCTCTGTTTATCGTTCCATTTTTCTTCCTGGGCTCAGCTCTACTTGGCCGAATTTTCATGGCCAGTTCATCTTCAGTACTTGGCAGTGGCGCGACCCCTGGTTTGGTCTCTGGTTCGGCGTGTATCAGTACACGCATCATTAGTGCTAGCCCACGATCCGGCCTCGGTTCAGTACACTCCTCGGCACCAGTCGACGCGGTACTTGGCATGAACCTCTTCAGCACCAAGCATCCAGTTCGTTGCATCCAGCGTTTGTCCTCCTCGTGCTCACCCAAGCTCCATACTTCCACGTATGCAGTCATAGTGGTCTTGGAGCTTTTCTCCTGGCTTCTTGTCCACGATTTCTCCGACGTGTCGGCGACCGTATCGTGGTGGCGCGCGTATCAGAAAACCCAAATTGGCCTTTTTTATTTTTCGTCCAAATTAATGGAAGTTGACTTATAAGTGTGACATGAAAAAAATTGCCAGCTCCTCGACACGTAAATAATAAAATTTATTAAGTAATTAAAAAAAATATGACGACTTCCCAAGGTCCAAACCATCTCACCACCATCGCTATCTGCAACCACCACCACTAGACTCAATTGACATCTGGGTTTAGCTTAACACTCCCAAATTCCAAGCTCAACCTCCCCCTAGTGTCATCAAACATCATAGACTAGATACCTCAACGGATTCTCTAGAGTTCCTATAGGTCCTGCACACATCTCCCTCCTCATAGTTGTACCTTGACGTTGTTGCTGCCACCAACGAAGATGAGGATGAGGAAACTCCAGTTCTGTCGTCGTCCTTCTCAGTCAAATCAGGATTGGTATAACCAGATGAAGAGGAAAGTTCCGCCTCGTCATTATTCGACGGCACTGCCACCGCGGAGGTGATCTCTATAGGAGAAGAAGGAAGCACAAGCGAGTCTCATCACCGAATTGTCTCGACGAGTCAAATTGAGAGATCCATGAGTTGGATATTATTATATATTTCATTAGATCATAACCACAAAATATGATTCTTTTTTGTTTTCCAAACAGAATCATGTATGCAATTAACCCAAAAGAAGGACCTGCTAATACACAACAGATACAAAGGAAGGAAAAACAACAGAGTGGAGTAGTGGCGAGACCCTTGCAATTTCCACAAGTAGCAAAACGTAATTTCCACCACAACCCAACGAACCCATCTTTCTCTTCAACCCTCATCTCGCAGTTATTGTCATGGTTCCTCAACAGAGCTCGAGATTCATCAATGTCATCCTCGCAAAACCCTTCCCCTGAAACCCAACCCCTCTCATCCTCTCACACCACTTCTCTTTCCTCTCGTTCATCTCCCGTCTGTTCGTCCACTCCTTTGCTACTTCCCCTTCCATCATCCTCCTCTCCTCGATCCCTCTCATCCTCTCACACCACTTCTCTTTCCTCTCGTTCATCTCCCCTCTGTTCGTCAACTCCTTTGCTACTTCCCCTTCCATCATCCTCCTCTCCTCGATCTCCCTCCCTATGAACGTCGAGCTCGTCGAATCCAAAAACCTCCACATATACTCCACCCTCCTTGAAAACGAGCTCGAGTGAGCGACCATCTAGACAAGGGTTTACGGCTCCGGCGAGGTAACGGCGCAAAGGCCGAGATGGGGTAGGTCATCCATCGTGAAGGGATAAGATCTAAGATCTGGAGATATGTACGGTGGAGAGAGGGGGCAACCTACAAATTCTAGTTAATTATATAATTCTATTAATTTTATTTATTATTTTATTATAAGTTTTCATTTTATTTTTATTTCATAATTTTATAATAAAATTATTAATATTATGATGCGGCAAGTGGTTATATATGACATAAACTAGATTGGTTTGACTAAATTTGTGAGGCAACAAAAAAGCAAAAGATTGAGATTGAGATTCTTCTTCCAGACTACTTGTCGAAGTTCTTACATTTTCTGATAAGCCCGCCTTTTTGGGCTGAAACGCCAAAAAAAGGTTCAAGTTTTCCTAATCATAAAACAAAGGGAAAATAATATTTTGCCCCCCTCTACTTTGCCAACTTAACAAATAACCCCCTATACTATAAATCGCTCATTTTGCCCCTCATACTTTGGCCACTTTTCATTTTGGGTCCTTCTTTTCAGCTATCATCTTCTTAACATTAAATTTGGATACGTCCGAACATCGACGAAGAGAGATATCAGAGGTAGGAGACTAAGAGTTGGCTAGGGAGGTAAATTGGGTAGGTATCGCGAAGAGTATGGTGAAATACGAAGTGGTTTAAAATCACACGTTTTATTCATCATTTTCATCCTATTTAATTATATATACTTATATTCTCAATTAGAAATTCTTAGTAAGCTAATGCATGGCTATTGGAGCTAACGTGGTGTACTGAATGCGCACCAATTAATGTCAGACAGTTAAAAAGGAAGAACCCAAAATGAAAAGTGGCCAAAGTAGGAAGGGGTAAAATGAGCGATTTATAGTATAGGGGATTATTTGTTAAGTTAGAAAAGTAGAGGGGCAAAGTGATATTTTCCCTAAAACAAAAGAGAAAAATAGTTTATTGATACTCATTGATTTCCTTACTCAGATTGTTTTTATTTGCCTGAAGAAATATAGTCGAGGATCTGGATGGTCGGAGGACTAATTGGTGCAGAAAGGAGTGGGAATCAACATGAGGTCATTTTTCCTTGTAACCGTAGCTCCAAATGATTCTGTCATGTCCAAATCTTCTGCCTTAATGCCCTCGGCAAGCTTCCATTCGAAATGATACAGGAACTTGGCTAACGGCAACTCAACATTGGCCAAGCCAAACACAATTCCAGGGCACATCCTTCTACCAGCACCAAAGGGTAAAAACTCAAAGTTTAACCCTTTAAAATCAATTGAACTGTCCATAAACCTCTCAGGACGAAACTCTTCTGGTTCTTTCCAATACTTGGGATCCCTACCTATGGCCCATACGTTAACCATCACCTTGCTCTTTTCCTTAACAAGAAACCCATCAATCTCACAATCTTGGTTGCACTCCCTAGGCAGCAACAATGGTGCTGGAGGATGTAGTCTCATTGTCTCCTTAATTACCAGTTTCAAGTAGTGTAGTTCATGGAGCAAGTTTTCGTCCACGTCTCCCTTGTCACTGAAAACTCTCCTCACCTCCTCTTGTGCTTTCTGGAGAACTCTGGGATTCTTAACCATTTCTGACATCCCCCAATTCACTGTTGTAGAAGATGTCTCACTCCCGGCAATGAAATATCCTACAATACAACAACACAAATTGCATACTTTCAAACTCTAATTACAAAACTAAATCAAAACGAAATAAGAGCTTATCTATCTATCTATCTTACCAGAATGACGGCCTTGATATTTCCGTCAGTGAGAGGGAATTCCAGATCCCCACTCCCCTGGAGCTTCAAAAGAACATCAACCAAATCATCTACCTCCCCGCCGGCTGAGTCTTCCGTCCTCCCTTTTCTCCGATGCTCTGCAATTACATTTCCCATCATCCTATCAACTTCATCTCTCAGTTTCAGGAGCTTTGACCTCATCCCACTCGTAGCCTGCAGCAATTTCACCGAAGGAAACAGATCCGCTAGGCTGAATCCCCCTGCTGCCTGTGTTATTTCCTCCACCACAGGAATAAATTGGTCCTGCCCTTTATACTTCTTCCCGAAGGTAATCCTCGCAGCGATCCCGTGAGTCGAGGAGACGATCATCTTGCTGAAGTTGAACTCCCGGCCCGCCGAAGCAGTGATCCGGTTCACCGCATTCGACACTTCTTCCTCCCGTATAGACCCGAATGAATGGACCCGCTTGACACTGAGCAGCTCCAGGATGCAGATCTTGCGGAGTTGTCTCCAGTAAGCTCCGTAGGGGGCGAAGGCGATGTCGCTCATATTGTAACTGATGATGGAACGGCAAGCAGCGTGGGCCGCTGGGCGAAAACGACGTCGTGAGTCTTCATGACTTGAGTGGCGGCTTCTGCGGAGGAAATGAACACGTGGGGGACTTGGCCGAGCTGGAGTCCCATGACTCCGCCATATCTCTTGGCAAGATCACGGAGGCGGTGGTGGGGAAGAGATCCGCCGGCGAGCTGGTGGAGGTTTCCGATTATAGGGAGCTTAGTGGGACCTGGAGGAGGCGGAGCTGCGTTTGTTGATGAGATATTTGATTTGCGGCGGAGTATGAAGAGGAAGAGGAAGGATATGAAGAAAAATGACGCAAAGATTGTAGAAGGGAAAGAGAGGAATTGGGAGTTGTAGAAGCCCATGGCCATGGCTGCTGGCAAAGCAAAGAGTGGAGGAACGATGATATGATATTCGGATAAACTAAAAGATTGTGAGATCTGATCTGATGGCTTTGTTGTAATGAATTAGAATTATATAAACAATAAGATTTTTGTCTTGTAGGTAACAAGTAGTGCTCTGTTCTCTGTATGTTAAGATTCCATTCCGATCCAGTATGTGCTCACTCAGTGACGACGCTGTCTGGTAGTCAACATTCAACGAGTTGGGTGGAAGATCTGCGACGTCAACGTGTCTGCTTTTGTTATTTCAATCTACTACCATTAGAAAACACCTTGGTGTCCTCATATTGAGATACCCCTTACAACCACATGATTAGAAGGTAGATCTAATGGCCTAAATTAATTTGGACAAAATAGTAATTTGAAACTCTTATATTACTTGAGAGATTTGGGGTGGAGATTTGGTGGTGGCTCAAATCTCTACTCTAGAGATTTGGACAAAATCTCATGTTTACTTCACAATTAGAGATGGAGATTTGGGGAGGATTAGAGATTTCGAGGTGGGCCCCTAGAGATTTGGGGAGCTTTCTGAAATCTCTACTAAGACCAGAGATTTGAGGGAGATTTGAGAGATTTGGGGCTCACTTTACGAAAATAACCCCAACTAACTTGTCTAATATCAAAACGGAGATGATGAATGAAGCCATTTTGGTCTTTCATAATATGCATATTTATTATTATTTTTTATATTTTTCGAATTCTCTACACCAAATCACCCAAGTGAACAATGGGGTCGTTTCCTGGGAAGGAATTAAGGGGTGGAATTAGCCGAATTCCCCTTCCCTCTGAATTCCTTGTTTCCTGACCGAAATTAGTACATCAAAGTCGGCGGTATTAAATTTCCTAGCCAACCCTAAATCACCGCCGAATAGGTTTTACAAATCCCTTTGAAACGCGAAGGTTTTAGAAGGAATTAACAATTATCCTAATTTCTTTACACCCTTACCTTTTTTTTTACCCGGCAAAAAACCTATTATAATAAATATCTTTTTTACCCGGCAAAATATGTATCAGCCTGCTCTTCTTCTTTGCTGCCCTGCGGCTCCCGACTTTTCTGACTTTCAGCATCTTCTTCATCCAGAACCAGGTATGTCTTCTAGCGTTCAGTTCTCTTCCATTCTAATTTCTTTTTGCCGTTCACAGTCTGCCATTCTTATTTCTTCTTTCTGTTCACAGTCTGCTATTCATATTTTTGTCTCCTGTTCACAGTCTGCCATTCTTATGTTTCTGTTTACAGTTGCAGTGGTTTGTTTTGTTCTTGCTGTCCATGCTCTGTTTCCAACTTTGCTTGTTTTCACTTGACTGTTGTACTTTGTTTTGACTTTGCCTTTCGCTTTTTGGCAGAGGGATGCCTTTTGGCTAGTATTCCTGTAGTATATAATACACACAAAACCATTCAGATCAAAAAAAATAGCAGTAATACACACAAAACCATTCCTGAAGATTGCAAGTTTGCAACTGAACCATTCCCTTAAGTCTAAAACTTGAGGCATTTTGTGTTCATGTCAAAACTTGCAGGCACCAACATTCATAACCTCCAACCCATATCTTCGTGATGAGGCCTGCCCAGAACTCCAATCAGTAATGAATTTGCTTATGCAAGTTTGTGATAGAAAATGAGAACAACAATCTTGCAATCTTCTTGATAAATTGCAGTCCTAAAAGTGAACAAGGATGTCACAAACCAATAGCAGTAATGAATTCAAAAGGGTATAAGTAATAGCATAGCTTCCTTCTTCCCTTACAAACCAATCAAACCATAAGCGTTTAACACACATTCCAGAATTAAAACAAACAAATGCTTGGAGTCAATCTAAACTCAGAGCAATAAGACAAAATTCTTTAACAAAACTGTAACTTTCCAGGAAGGAATGATGGAATGACAATACTAATATGCATTATAATCAAACTTACAAGGCACTAATCTCCTCATAAATAAGCTCGTTGCCATCAGAGGTGGGGGAAGAACGAAGCCATAAGCTCTCTGTCTGTTGGGTTCCATTTTAATTTCTCCAACTAACTCAAAGTCTCCTACTCTCGCTCTTCTCTTCCCTTCGTCGCCGAGAACACCACACCCCTTCACAGCGAAGGTGTTGGAGTTACTCCAACTCCGCCGCCTGTTCTTGGAGAAATTAAACTTCAATCATTTGATCGTCGTTCTCATCCCTTCTCCAACTACGCCGCTCGTGCTTGTTTCGCCGCTCCAATCATAATGGATTTCTTGATCTTAGCTTCGGGCGGAGCGGCTGAATAACAGATCTCCGGTGGACATCGAGGGTAGAGAAACAAGCAAAAGGCGGTGGTTTATGAAATTATGTTGGTTACGAACAGATAAGAAGATTGTGATTTTTGTTCATTGTTGAAGTTAAAAGAGGAGAAAAAATAAAGGATAAGCTAGTGGATAAGGTGAATGGCGGAGAAGCTGTTTGAGGGTAATATGGACAATTTGTTCCCTCTACATTTTTAATTCCATACTTTAAAATGAACAAGGAAACAAGGAATTAAATTGCTGGTAAGTGCACAATTCTCTTAGTAATTTAATTCCATGTGAGGAGGCAATTCATCTGGTTTTTAATTCCTTGTGGGAAACGACCCCTAGCTTTTTGAAATAGCTAGAGAATTCAAAATCTCTAGCTATTTCAAATCTCTAGAGATTTGAAATCCCCTGAATCCAAATCTCTCAAGTGAACGACCCCTAAATCATATTAGGGTTTCACAAACCCTAATTCTATTTTACATCTCTCCCTTCAAAGCTCTCGCCGTCGTGCTCTCGTCCCACCGCCGTGCTCTCGCCCTGCCGCTGCCAGCCTCGCCGCCGCCAGCCACTCCGCCTCCGCCAGCCCCACACCAGATCTGCCGCCAGCCTCGCCATCATTAGATCTGCCGCTAACTCGCCGCCATCCACGCCGTCGCCACCAGCCCCACACCAGATCTGCCACCAGCCTCGGCATCATTAGATCTGTCGACGTCCTTGCCGCCGCCACTAGCCCCACACCACACCAGATCTGCCGCCAGCCATCTACATCTTGCCGCCTCAAACCCTCGCCAACTCTACTTTATTCGGTTTATAGATCTGGGCATCCTTTAATCCGTTCGGAGATCCAACCATCTGGATCCGACCATCTAGAACCAGCCTCTACATCTTTGCTTCTTAGTTTCTGGTCATTGGTTATTTGTAGTGTTCCATATAGTTAATTATGGAACATGTTTGTAGTGTTCCATATAGTTAATTATGGAACATGTATTCCATATTATTGTTCCATTTTCAATTTGATTCAAGGTTTTATGATTTTCTGTGTTCCGATTTGGTAATAAGGAACAAAATCGATTTTCAACACGTTCCATTACTTTTGAAATGGATCACTATTCCGGAACAATAAAATAGGAACTGTTCCGAAATGATAAAAGATGAACTGTTTCGAAATAATTTCCACAAAAAGTGTTAGAAACTAATCTAAAATAAAAACCATCGGAGATACACAACAAAAACCGGCGAGCATAGAGAAGAAGATGAAGAAGTAATTAAAAAAATAATTAATTTAATCATAAATTAAATAGAGCAAAAAAAGGAGCAGAAAAAGAAATAAAAAATCAGCAGTGTAACTGCAAATCCGAAAATTAATAAACAATACTTAAAAATCTGCAATAAATAAAATATTGAAATTACCCTTATGTCCAATTAATATAGGTCTTCCGATCTTTAAGATTAAATCATATGGCTCTAAAAGGTGCCCTCATATGAGGACACTTTGGGGTGTCCTAATGGTAGGATTTCCCCTTTTTTTTTAGCACAGAGAGAACGTGGGTATATGACATTAATCAATCTGATATGGGAGTTACTGCTGTGAGAATAGGCAGCTGATCGGCAGCCAACCATTTCCATGGGTTGGATTTGATCCAACCCTTTCCTAGCCATTTGATCATTCTTTGACCATCATTTTCACATTTTGACTAATCCAATGGTCTATATTGCTAGGGGTTATTTAGGACATTTCACACATAATTTAATTTTTTATTTCATTTTAAAAAAATCATTTTTTTGTCCGGTGACCAGTACTAGTCTCCAACGACTTTTCCGACGAAGTACATGTTAACTAGTTAACACTTTTTTAATTTTTAATATTTAACACCTGTTCCGGCGACTTTTCCGGCGAACGGCCGCCGATCTCCACGACTTTTCCGGTGATCGACCGTCTCCGTGACTTTTCCGACGAAGTACATGTTAACTTGTTAACACTTTTTTTTAGTTTTTTTTAATATTTAACACCTGTTTCAGCGACTTTTTTGACGCCTGACCGCCGGTCTCCGACGAATTTTCTGGCGAAGTACATGTTAACTAGTTAACACTTTTTTTAATATTTAATACCATTATTAACTAGTTAACAGATTCTTTTGCTGATAACTAGTTATATGCACTAGTTCACAAGTTATTCACTTGTAACTAGTTAACGAATTTTCATGATCAATTTTTAACAAGATTTTTCGTTAATAGGTTATCTAACTAGTATGTTGTTCTTAACTAACTGACAGAATATTTAACTAGTTAACAAGATATTTAACTAGTTAACTCGTTAACTAAATTTAACTAGTTAATTGGTTAACTAGTTAACTCGTTAACTAAATTTAACGATGGAGATGGAGGTAGGAAAAAATTGGGGAATAAAGGGTGAAAATGACGTGACTATCGACTCAACTTCATCCGCTTCTAAACCTACACGTTACATGTTCTAGCTAGGACCTGATTCAAACAACAATTCTACCAAGATTTTCAACTTCTTCTATCCCATAACTGCATGCTAGTGCTTAATCCGAACACTTCGCTTAGGTGTCGGACTTTCCTAGCTCACATCATTTGTGCCTATTCTAGTGCTCAACCCGAACACTTCACTTAGGTGTCGGGCTTTCCTAGCTTTCTTTTCAACACTTACTTCATTTAAAATTAATCGATATGCATTTGAATGAATCGCACGTTATTTCCATAACTTCGAAAATTTAGGTACTTACTTGGTCATAGCTAGTTATAACTTTTACATAAGATTTCAAATTGGATTTTAGTCGAATCTCAAGCCACAATCACAAGGGATCAAATGGGGAATGAAAAACATGGAGAAGAGCTGAAAATGTGTATAAACCAGCAAACAAGTCAAGGCTCAACGGGGTTATCATACAGGAAAATGATATTGGGTAGGCTATTTGGCTAAAAGTGGTGACATTCTAAAGGCCTTTCTCATCTTAGGACGGTGTTATCGAGCAATTTGAAATAAGTAATTAGCCACAAGCCAATCAATTCATACTTCAAACACAAGAGTGATCTACAATATGTTCTAACCTAGATTCATTTAGTATCAGTGCCGACACGCTTGTTACAGGTTCTAAGTGGGACAGTCTAAACGTCATTCTGAGAAAAATTGAAGTCAATTTAACATTGTAAGCAAAAAATTGAGTACACTCCAATCGAAGAAGTCACATATATCATAGAGAAGAAACATCACTTGTAGAAATAACATCCCACCCCACACTTAGTCAAGATTGTGCCCTCACATGACCAAAGGGAGTCAGAGCAATACGGAATACCTGGAGAGTTGTGGAGGAAGTTGATGATGGGGATGGAGAGCTCGGAGCGGAGCGACGCAGCTACAAAGTCCTACACAAACAAAAACAAAAGAAAGATCAAAAGGAAACCGGGACAAGTGTCCCGGATCCACACAGAATAAAGTCGAAATGAAGAGGGTTAGGGGGTTTTTTAAGAACAGTTCTCAAGTTCTCGCTGAAAACCTCAAAAGGTTCTTAGCGAGAACCTCTTCGAAAATAATTGACAAATTGGGACGACACGAACTGGCAAAAGTTTGCCCACCTTCTCGCCAAGAGCCTCTTCAAGAAAAATAAAAATTTAGGGCCGACACAAAAATCGGGTGAAAAAAAGACAACCTCCTCGCCGAAAACTCTAAGGTTTACTGAGAGAACCTTAGACCTGGGCAACACAATAAATTTAAAACAAAAACTGACGACCCAAACTTCAAAAAACGCAACAAAATCAACAAAATTCGAAAAAATCCAAATAAATTGGAAAACAACCGTGTACTTAAGACGCACATTAGGTAAATAAATATAACGACACTTTTGGCTCCCCCCAAGACCGACTCAAACGACTAAACACAAATAACTGACTTAATAGACTCAAAAATGACTCCAACCATGGGTTGCCTCCCACGAAGCGCTCTTTTTTAACGTCTGTGAGCCGGACGATACGTGGATAGGGGTCTGGGAGGTGGCGTGATGCCATGTACGATGGGAAGACCTTGGAGGTACTTCTTAAGGCGATCAACGTGCACTATGAATGGCTCTTGATTAGTGCCTTTGATTTCCACAACTCCAAATGGTGTCTGCCTAGCCACCATGAAATGACCGAACTAGTGATTACTGGTGGAGCTTCAAGCGTGTGCTATAGAGAAGGACTTCATCACCAGGATAAAATTGGTCGTGTCCCGCAAGATGAGAATCGTGACTGCGCTTGGTACGCTCCTTCAGGGTCGAGGTGGGCAGCTTCTCATAAGATTTAGTAATCCAACCCGGTGTGTGCACCATGGTAGGTGGCTCGCTATCCTTGAAATTTTTGTGCATTCCTAAAACCAAACACAACTCTAACGGGTTGCTAGACCAGGCATGAGTAACGAAGTCGGCCGATGCCAACTCCAAAGAATCAACAAACATACAATCAGCATCTTCAGTAGCAGAATATTGCATACTGTCCTTGAGGCAGAATGTCACATTATCCTTTTCGACCTTTAAAGTCAATGAACCATGCTTAACATCGATGTTAATTAGCGTCGGTCGTTGCTAGAAGGGGTCGACCCATGAGAAGAGTTATCACTACAACAAAAACGGCCCAAAGTGACGGATACAACATTGGCGGTTGTACAACCGCCAATGATGATTTATGACAGTGGCAGTTGCATATTGGCGGTTCTAACCTCCAATGTCGATTCATCCCACATTGGCGGTTTTAACCGCCAATGAGCAGCCGTCATTTTGGTTAATTATAAATAACTCGATAATGTCAACGCCTTGAACCCCCAAAACCTAAACCATAAATTTCCTTCACTCTTTCTCTACTCCTATGGAATCTGTCGATCCTTGTTCCTCCTTCGCCGATCCTTGCTCCTCCTATACTATACGCGAAGTTTGGTGCTGAATGACATGATTTTAGTAGAAATCAGGCATAATGACCTCTTGTTCTTGATTGGTCACTCCTAACAACTTTGATATTTTTGTTAAACTACATTTTTGTCATATCACAAAAAGGACTGTATGTAGTAAACCTCTGACTTCCAATTATGTTCTCATGAGGTAAATCCATACACATTTATTATGCTCATCTACTATAGTAAGAAAATATTTGTAACCAAAATGTAAAATAACATAATGGGGACCCCAACTATAAACATGGATTAAGTCAAAAGCATTGTGCAATGGAGTAACTCAAATAAAATGGTAAATGTTTGTGTTTAGAAAATTACAGGCATCCGCATCACAATGTTTCTGTTTATAGACTCCTATGTTGGCATTAAATTATTGACAAAGCTTTTATCTTGAATATGTAGGGTGTCCAAGGTAACATTGCCATAATTTTAGGCATTCTAGTTTGAAATTATAGGTAGATGGGTGGGATTTTAGGGATGGTTATAGTCCACATGATTTGACATGTGATATGAACCACTAACCTCCCATACCAAGCAAAATCTTCATGATCAGTGTATGATGGTTTTGAATATTCCATTGGTTAGATTGAAAAGTAAGAGAAACCTGTAATAGCTTGGTTAGTTTGCAGAAAAAAGGAGGTTAAACGTGAAAGGGGCACATAAAAAACTCCATTCAAGGTTAAACCACATGACAACTTAACTAAACCTACATGGGTGGCTTTTATCTTACACTCATTTGGTAAAGTAAGAGACACATTGTGGCTTTTATCTTAGACTCATTTGGTAAAGTAAGAGACACATTGTTAAATGTGTTTAAAGTCAGTGAATTTGAAAGAAAAATATTTGCAAATAATAGTGAATGCAGGCTCTCGTGTTAATGATTTATGATGCATTGGATATCCAAGGTAACATTGCCATAATTTTAGGCATTCTAGTTTGAAATTATAGGTAGATGGGTGGGATTTTAGGGATGGTGATAGTCCACATGATTTGACAGGTGATATGAACCACTAATTACCTCCCATACCAAGCAAAATCTTTCTGATCAGTGTATGATGGTTCTGAATATGCCATTGGTTAGATTGAAAAGTAAGAGAAACATGTAATGGCTTGGTTAGTTTCCAGAAAAAAGGAGGTTAAACGTGAAAGGGGCACATTAAAAACTTCATTCAAGGTTAAACCACATGACAAATTAACTAAACCTACATGGGTGGCTTTTATCTTAGACCCATTTGGTAAAGTAAGAGACACATTGTTAAATGTGTTTAAAGTTAGTGAATTTGAAAGAAAAATATTTGCACGTAATAGTGAATGTGGATCTCGTGTTAATGATTTATGATGCATTGGATATCAATGTATTTGAATATGTTAAGTTTGAAAAGTTTTCTTGTACTGATCTTAAAGTAGCATTTTGATCTGGTTGTAGCCAACCTTCAAATCCAATTTGGTAAAATAACTAGCAGCCCCTTGAAGTTCATCTAACAAGTCATCAATAATAGGTATAGAAAGTTATGGAATTCTATTCCCGATAATCTACACAAAATCTCCATGTTCCATCTTTTTTTTACCAATAACACAGGGGAGCAAAAGGACTATGATTTGGTTGTATTACTTGTGTGAGCACCATTTCTTCAACCAACCTCCCTGTCTCATCTTTTGTGTAGAAGGGTACCTATAAGGCCTCAAATTTACCACCTTGTGGTTATAAGATAGAGGAATGCAATGGTCACATCCTCCCAAGGGGTAACCTGGTTGGGGTTTCAAAAACATTTGCATATTCCTCCACTACCTTCCTTAGAAAGGTTGGTATTTCTGAATTATCACCAACTAGCTTGAGTTGATACAAATGCCCCACCAAAATTGACATTTCTTGTTTGCCTAGCCATTTTTCAACTCCTTACTAGACATCATATTATAGTGACCTTTCTCACTCACACCCTGCAATCTTAATGGCTCTCCATCAAATTTAATTGTCATACTCAGCTTCTCAAAATCGAATTCCACAAGGCTTATAGTCCTCAACCAATCAAAGCCAAGCACAACATCATTCTCCTTAAGAAGCAAAATTTGAACATCAAAATTGAATACCTTGTTTTGCATAATCCAAGTGAACTGTTTGTAAATTGAATTGCTAATCAAGGACTCAACGTTGGCTATTTTCACTTGCATCGTAGGAGCCCGTTGTTGCTCACAGCTCATCTTTACAACACACTTCTGGCTAAGGAAAGTGTGACTATTGTCTGTATCGATGAGAATCACTAACTTGACATCTCCCACTTCACCGAGCAGTTTGATAGAAGACCCTGTTGGAATACCTCCCACAGCCTGCAACAAAACCTCCTGATGCTCAACTTGTTCTGGTTGTTCAGGTTCCAACTCCTCATAACCTGCCCCAGGTTCACCTTTCAAGGTTTGCAACCTCTTCTTAGTGCGTACATGACCATAATGCCACTTATTTCCACACTTGCAACACAGGCCAAAACCTCATCCTATTGGCAGCAGTGACCCCTTGACCCCTTGCGATTTCGACGAAGCAGTTGATTTTTGGTTGCTAATTTCAGGCAACCATCTAGATTGGTTTCAAACAAATTTCTTCTTAGCTTTAATATAGTCTTCTTCCTTTTGGCATGTAGGAAGGTTGTGGTTAAGTTCGGAGGATCTATCATCAGTATTACCTATTGGATCTCCACGTCCAACCCACTAATAAAACTTTTCACAAAATACTCCTCCCCTAAGGTTGGGTTCAGAAGTAAAATTTGTGACCTCAAATCTTCAAATTTTTCCTAATAATCCAAGATTGAACCCATTTGTGTAAGCTTGTTAAGAGCTCCTATTATGTTCATATTGCCAACAACCTGAAATCCGCGAAGAAGCTCATTAGAAAACTCTTCCCATTTTAATGTCTCCTTCCCTGAGGACCATCCTTGAAACAAAATGTCAGCTTGGTCTTCTACGTAGAGAGACACACCAGATGCACTTGCTAGTTCGCTGCGATATTGTGTATTGTGAACATCTTAACACACTTCTGAACTCAAGCAGCATGATCCTTTCCATTGAAGAAGGGGAAGTCAAACTTGGGTAAGAAAGGAGCTACGACCGGTCTGATTGGGTTCGGAAAAAGCCCATCGCCATTTTCATTCGGTGGTGGCGGCGACGTTGAATGTGACTGTTGTTGTTGGTTGTCAAGAATGCATTAAATCATCGTCTCCAGCAGGCTGAAACGCTCAGTGTGGACAACATGAGTTACCTCTAACTAAGCAAGTCGTTAAGCATTTGTCATAACAAGAGAACTCTGGTACCAAATTGTAAAGACCCAAGACGAAACTCTAACCAACCAAGAAGAAAGAGACTTATATATGAGAAAGAAGAGAGGTGGAGCTTGGGGAGAAAGGAGATACTTTTTAGTAATTGCTTGATTCTCGGAGCCAAGACAACATACCTAAAATAGGCAAGCATTTGCAAGTCTGTGTTGAATATTGATAGGCCATTTGACTAATTACAAAGAGGTCATCATACTAGCTAGTAATTACTAGTGTTTTAAGAAAATTCAAAACAATACATGAACTTTATATAGTTACTAAAGAAACAACATCATTTTAGGATATTTCTAGCAAATCACGGTTTACTCAATACCGACCTGTATGACCACAGGTTAGAAGGCTTGGCCAAAAAAACTGGTTGAGGGCTTCCGTGACTTTGTTTATTCACTAAGATCCGAGTTTCAAATCCCCTCTCGAGTCACAGTAGCTAAAGATTGTTTCAAGTTGTGGTTGATTGAGAGAGAGAAATTGAAAAGTTATTTCAAGCAGTCTAAAGTGAGAGTTTGTCTCACAACTTATATATGGGCTAGTAGACATCACTTCGACTATATGTGTCTTACTGCTCACTTTATAGATGACAACTGGAACTTACAGAAAAGAATTATGAATTTCTCTTATATCCAAGTCACACGGGTGTTACAATTGGAATAACTATTGAAACAAATTTGATTAATTGGGGGATTGAGAGGGTTTTGACTGTAACAGTTGATAATGCTAGTTCAAATGATGTGGGGATGCAGTACTTGAAGAAGAGGTTAGTAATTGGAAAGAGAATGTGTTGGATGGAAAATTTCTTCACATGAGATGTTGTGCTCATATCTTAAGTCTAATTGTGAAAGATGGAATGAAAGAAGTAGATGATTCCATCTATTGGGTACGGTCAGCGGTTAGATTTGTAAGATCATCTACTTCTAGGTTGCAAAGATTTAAAGCTTGTGTTCATGAAGAGAAGTTGGATAGTAAAAAACTTGTTTGTTTGGATGTAGAAACAAGATGGAACTCCACATATTTAATGTTGCAATCAGTTGTAGCTTTTCAGAGAGCTTTTGAAAGGTTAGAGGAGAAAGATCTAGTTTTTAGAAGTGAGTTACAAAAGTCAAAAGGGACACCGATGGAGACTGATTGGGTTTATGTGAAATCATTGTTGCCATTTCTAAAATCATTCTATGATGCAACATCAAAAGTCTCTGGTTCCCTGTATGTTACATGTAATGAGTTCTTTCATCTTGTTTTTGGAATTGGTGCTAAGTTGAATGATTTAGTGAATTCAACAGATGAGAGGCTCAAAGGATGAAACTGAAGAATGATAAATATTGGGGGAATATTGATAACTTGAACCATTTATTGTTCATTGCAGTAGTGCTTGATCCTCGATATAAGTTCCTATATGTTAAATTTGGGCTTGAGTTAGTTTATGAGAAACAAAAAGTGGAAGAGTTGCTCATGAGGGTGAGTGTCTCTTTGGATGCAATGTTCAATAATTATTTAGTGATAGGAGGAAATGGTGTCATAGAAACAAGTCGGAATGAAGAGAGTGTACTGCTTAATGACGAATTTGAGAATGATAAAAGTATAGAAGAGTAATTGAAGGGAAGGTATAAAAGGCAGAAGTTAGTAGAGGAGGTAGAAGAACTATCAAAATCAGAACTTGATAGGTACTTGGAAGCAAAGTGCGTGAACCGAGATGAGAAGAATTTTGATATATTAGCGTGGTGGAAAATGAATTCTTCTGATTATCCAATACTAGGGTTGATGGCAAAAGATGTTTTGGCGGTCCAAGTTTCTACTGTAGCTTCTGAATCTGCATTTAGTACAGGTGGTCGGGTGCTTGATGCATTTCGTAGTTCACTAACACCGAAGGTTGTAGAAAGTCTCATTTGTACACAAAATTGGATTAGATCAAGTACTCACACCGATTGAGATTGAGGAAAAGTTTGAAGAAATAGAAGAACTTGAGAAAGGTACCATCTATTCAATACATGTGTTTGTTCAATTATATATTCTTAAATTGGAATTTCACTAATGTTTTAATTGTTGTTTTATAGAGTTAAACGAACTCGGTTTGGATGATGCCACTATAGTTGAGCCTTGATTGGTATTAAATTGGTAAGTTTTCTTTCACATCTATCCATCATTATTGAATATAAGTTATTTTTTTTGTTTGTGACTTATCCCATTATAATGTAGAGTAATTGACATTGGCTGCCAGTAATGTGACTTATCCCATTGTTTCTTTCTTTGTTTGGGATTTAGTTTATGCTACTGCAGTTTTCTTAGTCTATGCTACTGCAGTTTTCTTTCTTTGTTTGGGATTTAGTTTATGCTACTGCTTCTATTATAGTCTATGCTACTGCAGTTTTCTTAGTTAAACTTATATTGAAGAATGATAGTAATGTGTGCGTGTAATGTGTGCTTGCTTAAATCACATGGTAATTGTTGTTTACATACATAATGGTAACGTGTGCTTGCTTGCTTACTTACATATGAGCTTTCGAGATTACCTTGATTAGTTTTCCTTTTCTTGCAGACAGATGATGGATCCAAATACCAAGCACAGATAGCTTTTTGAACCTTGTTTTATGTTAGCATTTTTCAGTGGAATCTCTTTGTTTCTTGTAGAGCCTCTTGATTTTTTCTATTAATGTACAAGCAGGTAAATCATAGTGGAATAGTGAGATTAGTTGAGAAGGCATGCTGGACTGTTTGTATCATTGTTGGGGCAGCTCTACTTCTGTTCGTCTTGATCTTCATCTGCTCAGCATACAGATGAGAGTGATGGGTTCAGTTTTCAGTAATGCAGTATCACAGCAGATGCCAATGCAAACGATGCAGTATCACAACAGATTTTGAATATCATTAACTTTGGCCCATGGTTCTGTAATTACCTTATATTAATTCTGGACCCGAAATTCTGGACTTAATACTACCATGTTTGTAACCCACTGTTTGGCCCATGGGTCAAAGTAATACCTTATATTAATAACTTTTGAAAAGTGTGAATTAATTCTCTTTGGGTCAGGTCTGGATCTAGTGGGTTTGGGCCAGGTCTGACCCATTTACAAAGCATACCAGACCGAGTTGTTTTCTGGTACGCGATTCAACTGGTTCAACCATACAGTCCGGTCTGGTTTTCAAACCATTTGATGAAAGTAACCGAACTGATAATAGGAGGAGAGTGGATTTCGGGCTTAGATAGTTGGGTGGGCCCGCCAGACCCACAATCAGTCGTCTTTTGTTTTGTTGGATTGATTTGTGGTTGGGTTAACAATTTGTTTTCACCCAAACACACACCTCTTCCTAATTTACCACTCCCCATTTTCTCCTCCGTCCGTCTTCTCCAGGAGCTCCATCACCAACTGCCTGCTAGCCTGCAGATTTCCCCAAACCCTCTGCAAATACTCAGGAGATGCAAATGCCCTTTACTCCACTCGCCTCTTTTGTCTCATCTTCCTCTTCGCGAACTACAACTTGCTCACCCTCCACCTCCTCCCATTAACATTCCATCCCCGCCCCCTCAAAGCTGCCTGGATGCTCCGCTTCTGATAGTCGCCACCGACTCGGAATCACCTTCCTGCTTCGTTTCTCCTGTTCATATTCATCGATGATTCCGTTGGCGAACTCGGTCAAAGCCGTTTCTTTCTGCCTTATGTACCTCTTCAGCTTGGACTTCACTTTTCTCGGGGTGGTCTCTGATCTGCTTACTGATCTTCGTGGTCTTGATGTTTCTGAGTTCTGGTCAGTTTTTTCTAGTGCCCACTTCTTGTTTGGTAGGATTCTTTGAGTTCCTCCCGTTGTTTGTCCCTTTTCAGTTCCTGAATTTTGTGGTGGGTGCTAGGGTTTTGTTACCAAATTGGATGGATTTTACTTGGATTTTCATTTCTTCAGCGGAAGGCTGATTCTTAACCTGCTGGAGTTGTTTGGGATCTTGAGCAAAAGTTATTAGGGTTACTGACCTTGAGTGTAGCCGTTTTAAGGTTAGAGGAGTTGCCGAGGAAACCCTCTTTTGGTTATGATTTTACTGGAAATGGATAAAGCAGTCTTTTGTTTCATTTTTGGGAGATGGGATCCAGTTGAGGTCAAGATACTTTCTGTTAAAATGGGCCATCGTCAGCTTAGTAACTAGTGGTAGTGAGTTTCTGGTGCTTTCTGTAGTAGTTCCCCCCCTGCTTCCTGCAAAAAATGAGTGCAAATGGCAGTTTTTTTGTGGAATGGAAAGAACAGTTTGTTTCACAAGAGCGTGGAAACCGTGTGGTTCACTATTTCCTGAAAGATTCTTATGGAGAATTCATCCTTGCGGTTGTGGGTACTGAGAGGAGTGTTAGGCACATGTTCTATGTCGTTGCTGAGGAGTTTGTTCAAGCTTACGGAGCTGAAAATTCAATTCATGCTGGCTTTAAATGGAGGTCCAGAAGAGAGGTTGTTGATTGGCTCACGTCTATGCTGTCAAAGCAGCATGTACAAGGTGATCATCCCAGTACGTCTTCTCCTGTTGGTCTTTCTCTTTCTCCATGCTCTTCATCAAATCACTGATCATAGTAAAAACATTCATGTGGTAAAGAATGCACGATGAATGGCAATACTTGTTTCATATTTATGGATATCACTTAATAAGCGTTCAGAACAGCTGGTGCAGCAAGGCATACTATGGAGTATGCAAGCTCATTGCTTTTTCGTTATTTGTTGTGAACGGCAACTCAAGGGTTGGGGGTAAAGAAAAGATCATAAATTATTCCTCTCGTAACTAGCTGTATGCTCTAGTTCTCTTCACCCAGCAATTGATGATCTCTGCAATGTGTTACAGAGTTGGCCAAATGTGATCCAGGACAAGCTTTGGAGTTGCAAGAGTTTCCTGCAACTAGTTTCGGCTGTCAACAGATGCAGGTACCATTTGCAAAAGTTGTCTCCTAAATTCTTAGCATGATTGTTCAATGGTTGATTGGTTTGTGTCTGGTGTACAAACTGTAGGCCCGGCATTTAAGGATTGTGAATGGACATCGTTCGAATATAGTATGGTCTGGTGTTTCTTGGACTTGTGGGAAGCAGCTCAAGCATTTCCCAGCATTTTGCAGAAATGGAACTACAATAGCAGTAAGTATGCATTGTGAAATCATTGAAGTCACGATTGCGCGTAGTATCGTCCATGAATCTGCAATCTAGTTAGAAGTAGTCTTTGTTATCAAACTCGAGTAATTACCCATCCAACTCTAACCTTAATATAGATAAAAGATTTTAAGGTGCTGACAGCCTGTACTCTATTTATTAACGTGTTATATAAGTTGATGTTTTAGCTGAATCAGCCAACTGGTAGTTTTCAGAACCTGTAGAATGAGCTTTAAATCAGTTGAAGTCAAAATCTGCAGTTTGCTCATTTGAAATGGTGCACAAGAAAATATATTCACTTCTTTAATTATGTAAACCAACTTTGGCTTATGTTCTCACTGTGGTGCGGTCAAATTTTAGAGTCTTTCTCTTGTGCTTCGGGTGTTAACTTTCATCACCATCGACTTTGACTGAATTAATTTTTTACTTTGTACTATGATGCAGGCTCAATCGTTTGTCTTTGTGATGGCTAAAGGCGAGAATCATTATGTTGCCTATTTGGAAGACATGTATGAAGACAGGAGGGGCCAGAAAAAAGTCAAAGTTAGATGGTTTCACCATAACCAGGAAGTCAAGGGTGTGATCCCTCTTCGAAATGCGCATCCAAAAGAAATTTTCATCACTCCATATTCACAAGTCATAAGTGCCGAGTGTGTTGATGGGCCGGCCACTGTTTTAACTCGGGAACATTATGAGGAATGTGTGGCTTCTATTCCGAGCTCTTTTTCAACCAGAATTCATTTATGCTCTAGGCAGTTTAAGAGCAATAAAGTTAAACCTTTTAATTTAAGTAAACTGCGTGGCTACTTTAATCAAGCTATTTTCTCTTGCTTGAGTTCAAAGCATTTTGTTGGGGATGATGATGATGGAGATGACACAAATGGTGAAGAAGATGAAGAATTGAGTGCAGTGGAAATCGTAAAACTGGGAGCAAAGAGGGCCAGAACTGGTGAAGGGTGTCAAAATTTTGAGAAGGATGGCAGCCTAATGGCTACACTTCGCCCTTTTTATTTGGGTTTGAGGCCTGGTTTCGTCGGAAATCGATTGGTTCCTCATAAAAATAACGAGTGTAAGCCTTGGAGCAGTCCACCATTCAAGGTTGACGAGAAGATTGAACATTTATGCCAAGATAGTGGAATTCGGGGATGCTGGTTCAGGTGTACGGTCCTGCAGGTTTCTCGGAGACAAATAAAGGTGCGATATGATGACTTACTGGATGAACACGAGTGTGGAAACCTTGAGGTATGTGTGGTTTGGCAAGGTACTTTCTGAAGTTTGTGTCCTGTATTGACTTTGATTATACATCAATTAGTTAATAGTGGCAGTAGTCTTTGAACTTGTCACTGGAAGTGAGAATTCTGTGTCACTTAGATTGCCTTCACCCTGAACTCTGAAGTAAGGGCCATGCTCTTTGAACTAAATTGTTTTTTTGTTTGGTTATGGAAAGAAGTTGTTCAACTTGTGTTATATACATTGTTTTTCCCTCTCTTGTTAATGTTCCATCACCAGGTTTAACTTTTCATCCCTAATTGAAAAAAAAGTAAACAAAAAAAACCGAAGCATCCTGCATTTGTACGTAATTTTGATAATGACCTGTAGTTTCTACTGCGTGCATGCATGTAAGATGAAACTTTTTTTTTTTGATCGAAACTGTAAATGTTTTATTTGACCGTCTGGTGGAAGTTTGACTGTTATCTGTTTTTCAGGAATGGATCCCAGCTTTGAAATTAGCGGTGGCGGATAAACTTGGCATGAGACATTTGGGCCGCCTAACTGTTCGACCAGCCCCTCTGAACAAAGAAACAGACATGGCTTTTGAAGTTGGCGTTGCAGTTGATGCATGGTGGAGTGATGGCTGGTGGGAGGGAGTTGTGAGCAGCATAAATGATGGCTGCAATGATGTTATCCAAGTTTACTTTCCTGGTATTCTTATTTAGTCGATACTCTTGAGGTTCTATTTTTGTATTTCTTCTATAATCTGAGTTGTTAACCTCTACCCCATATGACAGGTGAAAAGTTCGTTATGAACATGAACAGAAAGGATCTGAGAATCTCCCGTGATTGGGTGGATGAGCAGTGGGTTGATATCCAGGCAAAACCAGATATCCCCGACATAAAGATGTCCATATCTTCACCTACTGCAATGGCCAAAAAATTTGATTCTTGCGTCAATCAACCCCATGTTACTGAAGGGGAAAAAACTGCTGAAACTATGTTAATAAGCTCTGATACTCTTCCGGAAGATATGGACTCTGACAATCTCAGACTGCCCATATCAATATCAACTGATGAACCTAAATGTGATGCTGAGAAGCCTGCATTGGATGACAAGGCCGGTGCAGATGGTGGTAGGGATGATACCGATGACACTACTGATAAAATGGATAATCTTCCGTCTGATGATGTAATTCCTCCAGTTGACGAAGTTGCTGAAATGGAAGTTACTAATGACGGTGCAGAAAATGCTGCTGATGTCAATAACAATGGCAACAAACCGGAGATGGAGGTGCTTGAGTCTTCTGGTAACAATTGTAAATCAATAGAAGTCATGGAAGTGTCAACTTAAGATATCAGTTATCTATTGCTGCATTTTAATGCTAGGATTGTCCTGAGTAGATATGGTAGTAATGTAGGGGGAGGGTGCCACTTGGATGCTGTGTGTAAATAGTGATCAGTGATATAGGGAAACTGAAAATGGTTATGTGAGTCTTCCCTATACAGCGTTCAATAGAGATGATAGATCTATCTTCATGTTGTTGTAGGTTGAGTGTATAACGAGGATTGGCTTTATGATTATTATGATCAGAATCAGGACTCAGTGTCTGTCATTAGCTGGGGTTAAGTAGTGTCTATATGCTGTAATAATAATAGTTCAGTCTAATATAATATCAAGGTGGGTGAAGATTTACATTATTATCCTATTTCAAGGCTAAGTGGATTTAGCCTCATTCTATACAAAGAGTGGCCTTGTCTCTGTACTCAGTATTTCTATAATGTAACAGAGTTTTCCCCTACAGATAACTTCTTACAGTGAGGGGAACAAGGAATGAAAGAATAAATAGGGAAGAAGAGAGGTAGGCTACAATCTGAGCCATTGGTGGCCATCTATGAATCTGAGGTCCAAGAATGGTTTGACTTGCTCAAGTGTGAAGTTGGTCTTGGACCAAGCTACTCTCTTACTTGTATCTGCTCCTCTTCCCTTGCATCTGTACTCCCCGAATACCGCAGTTCTGCAACAGTAAATATATTATCTTGTTAGAATGAAGATGATCGAGAGAGAAAGAAAGAGATGAAGGTGGTAGTTAGTTACTTTTGTCTGTCAGGTGCGTTCCAGTCACTCCAACCTTCAGGAGTGATCATGTCTTCAATGCGACAGTAAGAATAAATAACCCTTGAGTACTTCCCCCAAGCTCTTCCCAAAAGAATCTTACCAGTTCCTCTGATCAAGCAGCCTACGAAGGAGAAACCAGTTTCCTCATTAGCTGAATCTCTGTGGTGAGCTGCGATTGCTCCGTATCTCTCAGCTATCGATTCAACCACACAATCCTGTTATCGAACACACAAATAACCATGTTAGCAACACACAAAGCAACCCTCCCTCTTTCCAAAAGATGGAAAAGAAAGAAAGTACCTGAAAGAGAGACCTGGCACGGCCAAATATAAAATCAATGCTTCCGATAATGTGAGACTGGTAATAGTAATGTGAACCCATGTCGTCGAGAAGAGTGTCCTGTGAACCAACAATCTTAACTTTGTAGAAAAAAGCTTTGTCCCCAGATACTCTCAACGCAACTGCCTGCATCCCACGCCCTCCTGGAACTGCCAACACCGAGTTCTGCTAAAATGAAAACAGTTTCTTCTTCTTACTCTTTAGCTTAAAATGAAAACAGTTTCTTCTTACTTAGAAAAAAAAAAAAAAAAACAAACCTGGATAGTGATCCCTGTGGCGCAGAAGAAATCGGAAGAAACGGTGACTGATGCAGATCTGAAAGTGCCAAGCTCATTCCCATTGGAATCAAAATCTGAAGCTTTGTTATGCCAGCTTATCACTGTCTTTGACACGTCGCTTTCATTCCCAATCAACGATATGTAAGCCTTAGTAACCGGCACAACTACCTTCTCCCTGCACAAACCACAACTCTAATATCAAAACTAGCTCTGCTGTTTTGAATTACCATACATAACATTAACATAACCACTCCCTCCCCCACTTCTTTCAGCTTCCCCACTTACCCATGAAAATAGCTACCTTCTCAGACACCACCATAATATAATTAAAATATATATAACAATAAAAAAAAACCAACTTCTTTCTTTCTTTCGTTCATTCTATCTCTGTTTCTTATCTACGCAAAAACAGAGGAATGTTACTGACTTGTAAATTCCAGGGCGAATGTGGATTTTAACCCTTTGATTGTTGAAATCTGGCACCATATCCACCGCACCTTGAACGGTCACCGAATCCCCGCCGCCATTCTGGTCAACTACGATTATTCTGCTTCCTCTGAAATACTCCTCACTGTAACTCTTCCCCTGCTGATGATCACCATATTCATAACCATCCAGCCTCGTGTCTTCCCAACTTATGAAATTGTTTACCAAATTTTGCATTCCCACCGGAGATTCAGACTGGACAGTGCCACAACATACCCCAACTAACAGCATTACCGCCACAACAGCTCCAAGAAGAACAGAGCACTTTCTCAAGATCATTGTTAGGCAACTGGGATGTACTTATGATCCCAAACGACTGTAGAAAAAAACTAAAACAGAAGATGTATCAGGTTAGTGCGGGCAATCTTCAGGTGACTGTAATTAATAAGGGGGGGAAGGAGCGTAGTTTATGGAATAGCAGAGCAGTAATGGGTTATGGGAAGAAGAAAACAAACAAAAGCAAAACCCATAAACGGAAAGAGACAAAAGGAAAGAAATCCCTTAAAACTGAACAAGTAGCAGAGGCAAAGAGTGTGGATTTTAGATAAAGAAGAAGAAGAAGAAGAAGCAAAAGCAGGGATCCTGACAGAAAAAAAAAACAACGATGAAAGAAACAAAAACTTACTTTAATGAAGTAGTTTATTAATTAACTCTTGAGCTTGGATAATTATTTGGGTTAGCAGCTGTTGTATCTCTCTGAGTTAACTTAAGAGTTAGAGCAGAAAGAAACTGAATATATATACAGCATTTAGTGTTAACTGTTAAGCGAATAGGATATGGAAAAAGGGTCTCTTTTTCATGATCATATTCGGCTTTAGCTAATTGTTTGTTTTAATTAATTCATTATGAAATACAAACGTGAACTTATTAATCAAACTTTGTTTATCCTTATACAAGTTAAATAAATAAATAGTAACGGTTATCAATTGTGACCGTGACTTGCAAGTTACCTTCATCATTTTGGGCTCTCTATATATTTCAATCACTCATTTTTTCTTTCTTTATAAATCATTTTAAAGTTTCACATTTCACTAATAAAGTAGTTCATAAGTTTAGGATATTTAACTTTTCAGTATAGTCAATTGTTATATGCAATTCGTGTTTTACTACACGCAGTCCGTATTTTAATATAAGCTTATTATTATATTCTTGTCCTATGTTTTTACAAACGCATTCTATTTTTACTAACGTATACCATTTTTTTTTACCATTGCAGTCCATTTTTTTTACCCACATAGTCCATTGTTTACTACACAATCTATTTTCTACTAACGCAGTTCATTTTTGAAAAAATTGTGACACATTTCTACTGGTTTTGAGTAAACTATTGACTTTTTCATCAATATGTTTTATGCTCTTTTTTATAATATATTATGAATAATAAAATTATATAATATTTTAATTTTCTGTCAAATACGGACTACAAATAGCAACACCCTTTTTTATTTCATTTTAAATATTTTAATTTTTGAAGAGTAGTAGGGTGCGATGAGAGAGAGAGAGTTAGAGAGAGAGTCAGAGAGGGTGAGGGGTCGGGTTGTTTCAGGGGTTTCTCGGGGGGTTGTTTTGGATCGGCAGAAACGTAGTCTCAAACTCAGGGACGTCTTGGTGGTCTTCGAATCATCAAACCATTTTGCTCCGGTGGACTTCAGATTGGTTGTCTCCAAAGGGGTTTCCTCGCATTTTGTGTTCTTAGATGTGGAGGAGTTGGTGTGGTTCAAAAGCACATTGGAAGTAGCAGCTGCTAACCGATGGGAGTTGCCTAAAGAGTGCGGGTTCTTGGGGAAGAGAAGGGAGCTTCGTCTTGGATGCTTCCGAAGGAAAGGAGAGCGCGTTCTAAACGTGGCAGAGAAGTGTGGTAACGGAAAACACTTCTTCATTAATATTCCGGGAGAAGATTTCAGCGAAGGGTGGCCCTCTCTGGTAAAGGTGTTGGATGGTATTACGGCGGAATTGGTGAGACCTCCGACGTCGGTGCCCGGGAGCTTCCGAAAATCCTACGCGGATATCGTGGCTGGATCCGGGCTCGGCTTGGAGGGTGGGTGCGTTATTCTCAATGGAGCTAAGATAGTGGTCAACAGCTCTGGCGTGGCGGATAGACGGCGTTTCTTGGAACGATGCCTTTGTTTCCGTTTTATGTCAAAGGAGCACGAGGTGGTTAACTAGAAGATCTTCCGATCTTGGATGGTAAAGAACTAGGGCATCCCGGCGGCAGTCAAGATTTGGTCCCTCGAGGATGATGTATGGCTTCTTGACTGCGCCTCCAAGGAAGCGGTGAAGAGGATTCTGTCCTTAAACAGATGCCTCTTTGGGTCGACCCGCATCTTTTTGGACCGTTGGACGGAGGGAGCGGGGAGGTCAAGTTTTCTTCAGAAGCTTGGGATGGATTGGGTTTTGGTGCAGGGGATTCCCCTTCACCTGAAATCCTTGGAGCTTTATCGCAGCCTAGGAGAGGTTTGTGGGGGCTTCTTAGATTTCGATGACAAACTCTGCTCTCTAAACTCGGTGCGACTAAAAATCATGTCCTCTTCTCCCCCACCAGCACAAATATCATTAAGCTATCTTGAGGAAGAATTCTCGGTTAGGGTGGTATGCGAAGCGCAGCCGGTATTGGGAAAGGAGGAGATTGTGTCCGTATCTCCGCCTACAAGGGTACATATGCATCCAGTCAGTCTGTTGGGGTGGGAGGATAGGTTAAGGAGAGGGAAATCGAAGATGTTTGAGCAGGGGGAGTCATCAGTTCGGGGTGGAGGGAAGATGAGTAAGGTGACGGCCCTAGGAATGTTGCTGGACGCGAGGGGGGCTGTTCGGAATCTTGGAAGTCCGGCCGGCGAGAAGAGAGAAGGAGGCGTGGTTGTGGGCACAGCTCCCGAGGAGGAGTCTTTATCCGGAGGTTTCCTTCGGAATGGACATGTGGAAGAAGATAGGAGAGGTTCAGAGTTGTCTCTTTCTGCGGATTTGGGAAACGTGCGCGAAAAGGACTGCCAACTAGCAAAAAGGAACTTTGGCTCCTTTGTAGGCTTAAGGCTTCATGAGGACTCCGGGATCTGTGTGGTTTCTAGAAGGTTCTCTTTCTCTGAGGAAGTCATCCTACTTTCCCTTTTGTCCTCGTGTGTGACGGTTGGATTGGGGCCGGGCGGGTGGAGGAAAGTGGGAGAAGTTGGGCCTAACAAAAATTCTTTTCAGTGTGAAAGTGGGCCTGCTGAAATGGCCTTGATGTATTCTCAAGATAAGGAAATGGCTTTGGCCCAAAGGTGCCTTCCTGATCTGCACAACTTTTCCTCTGATTTGGACTCAGAGGTTACCCTTTTCGAAAGCTCAGAGATAGGGGATGAAGTAACGAACGCAGAGGAAGGAAGAATTCTGGAGAAAGTTTCAAAGGTTGCTCTAATGTTAGATTTGGTGGGAGAGGATGGGTCGTGCGACGCGATGAAGGCGGTGAGAGGGACTGCTAAGGCAGTGTTGAGTCGGCGGAAAAAACCGAGCCGGAAAACTAGAACAGAAAGAGAGTTATCCAAGTTGGGCGCTTCGACCGAAGTCTTGACGGAGGTTCGATCTAGAGGAAGAAGAGAAGGTTTGTTACAGTCGTGCCCCTTTTCTTATGACTTTTAATCTTATAAGTTGGAATGTTAGGGGTTTGGGAGCTCCCGAGAAGAGGTTTCAGATCAGAAATAGGTTACAGGGATGGTATCCTTCCATTGTGTGTGTTCAGGAATCTAAGTTGGAGGTTGTTGATGAGACAATTATTCGTAGTTTAGCTTTTGCGCCTAGGATTCTGTGGTCGTTCAAGCCTTCTGTGGGTTCAGCAGGGGGTTTAGTTACAATGTGGAATGCAGATCTGTATATGGTTGAGGCCGAATGGATAGGCAGTTTTTGTGTGGTGAACATTCTGAAGAATGTGAGTGATTCGCTTAGCTGGCTGTTGGTTAATGTCTACGGGCCGTGTAACTGGACGGACAAGCAGGCATTCTTGTCCGAGCTTAGTGAGATTCTGGAATGGTGGTCCTTGCCTGTTTGCATAGTAGGAGATTTTAATTTGGTTAGGGAATTAGGTGAGGTGGTTGGGTTGCCAAGAGCTCAACGTGAACTTGATTTGTTCAATGACTTTATTGACGAGGCAGGTCTTATCGAGATCCCCTTATCTAGTGCTTCCTTCACTTGGACCAATTTTCGGGCATCTCCGTCTTTGTCAAGAATTGATCGGGTGTTCGTTTCAAATGAGTGGGATGAGCACTTTACAGAGTGTTCCCTGGTTGCGAAACCAAGATTCTGTTCTGATCATTGCCCGTTGGCTCTTAATAGTGGCGGAGGAGAAGTGGTGCGTAGGCCTTGGCGGTTTGAATTGATGTGGGTGTTACACGATGAGTTCGACTCTTTGGTTAGCAGAAGTTGGCAGTCGCCGATGGTGGGGAGGAGCGGATTCTTGGCAATGGCCTTGAAACTCAAAAGGCTAAAAGGTGATTTAATTCAATGGAATAGGGAAGTGTTTAAGAGAGTGGATAGGCAGATTGAGAATGTGCTTGACAGCATTGCAGAGTTTGATCGGCTAGAGGAGGTAGGTTCCTTAGTCGAGGAGACAAGATTGGAACGATGCAAATTGAAGTGCCTGTTATCTCAGCTTTGGAATCAGGAGTTCATCATGTGGAAACAGAGGTCTAGAGAAAAGTGGGTACGCGACGGGGATCGTAACACCAAGTTTTTTCACAAGGTGGCAACTCACCACCGGAGATGCAACCGTTTGGAGAGCATCTTAGTTGAAGGGGTGGAGTGTTCAGGAAAGGCAGCCTTGGCTAGGGCCATCCCGGCCTTCTATGCCCGCTTGTATTCAGAGGACAGTCGCGACCGCCCCTTCCCTCGTGCAGTACAGTTTGAGCAAGTTAAGGAGGAAGAGAGAGGGGCGCTTATTCGCCAGTTCTCTGAAGACGAGGTGTGGAGTGTGATAAAGACGTCTACAGGGGACAAGGCGCCAGGCCCAGACGGTTTCCACATGGCTTTTCTCAAGAGATTCTGGAACATGATTAAAGGGGATTTTATGGAGGGCTTAGGGGAGTTTCATAGATCGGGTTTTTTGCCAAGGATGATGGGTTGTACTTTCCTGTGCCTTATCCCCAAGAAAGAGGCAGTGGAGGATATCAAGGATTTACGCCCTATTAGCCTGGTGAACGGGATCTATAAAATTCTTAGCAAAGTTCTCATGGAAAGGCTTAAAATCCCATTGAAAGGTGTCATTTCTTGCTTCCAATGTGCCTTTGTGGGAGGTAGACAGATTTTGGATGCCTCTCTCATTGCTAATGAAGCAATTGACTCCAGAATTAGAAGTGGAAGACCAGGGCTTGTCTTCAAACTGGATATCGAGAAGGCTTATGACCACGTCAACTGGAATGCCCTCGCGATGGTGATGGAACGCATGGGTTTCCCGGGATTATGGATTTCCTGGATGAAAGCTTGTGTCTCTTCATCGGTTTTCTCTACCTTGGTAAACGGGGAGGCCGAGGGCTTTTTTCCAAGTTCACGCGGGCTAAGACAGGGTGATTCTCTGTCGCCTTTTCTGTTTCTCATGATTATGGAGGTGCTGTCCAAAATCCTGAATCGTCTTCAGGAGTTAGGTTGGCTCAAAGGTTTCTTTCTCAATGAAGATCAAAGACGTGGTGAGGTTTCCCATATCCTTTTCGCGGATGATGCGATTATCTTTTGTGACGCGGAGGAGGATCAGGTTCATGTCTTACTGGCCGCTCTGATTTGCTTCGAGAACATTACCGGTCTAAAAGTTAATGTGCATAAGAGCTTCCTCTTTGGGGTGGGGGAGGTGACAAAGGTTGAGGAGTTTGCTAGGGGTTTTGGATGTGATTTAGAGTCCTTACCGACAACCTACTTGGGGTTACCACTCGGGGCGAGGGCCAAGAGCTGCGCTATTTGGGAACCGGTGTTGTCCTCCATACGGAAAAGGTTGGAGGGGTGGAAAGGCCGCCTTTTGTCGTTTGGAGGGAGGGTGACTTTGTTAAAGTCAGTGCTTTCGCATCTCCCAACTTACTACCTTTCCATTTTGAGGGCGCCAGGTTTGATTATTGCCAAAATTGAGAGCATCCAAAAACGATTCCTTTGGGGCGGATCAGAAGCCAAAAGGAGATTGCATTTGGTTAACTGGAATCTGGTTAAGACCCCGATCCAAAGAGGAGGTCTCGGAGTTATCGACCTGGATTCGTTTAACAAAGCACTCCTTGGGAAGTGGGCATGGCGGTTTGCAGTTGAACAACAGGCTTGGTGGAAGGTTCTGATGAGCATTAAATGTGGAGAGGGTCCGTCGAGGTGGCGTCCAAGATGGAATTTGCCGAGTGCAGGGGTTTCGATGTGGAAGTGGATTGTCAAGGCGAGCTCTCTGTTTTGGGATTTTGGTTTTGTCGATCCGGGGGGACGGTGGGTCTCTTTTTGGGATGATTTCTGGGTGAGAGGGGTGAGGTTGAGAGAGATTTTCCCTAGAGTGGCTGCTGCCGCCTCCTTTAATAACGTCTTTTTGTTAGAGTTTTATCCGGATTGTTTCAGGGATGACTGGAATATGCCTCTTCAGGTGGAGCTTCGGAGGGGAGCTTCGGAGGGGAGCTTTGGAGGGGAGCTTTGGAGGAGTACCGACGCTTTGTTCAGTTTCTGAGGCATTTGCCGGAGGAGACGGTGTCGGAGGGCCCCCCCTCGGTGAGCTGGCCATTGACGAGCTCGGCGAGCTTCTCGGTCCGATCGCTCAACCTGCAGTTGCGTGCTGTCAAGTTTCCAGGTGTGGGTAATTTTCCGCATAAGTCCATTTGGATCACAGTGGTGCCTTTGAAGATTCAATGTTTTATGTGGTTGGTTTTTCACAACCGGATCTCTACTCTTGATGTGCTTCAAAGAAGAGGGTTTTGTTTGCCGAATCGGTGCGCTCTTTGTCTACTCAACGAGGAGTCAGCTAGTCATCTATTCATTCACTGCCCATTTACCCTGCAAATTTGGAGTAGAATCAGTTCGAGACTTTCCTTCTTTGGGCCTTTGCCGACCAATGTTTCGGATCTCATCTTGGGATGGAAAGGGCTGAACTGTGAATCCTCGTTTGCAGATCTAAAGAGGGTTATTTTGCACAGCTTCTGCTGGTACGTTTGGCTCGAAAGGAATGATGCTATTTTCAAGGATGCTACTGCCTCAGCTTCTCGAGTGTTCTTCCGCTCGGTGGTGTCCGCTTGCTCTTGGCTTAAGGTTCAAGCTCGGATCTCTCAACATGATTTCGAGCTTTGGATGAGACAACTTACGGCTACATGATGTCTCTGCTTTTCGAAGTCAGTGCTCTGGGTACGTTTTCTTCCGTTTGGTCTGCGTTTTGGGATGGGATCAGGCGATATCCTCTTGCTTGATTTAGTTTTTTGGGGAGTGGGGTACTAAAGTTGGGAGAGGGGTTTGTTTGACCTGATTGTTGTATGTTTCTGCAATTTTCTGGGCTGGTGGTTTATGTTCAGGGGTTTTTGTACAGGGTAGGGTGTAGGATTTTTTGTACAGGAAATGGGGGAATGTTGTGCTTTCCCTGTTCTCCAATTGTTGCCCTTTCTTTGATTAATGTATATATATATAGCATTCATAAAAAAAAAAAATTTCTGTGAAGTCATCATCAGTCATCACCACCTTTGGTGACCACCAACCGACGAGGCTCTATCCGGTGACCAACTAACGACTTCATGGGCACCTCGAACAACTTTTCAACCACATTTTGATGAATTTTGCAAGGAGACCATCGTCTGTTATTGTCTATATGGATCTAGTACCCATGTGTGAGGTTCCATTACCAGGTAAAGGTGACATGCCCGATTATAAGGTCTCGTTGATAGTTGTAAAGGCCAATAACCAATTATATTAGTGTTATAACCATATATAGAGATATAGCAATAACAAGTTATAAGGTCTAAGCCAGCCATGCCTCGTCAATCCTTATTGGCTCGACTTATTGTGCTTGACTATATTACCACTCGTGAAAATCTTTCCTTATGGGGTTTTATAACTAATTATTTTGTCTCGTGTGTTTGAAGAGGACTCAAGGGATCACATTTTTGTCCATAGTTTTGCTTTAATAGTCCTTGCCTGTTAGTGTGCTTGTTGTGTGGCAGGACTTCCTTGATGCTTCCTGTTCATACTCTTTCTTATAACAATGGGAGGGTTGCTGCTAAGAGGCTGGTACTATGCAACCAAAAAACTAATGTTGTATTTTAAACGGTTTCATATGTTATGTTCTCGAAACACACTTTTAATTTTTTAGCTGCATAAATCTCATTGGCAATTGACTCAACAATACATGTTAATAGTACCATCATTCTATCAAGACACGTCATTATTTTATCTAAGAAAGGATAGGGTGAAAAAAAAAAAAAAAGGAATGTAATCCTATGGTATAAGGTGTAGAGAAATTAGTTAAGTGGTTAGTGTGAAAGAAAATGAAAACTTGATGATATTTATGTATTTTACTTGTATATTGAAAATTCCACAGGCAGTTATTAGCAACAACTTTACTTTTTTAAGTCCACAAGAAATACATTAGAATTTTACACGAATTTACTCAAGTCACAGCTGCTTAAATAATGCTGGGATCCTCATTCCTCACATGATAACACTAGCACAAATGAAAAGATAAAAGAAAAGGGAGAACACCACCCTCATTTGCAGCACATTCACAAGAATTTAGTTAAGCAATGCCAACGGATAACATAAAAGGAATAGAAGAAAGATTAGCAGATGATAACACTATAAGTGTGAACAAATCGTCTTCTTCATACGACATAAAGCTTACTAATCATTTAAACCAAGTCTGTAAATCGTCAGATGTTCTTACAGTTACAGATCCGACCCTCTCCAAACACAACTTCTAGCTTCCACCAGCATTTGTTAGGGTATCGATTTTTCATTGATTGCTCTCTGTAGACGACAATAACATCCACCTGCATTATCAAGTTTCTTCACATTAACCATGTTTCTGAAGACAGGAATTGTGAGAAAACAAACATACTGTTCAACCAGCATTAGCGATCAGCAAAAATACGGAATTAATTAGTATATTCATTTGACAGCACAAGAAGCTGGATTGAAAACTAGTGCTGTTAGCAAGCATTAAGGATTAAAGGTGATTGAGTTCTTCAACCCATGTCACAGATGGTACTTAACATACTTAAGCTGGGTTGATTAACTTTCAATGACTAACATACTTCACAATGTTAGTAAGATGGTCCTTACTTCTTACAAAATCACAATATTGTAGGGTTGCATTAATCACAAGATTATAGATGTACAGAAATTGAGCAATTTAAAATTATTAGAATACCTAAATGCAGCATTGATTTCTCATAGCTTGACCTCGACATCGACACCAGCTGGAAGGTCAAGTTGCATAAGAGAGTCGATCGTCTGGGCAGTTGGGTAGAGAATATCTATTAGCCTCTGGTGAGTCCGAATTTCAAAATGAAACCGTGCATCCTTGTGTACATGGGGGGATTTCAGAACACAGTAGATGCGCTTCTTTGTTGGCAAAGGCACAGGCCCCATGGTTTTTGCATTTGTATTCTTCGCAGCATCCATTATCTGCTTGCATGAATCTTCAATCAGAGGCACAAAGTAAGACCTGAGTTTAATTCTGATCTTCTGCTTCGGAGCCATCTGAATAGAGTGGAACAACACAAACAAAACCATAAAAAAACAGACAGTAAAGGCTGAAAGACGAGCAATAAGAAAGACTAGGCTTCTTGACAACTAGATTAATCTGTGCCTGTAACAGATAAATTAGCTAAAATCACCAATCATATGTAGGCCAAATCACAAAGCAATTCAAAGTAATAATAAGTGTGTCGCCTTGTTCATGGTATAAAGATAATGACCAGAACCATACCGTGTCTGCATCAGAATCAATGCTTAGTGATGAAGAACTGGGAGTCTCCGAACTCGGAACCTACATCCACCAAATAAACAACGGAACAACACAGCAGCTATAAAAAAATTATCTTCAATCGTCTCGGACGTTCAGTTAGCAAATGAGGGAGTCATTACACCATGGAATTTCATGGGCCAGAAAGAAATCAACGGAAGGCACATAGCTCAAACTAAGTGAAGTAGAATGAAAAACTATGGAGAAATGAATTAGAACATAAAGCCTAACGGGCATACAACAAACATTCTAATTATCAGCATCCAAACACAAACGTCAACCAAATTAAGAGAGGAATTGGACCTTGTATTTTCCGGAATCAGAGAGGTAAGTCTAGGGTTACCTGGGAGTCCAAAACCTCAGGAGCTGCGAAGACCCTGCTTGAAGAAGAGCCCAGCAGCGAGGGTTTTATCTTCCAGAATGCATTATCAATACTTGAATTTGAGGGCGCAGATAAAGGAAATGAGACAAGCGAGAGCTTTGATGATGCGAGAGTGGTTTTGGAGGAAAAGGAAGAAGAGCTTGAGATCGTTAACGAAGAAACCAGGGAGGCAGAGACGGAAGTGACCGCCATTGTTAAGTTATGTATGCTTTGCTCAGTGCCGAGGAACCCCTTATGTTTTGGTTGCCTACGAGATTGAATTATCCATTTGTTTTCTTATCTTCTATGTCAAAATAAACAATAGGGAAAATAATACTTTTGCCCCTCTACTTTGTCAACTTAACATCTAGTCCCATATACCATAAATTATTCATTTTATCTCCTCTTATTTTGACAACTTCGGCGTTTGGGTCATTCTTTTTCAACTTTTGTCTTTGTAACGTTAAATCTGGACACATATGCACCCGATGGAGAGAGATATCGGAGGTAGGAGATGAAGAGTTTGTCAGGGAGGTAAATTGGGGAGGTATCACGAAGAGTATGGTGAAATGCGAAGAAATTTAAAATCACATATTTTTTTCGTCACTTTTATCTTATTTAATTAATTGGTAAACGCTTCGGTACCCCTGTGACTAGGGCTGGCAGTCGGTTGCCGGTTTTTCGGTTAAAACCGAGAACCGGACCGAAATTGGTGTGACCGAAACGAAAACAAATCGACTCGGTCCGGTCGTCAGTTGAATGATTTATGAATTTTCGGTTTTGGCCGGTTTTCGGTCAAAACCGATAATAACCCGAAAACCGAGAAAGAAACCAAATTTGTGTACTCTCTCTCACTCAATCAGCTCTCTCACCACCACCACGACTCATTCAGAAACTAAGCATTCAGACCTAATTCGGACCTCACTCAGCACGCTCCTCTCTCTGACCTCTCGCTCGTCTGAAATGGAAGCTTCGAAGCTTCGAGCCGCACCTGCTCCCCTCTCTTGCTCTCTCATCTCCTTCTCTCTGTGAAATCGGCGGCAGGAATCAAAGGAGCGACGCCGGCGATGCTAGCAGCAGGCGTACCGTCGGTATTGGGGAAGAGCCAGAGACCAGAGTCAGGTAACCCCTCAATCGATACTCTCTTCTCCATTCAATCTATCTATCGCCTCTAAGTCCCTAACCCTTAATCTTTCTGTCTACTATTTTCCCGTCTTCCTCGCTTCAGGCATTCTTCACCTCCTTAGTCTAGGCCTGAGGAGCACTTAGCAATCAGCAGCAGCACTCAGCAACAGCAGCAGCACTCAGCAGCAACAGCACTCAGCAGCAGCAGCACTCAGCACTGTAGTCAGCAGCAGCAGAACACAGCAGCATCGCAGCAGCAGAACACAGGTAAATCATTGTTGTTTGTGGTAATTGTTTTGTATTAGATGAGAATGAAATCGAAAAATCGATGGATGTTTGTTTACCATTCGAAGCTTGCTTGATTAATTTAATGGTTGCTTGTTCAATTCATATTTAGGTTTTGAATCTCATCCTTTCCCGCTGCTCACTCGAACACTCGAAGTAGCTCATACGAAATGTAAGTCTTCTTTCATAAATTAATTATATGATTTAAGAAATTGAGTATATAATTACTCGAAGTAGCAGCAGAACCATTTGGCTGTGAGTTTATATTATTGGAGAAGAAGCATGTGTGGCCTGCCTGGCTTTTTGTTCTGTGCTTGAGTTGTGTCCCCTGACTACATATGCTTGGTTTGGATCTATTTGAGAATTCAACTTATGACCCAAACAATGGAATGTTGCAGGTCCTTGTTGAATGGGGATGATATATTTTGTTGCTCTACAATTGATAAATCTGTATCTGTCTTTTGTTTCAATCCTATTATATAAAAATAAAGCCAGCTAGCTTTACTTTTGCTTGTTCTAAGTTTGTGATGGTTTGTTCTAAGTTTCATGTTTTCCCTGTTGATTCATTGACTTTTGCTTGCTTTACTTCTGAACACATGTAGGCGGAAGAACCACAGACTAATTAATTATAATCTTTATCTTCCATATCTAGTAGTAGACAAGTAGTGTATATTGATACTTGATAGTTGATAGCATTTATACTCATTACAAGTCTTGTTTTGTTTAGGTTTCGAAGATACGGTTTTGAAGTTTGATGCTAATCCATCATCAATTGGTTCTGATCCTCTTGTGCAACCCGTTATACAATCATTCATCAAGAAGAATGGCAATGACATTGACAATGACAATGCTACTGGTAGTGATGATGACAATGACTACAATGAAGACGATGCACTTGAAAATGAAATGTTTGGTATGGCGGGCGCGTCAGATGATGATTAGCTTTTAGATGTTGCGAATTGGGATGTTGAATTTGTTTATGTTGTTAATGTTGAACTTGTGTGGTGTTTGAATTATGTTATGACTTTGCAATTATGCTTATGATGAGTTATGACTCAGACTTATGATGGATGGTTGATTATGGTTGGATTTGTGGTATGGGGTCTTTTGTTTTCGTTACAGGTATTATTGCGAAGAACTGAATTGCCGAAATTGTAGGGGTATGCTGCCAAAATTTTAGCAAAATTCGGTTTTGGTCCAAAATTCGGGTTTTCGGTCCAGAAATCAGTTTCAATTCAGTTTCCGGTTCGGTTCTTATTTTCGGATTTCGGTCAAATGCATCCGCTTCGGTTTTTTCGGTCGCGGTTCGGTTATAAACCAAAATCGGCTGGATCAGCTCGGCTAAAAAACTGGGCATTTTCGGTCCGGTCGCCGGTCTCACTTTCGGCCACACTTTGGTTTCGCTCAACCGACCATTCGGTTCGGTTTTTGACCGAACCGGGCCGACTGCCAGCCCTACCTGTGACATCCTAGACAAATCCCACATTGACAAAGCACGGGGGAGATCCATGGGATATGTGAAATGGTTTAAACTTATTTGACATGACGTGTTTTGGGGCGTAGTGGAGGGGGTATGATCTTGAGAGGAGGAGGTCACGGGTTCGAATCCCATCAACACCCAAAAACAAATAAGTGAGGGCTGGGCCCAAAGCGGACAATATCTTGTCAAAAAAAGTTGGGATGTTAAAAGTGATATCAGTGCCTCTCCCCGTCCCTCTTGAACGATGGTGGGGCAAACCTCAACGAGGACGTTGAGTCCTTAAGGGGCGTGTATGTGACATCCTAGGAAAATCCCACATCGACAAAGCACAGGAGAGATCCATGTGATATGTGAAATGGTTCAACCTTAACTGATATGACGCATTTTGAGTCGTCGTAGTGGTGGGGGTTTGATATTAAGAGGAGGAGGTCATGGGTTCAAATTCCACCAACACCCAAAAATAAATCTGTGAGGGCTAGACACAAAGTGGACAATATCTTGTCAGAAAAGGTTGGGATGTTACACCCTCATTGACGTTTGTGCTATCTAGAGTGGTATTTTCATTGAACTAATCATTTATATCAATAGGTTTAATCTTAATAAGTCTAAATTGAGCTTAGTTACGATTTTTAGTCATCATATATAAGATTATACATAATGTTCTTCAGGTTTCTTTCTACAGCCGTCTTTTTTTCCAATATGATAGATCATCATCTCTACCAAATTAGTTTTTTGTTCAAATCGTCCTATCTATCCTTTAACGACATGTGGATTCTTATACTCGAAAAACATATTTATCTATCAAAACGTCAGTGGGGGTTACCGGTACCACCACTTTTAGTGGGGCCATCGTAGTGTTCACCTTATTTATATATATTTATATTCTCACTTAGAAAATGCTTAGTAAGCTAATACTTGACTATTGGAGCTAACATGGTGTACCAAATGCACATCAATTAACGTTACGAAGATGAAAGTTGGAATGGAAGGACCTAAACGACAAAGTGGTCAAAGTAGAAGGAGGTAAAAAGAGCAATTTATAGGGGGTTATTTGTTAAGTTGATAAAGTAGAGGAGACCAAAGTTCTATTTTCCCTAAGCAAAATTAAAAAGTGTGAATAAAGATATGGGAAAAGAGTGAGCTTTGTTATCATGGGTCAGACAATAATCCGAAAAAGAAGTATGCATTTCGGGACCGGGCTTGAAGTGAACCTGTCGTTGGGTCTAAAATTACCTGAACTCGTGAGTGTTTAGGATACTCGTAACTCGTTCTGGTTCAGAGTTTGGAGTCGAAATTATGGATTAGGGCACCAGTAACCCGTACAGGTTAATACTCATACACCCAAGCTACCCGTTCAACTCGTCGCAAGATCCAAACCCGCACGAGTTAAAGTAGTATATATCATGCGGATCCCTCTCACGCGATACAACCAGGAGAAATGGTGACTGAATAAGTCATGAAATATGAGGAAAGGTGATCGGAGGCAAAACCCCCACAAAGATACCTAGCTTTTGACTAGGGTCGTATTCTCGCAGGGACCCTTCGTTCGGCTTACTCGTTAGGAAAGAGGTGCTTAAGGGGGGGGTGTGAGGTGTAGGTTCCTCGAAGGTCAATGGTTCATCAATCAACAAGTCAAACAATGGATCAAGTCAACATAAGTCAAAACTCAAACATTGGCTCAAAGAGCGTGGAAATAGGGGTTAACAATTCACTCAAAGCGCGCACGGTGACAAACACGAGAAAGATGTAATGGGAGAGAGGCAAGGGTTAAGCAAGTTTTCCCTTCGGGGTCATGAATCAAGAAGTACACAACCTTGGATAAACAATTTCAAACAAGCAAAGAAGGGGATCTTTCAACATTTACATCAACACATATCTTAAAGCTCTCTCGAGTCAATCAAAACCAAGTACATACACCAATCAATCGGGCTCTCGCCTAAAAAAAGACCAAATGCTTGACGACAAGGCAATCAAATGCAATCTCAAAACTAGGATGGAAACGGACTTGGACCCACTAGCAATAGAGAACTAGGAACCCGGAGTTTGAAGTCGAACGGTGCTACAAAGTCAAGGGTGATGACCTTGAGCCACAATAAACCATCCTAAAAGTTATGCAACAACGAGCAAAAGCTAGAAGGAACAAGAAAAAAAGTTTTGAAATCAATTCTTTATCAAAGGGGTCAGTCTCATGCTTGGCAACGGGTAGGGTAGGTTGTCGGTATGGGGTCAACCGTACCCTTACCCTTAGTGTATAACTTTTGAAAATACCCGACCAATCTACTGGTTTGGAATTAGACGACCCTTACCCTACCCTACAATTACCCACAAGGAACATGGGTACCTGATGCTGCAGTTTTAGCGGTATCAAATAACTAACCTATCGAAGTAGACTAGATCGTATTCTACTCGATGTCTCTTCTTCTTGTCTACTCAAATATGTTGGCAAATTACTCAGGTTTAAACACTTAGTGCGCGGTGTGAGTTCCACGACTTCTAATCTAATAAAGCAGGAAAATAAAAGACAGAAAAGTAAAAGGTTGACTAACGAGAAGATAGACGAACTTAGATTTCGAATCCCCCTTAGATCACCAGAGCATTGGCAATCAACAGATCAGCGGTTTTCAATTCTAATTCAATCGGTTTCTATACACCACCATAACTCCTTACCCTTAGGTTTAAGACTGGCGAACGTTCGCTCTATCCGATCTAACTACCAAGATTAACTAGCCGCCTGGGTACGGTCGCCTCTCGCAACGACTTAATTAATTGGTGCAATTACTAACGATTTATGAGTTACTCTTGCAGTGGATTAACCCTAATCAGTTCCTACGAAAGGCACACTCCAATTATAAGGTTAACTGGTTGAATTGATGTTTTAAAGAGAGGCGAGCGTTCGCTTCTATCCTCAGCTTAACAAGAATATAAACTAGGCGATCAAGGAAGACAAGTTTATGCGCCAAAGCAGGGAAGCTGTCTGGCGACTAACCCTAGCTTGCATAAACATAATCTAGGCGACCAACCAGAAGAGAAACATAAACAATGACGAACAAAACAACTATGCAAAGAGAAACTGATTGAACTTCGAATCTAATTACCGCCGATCCGTGATCGCTTTAAAGCCCTGGGTCACTTAGGGTTCATCTAATCTAAGCTCTACAAGTTCAGCTACTCATAACGATAACAGAAGAATCAAAGGCAACAAAGGAAATCATCATACAGAGGAAGAACAGATAAGAACTGAAAAACCTAATTCTGACGACTCCGGCGAAGCTTCAATCTCCTGGATCTTCAACTTTAAGCTTCGAGCTCTTCGAGGTGGAAGGATGGCGTCACGATCTCTCCACGGATCTTCAAACTCTCTAAACTCTATCTATCGACCCTAAGGTCGTGGCTAATCAGCCAAAATTCGTGTGTATCTAATCTGGCTTCAAAAAGTCTATATATAACCCCATAAACCCTTTACAAGTTGAAAAAGGTTGAAAATTAGGGTTTCTGCCCGAATTTTCAAAGCAATTTTCGCCGAAAACATCACTAGATTTTCGCCGAAAATGTTAGTTAAAAACCAGCTCTAACTTGTTTCGATGATTCCCGCTCCGTTTGAACTCCGATTTGGTCCCCGTTTGAAGCGCTGGACTCGTGAGAGAGTCTTCTATAATGTGGTAACCTGGAGGCTCAACATAAAAGCTCACAAAAAGGGTAAAAATAGCCAATAAATGGACAATGTATGCACTAGAAGCCTAGAATTACATAATAAACACATTTTCACCAAATATTCATCAGAATGGCATCAAAGGGGCATGAAATGTTGCTTAAATGGGGATGAAAATCACGTCAAATCGAGTGTCATCAATACCCCACACTTAAGATTTTTCTTGTCCTCAAGCAAACTGAACTAGAACATACTCAAATTCACAAATGACACGAGATTAAACTGAGATTCAATTCTAACAATTTGGTTTAGACTGTTCCACGTAGAAAAAGTGACCTACACATGCAAGAACATCAACCAAACAAGTTTTCGATCTCACTAATTTCTGCACACTTCAAGTAGTAGTTTAAACAACGATCGTTTCTTGGCAAAAACAATTAATCATAATTAACCGACTACGATAACACCAATTCTAATAAAGACTTTAAGCTCTAGCCATGATGTGGATGTGGAGGTAGGAAAAGTGACGTGGTTATCGACTCGACTTCATCTATTTCTAGATCTGTACGTTACATGTTCTAGCTAGGACCGATTTAAACAACAATTTATTTAAAGTTTCAACTTCTTCCTTTAATTTATTTACCGCATACTAGTGCTCGATACCAAACACTTCACTTAGGTGTTGGACCTGCCTAGCTCACAGTATTTGTGCATTTGCTAGTGCTCAACCCGAACACTTCACTTAGGTGTCGGGCTTGCCTAGCTTTATTTTCAGCACTTTAAAGAACTTAACATTGATTCGATTAACTCAATTACTTGATTTAACCATTTAGCCACTTAATCCTAGCTAGTTATAACTTTTTACACAAGATTTCGAATTGGATTTTCGTCTAATCTCAAGCCACAATCACAAGTGATCAAATATGGAGTGAAAAACATGGAAGAAGCTAGCATTTATCATCTTAGAATGGTGTTATCGAGCTTTGTTATTAACAAACCAATTAATTCAATTAATTCAAGTTTCAACTACAGAAGTGATTTATGATCTGTTCTGACCTAGACTCATTTAATATCAGTGCCAACACGTTGGTTACAGGTTCTAAGTGGAACAGTCTAAACGTCATTGTTTAAAATTGAAGTCAATTTAACATCAAAAGTCAAGAATTGAGCAATTCTATGCTAGAGAATTTTCAAATTTGAACCACAGAATCATAGATAGCAAGCAAGATCATGCATAATCCTAGACTCCTACCCCACACTTAAACGGTTCTGTGTCCTCACAGAACTAATCTAGAGTAGAGAGATACGAAGAACCTGGAAGGTGATGGTCGGTGTAGCGGATGAGCACGGAGAGTCCGGAGTGGAGCGGAGTAGCTACTCAAGTTCCTACAAAAACAAAAACAACAAAAAGATCAAAAGGATACCGGGACAAGTGCCCCGGATCCACACATAATAAAAGTCGAACAAAGACGGTTAGGGGAATTTTGAAAATTTTTTAACTCTTTTTTTTTTAAAGGTTTTCAAAAATTTTCTGACCCTACTAAAGTTTTCACCGAAAACTGGTGAAGTTTTCGGCGAAAACTACTTTGAAAACAAAGAGAGATGACTTAACTAAATATTTTCGCCGAAAACTTATTCAAAAATAGAAACAGACTCAAACAGACTAAACATTTCGCCAAAAACTTTAGAAGTTTTCGGCGAAAACAACTTTGAAAACCCACTGGAAAACAGACTCGAACCAACTAAAGTTTTCGCCGAAAAATCTGAGGAGTTTTCGGCGAAAATTTGACCTGACACAGAAAATTAAAACAGACAAAAATAAAAGAAAACTGACCTTTTGGCTCCCAAAACCGACTCGAACGACGAAAAAGACTGACTCAATAATTCAAAAACGTACTCCAGCCGTGGGTTGCCTCCCACGAAGCGCTCTCTTTTAACGTCCTTGAGCCGGACGGTACCTGTTAGGGACCCCAACTTAGGAGTTCCTTGAAGTCAATCGTCTTCTTCAAGGATAGCGGTTGAGTGCCATGTAGCACTCCAGATGGGTGATGCAGCCGGTAGTGCTCTAGTAGATCGCGGTTCTGTTTGGATGACCAGTTCTTCTCGAATTCTCCAACCGGAGGAGGAAAGAGGTAGTACGGGGTAGCATGATCAATAATGAGCTCCATCTTCTCCACCTGATGCTCATCAAGAGGTCTCTCGGGAACGAGTGTGTATACTTCCAAATCCTTGACGTCTTTGATTCCCACGTGCTCGTCTCTGGCTTTATCCATAGGTTGGCTCGGCGGAAGCTCAATTGAGGATATCTCCTCTATTTCTTCGTGCTCCTCTTCAGCTTCAACTTCAACACAGGTGAATTCCATGCTTTCAAGATAGACGAGCTTAACGCCTTCATCAGCCACCACCGCCAACAATTCTTCATCGGATTCCTCTATCTCATAATAGTCATGGACGGGCTCATCTTCTTCTTCGAACATCTCCTGAGCGTGTTCTTCCATTAATTTATTTGGTTGCTCGAGCTTGATGCCCTTCGTGAGATGAGCTTGTAATATTGTAGAGATATTATCCAAGGCGGATAGGGTTCTCGACGAGCATTGTTGTTGTTCATGAGCTTGTACAATGATCTCTTCGTTATCTCTAGCGCCACTTTGATGTGCTTGTTGGTGTATCTCTTGGTAACCTTGTAGCATCGAAGAGATCTTATCAAAGAGGGAGTCAAATCTCGCCGTCTGTTGTTGTTGTTGATGTAGCATTTCTCAATAATCATCTGGATATGGTGCTTCATTGATGTACCGCTCTCGGTGCCAGTCATCCCACATGTTACCCTGCATAATCAAAACTAAGAAGCATTACCCAGGTAAATCATGAAAATATGGAGGAAAATAAATGGTAAGGCGGAAAGGTAGAAGAATAAAATGCCAACTCTTCTTTCAAACAATTAGAAGAGTCCCCGACAACGGCGCCAATTTGATGCTCTAGTTTTAGCGGTATCAAATAACTAACCTACCGAAGTAGACTAGATCGTATTCTACTCGAGGTCTCTTCTTCTTGTCTACTCAAATATGTTAGCAAATTACTCAGGTTTAAACACTTAGTGCGTGGTGTGAGTTCCACGACTTCTAATCTAATAAAGCAGGAAAATAAAAGACAGAAAAGTAAAAGGTTGACTAACGAGAAGATAGATGAACTTAGATTTCGAATCCCCCTTAGATCACCAGAGCATTGGCAATCAACAGATCAGCGGATTTCAATTCTAATTCAATCGGTTTCTATACACCACCATAACTCCTTACCCTTAGGTTTAAGACTGGCGAACGTTCGCTCTATCCGATCTAACTACCAAGATTAACTAACTGCCCGGGTACGGTCGCCTCTCGCAACGTTAATTAACTACTGCAATTACTAACGATTTATGAGTTACTCTTGCAGTGGATTAACCCTAATCGGTTCCTACGAAAGGCACACTCCAATTATAAGGTTAACTGGTTGAATTGATGTTTTAAGGAGAGGCGAGCGTTCGCTTCTATCCTCAGCTTAACAAGAATCTAAACTAGGTGATCAAGGAAGACAAGTTTATGCGCCAAAGCAGGGAAGCTGTCTGGCGACTAACCCTAGCTTGCATAAACATAATCTAGGCGACCAACCAGAAGAGAAACATAAACAATGACGAACAAAACAACTATGCAAAGAGAAACTGATTGAAATTTGAATCTAATTACCGCCGATCCGTGACCGCTTTAAAGCTCTGGAACTTAGGGTTCATCTAATCTAAGCTCTACAAGTTCAGCTACTCATAATGATAACAGAAGAATCAAAGGCAACAAAGAAAATCATCATACAGAGGAAGAACAAATAAGAACTGAAAAACCTAATTCTGACGACTCCGGCGAAGCTTCAATCTCCTGGATCTTCAACTTTAAGCTCCGAGCTCTTCGAGGTGGAAGGATGGCGTCACGATCTCTCCACGGATCTTCAAACTCTCTAAACTCTATCTATCGACCCTAAGGTCGTGGCTAATCAGCCAAAATTCGTGTGTATCTAATCTGGCTTCAAAAAGTCTATATATAACCCCATAAACCCTTTACAAGTTGAAAAAGGTTGAAAATTAGGGTTTCTGCCCGAATTTTCAAAGGAATTTTCGCCGAAAACATCACTAGATTTTCGCCGAAAATGTTAGTTAAAAACCAGCTCCAACTTGTTTCGATGATTCCCGCTCCGTTTGAACTCCGATTTGGTCCCCGTTTGAAGCGCTGGACTCGTGAGAGAGTCTTCTATAATGTGGTAACCTGGAGGCTCAACATAAAAGCTCACAAAAAGGGTAAAAATAGCCAATAAATGGACAATGTATGCACTAGAAGCCTAGAATTACATAATAAACACATTTTCACCAAATATTCATCAGAATGGCATCAAAGGGGCATGAAATGTTGCTTAAATGGGGATGAAAATCAAGTCAAATCGAGTGTCATCAATACCCCACACTTAAGATTTTTCTTGTCCTCAAGCAAACTGAACTAGAACATACTCAAATTCACAAATGACACGAGATTAAACTGAGATTCAATTCTAACAATTTGGTTTAGACTGTTCCACGTAGAAAAAGTGACCTACACATGCAAGAACATCAACCAAACAAGTTTTCGATCTCACTAATTTCTGCACACTTCAAGTAGTAGTTTAAACAACGATCGTTTCTTGGCAAAAACAATTAATCATAATTAACCGACTACGATAACACCAATTCTAATAAAGACTTTAAGCTCTAGCCATGATGTGGATGTGGAGGTAGGAAAAGTGACGTGGATATCGACTCGACTTCATCTATTTCTAGATCTGTACGTTACATGTTCTAGCTAGGACCGATTTAAACAACAATTTATTTAAAGTTTCAACTTCTTCCTTTAATTTATTTACCGCATACTAGTGCTCGATACCAAACACTTCACTTAGGTGTTGGACCTGCCTAGCTCACAGTATTTGTGCCTTTGCTAGTGCTCAACCCGAACACTTCACTTAGGTGTCGGGCTTGCCTAGCTTTATTTTCAGCACTTTAAAGAACTTAACATTGATTCGATTAACTCAATTACTTGATTTAACCATTTAGCCACTTAATCCTAACTAGTTATAACTTTTTACACAAAATTTCGAATTGGATTTTCGTCTAATCTCAAGCCACAATCACAAGTGATCAAATATGGAGTGAAAAACATGGAAGAAGCTAGCATTTATCATCTTAGAACGGTGTTATCGAGCTTTGTTATTAACAAACCACTTAATTCAATTAATTCAAGTTTCAACTACAGAAGTGATTTATGATCTGTTCTGACCTAGACTCATTTAATATCAGTGCCAACACGTTGGTTACAGGTTCTAAGTGGAACAGTCTAAACGTCATTGTTTAAAATTGAAGTCAATTTAACATCAAAAGTCAAGAATTGAGCAATTCTATGCTAGAGAATTTTCAAATTTGAACCACAGAATCATAGATAGCAAGCAAGATCATGCATAATCCTAGACTCCTACCCCACACTTAAACGGTTCTGTGTCCTCACAGAACTAATCTAGAGTAGAGAGATACGAAGAACCTGGAAGGTGATGGTCGGTGTAGCGGATGAGCACGGAGAGTCCGGAGTGGAGCGGAGTAGCTACTCAAGTTCCTACAAAAAACAAAAACAACAAAAAGATCAAAAGGATACCGGGACAAGTGCCCCGGATCCACACATAATAAAAGTCGAACAAAGACGGTTAGGGGAATTTTGAAATTTTTTTAACTCTTTTGGTCCCCGTTTGAAGCGCTGGACTCGTGAGAGAGTCTTCTATAATGTGGTAACCTGGAGGCTCAACATAAAAGCTCAAAAAAAGGGTAAAAATAGCCAATAAATGGACAATGTATGCACTAGGAGCCTAGAATTACATAATAAACACATTTTCACCAAATATTCATCAGAATGGCATCAAAGGGGCATGAAATGTTGCTTAAATGGGGATGAAAATCACGTCAAATCGAGTGTCATCAATACCCCACACTTAAGCTTTTGCTTGTCCTTAAGCAAACTGAACTAGAACATTCTCAAATTCACAAATGACACGAGATTAAACTGAGATTCAATTCTAACAATTTGGTTTAGACTGTTCTGTCGTGAACGTTCCCGTCCGTGACGCGCGATCACCCGACGTCGCGTCGGCCTCTTCGTTGGGATTGATAAAAGGTTGGAGTCGCCACCAATCACTTAAAAGTGGATTGGACACTTGGAGCCCGGTTAAGGTTATTGAACCTAAACCGATCTAGGTCTGCGTTCAGAGATCTGGATAAGGGGGACGGTTACGTGTGGGGAAGGATTAGCACCCCCACAACGCCCGGTAAACCGGTACTACCAAATTCGATAAGTCATTGATGTGCTTTTAATTAAATTGTGCTTAATTTATGAATTGAGATATTCACGTGTCTGCCTCACCGTCCAAATGTGAAGACGAACGCTACAGATCCCGATAATTTTGGATAAAAAAGGTTTTAAAGATAAAATTAGTTTTAAAGTTGGACTCGAGTCTCGTGACTGCCTACGTATCCAGAAATAGGAATCAAAGTCCACGTAGTTCGATTTGAAAAATTGATTTGAGTTGGTTTACAACCGAGTGGTCTCGAATTGTTTTTAGTTATTTTGAAAGTTTCTGATTTTTAGGTGTGAGGTTTTCACGCGAAATCATAAAGTCCGACGTTACTCAGCTAAATTTTAGTTGAAAATATAATTTGTTTGTTTTTATGAAATACTTTCACGATCTAAGAGACCGATGAATTTTTTATTTGTTGGGCTTGCGTCGATCGACTGCCTACGTATCCAATTCGTATCGGAATCAAAGCTTCGTAGTTCGGGTGACGCGAAAAGACGTGGATTAATTTTGATTGAAAATTGAGTAGATGAATTGTGTCGAATTAATATACTATGGCAATTTTGAACTTTTGCGCGTCTTTGCTCGTGTAAAAAATACGCTAATAATTTGACCATTACATCATATTAATATTAATTTGGTAGATGATAAATAGAACTTATGCTAGAACAAATAAATAGGTAAATACTATAATACGTAATTAAAACTTAATTAGCTTATCTCAATGTCATAGATTGTGATTTATTTGGGCCACAACAACTAAAATAAGTCCTAATTTTAAGGGAATTAAAGTTTGGATCTATAATAAATGATGCAAACTAACAAAATTGAGCCCAAATCTCGGCCCGAATCCACAGCCCGACGGACAGAAATTGGCTAGAGTCAATGATTCGGCCCCCTTGTTCTGGTCAACTCATTTAGTGGCAAACTCGTAAATAAAGATGGCCGAAACCGCATATATAAACTAAACTTGGACAAAAAAATCAGCCCTTCTCTCTCTATTTTTTGGCGGCTCTAAACTCATCTTCCTCTCATTTCTCTCTTCTATTCTTCTCATCTTCTTCTTCTTCCATATTCCCAGAAACTCTATGAACAAAAATCAAAACCTAGATGCTTACCTTTCCAAAGCCGCCGCCGTCGTCATGGATCAAGTTCCGCCGCCGTCGTCATGGATCAAGTTCCGCCGCCGATCTCTACTCTGCCGCAGCCACGTCTGAACCGCCGTCCTTCGTTTGTTCATCGCCGCCGCACCACTGCCCATCGTAGCGCCGCCGAAGGAGCCTGAGGTTCGTCCGCCTTCGCTCTAGGTCCAGCCACGCCGCCGCCGGCTCTTCTCTCTCCAACGTTGTCGGTTCCAGCTCCAACTCCTCTCGTCATCGTCTCTGACCTCTAAAAGGGGTAAGGAACAAAGCTTCTTTCTCTTTCTATATATTTTCTGCCCTAACTCGTTTTTACCTTGTACCACCTAACTCAGATTCTAATCTATTTTGGGGTCGAGGTTAACGTCAAATTAAAAGGAAATAGAGGAAAATCGGGTTAGAGATCAAAAAGATATAAAGGGTTGTTTGCTTATTTATGGGTTCCGATGGTTTGAGCTAATATCTGACGCTGGTCTATCATTGCTGATTTCAGGTTGGATGATCATTGGATATGATGATTGAAGGGCAGCAACCTAGAATCGAGTTGAAGGGTGGGAGCTAGAGGTGGTCGAAGTGAACAGGAGGATTCATACTTTAGTCGAACATGACTAGTGAAATTGAAGGTAAATAACACTTGGTTTTCGTTCATTCGGCTGGGACTTTGGAAATGACTTTGGTCTGTTTCATTTTGATTCTTGGCTGGCTGGGATGACTCTTTGATGGATGGTTGTTCTTGGGGGATATAGGGTGCTGGTTAGAGTTAGAAAAGAGTGATGAAAAGCTTAAAGATTGTATTAGTACAATAATATTACATAGTTGATAATACATGGATAATACATAGATCAGTGAATAGAAAGATTGATAGATGATAACATACTATGAAATATAAACTGGAAGTAGAAAGAATGTTAGTTTTTAGATGTTAGTAAGTGCATAAGTAAAACTGAAATTTAAACGTTATTAGTAGCATAACTCGAAAACTTGAAATGTAATGGTATATTGAAACTGATTGGGAAATCAAAGCAGAGACCCTTTTGTTTAAAACATTGCTCCTTGAAACGGAAAACAAAGACAATAGGTTCCTCGATACTTCTGATGTTACCCGCGACTTGAAATAGGTTAATATAACAACAATAAAGATGGCTACTTTGGGAAATCAAAGCAATGAATCTATTTAGAAACCTTGCTCATTGGAACAAAGGCTAGATTCATTCTCTTGATCATCATTTTACCCATTGTCTCTTTCTTTGGTTTTTGCAGGTGAGGTAAGAAGAAAATGTAAAGCAAAATAGGAAGAACAGAAACAGAGCTGAAGCATAACCACAGCTGTTCTTTTGTGTGGTTTTCAGGGTTTTCCTTTGTAGTAGGAAAGGAGAAGAAGAAGAAGAGAGGCAGGGGCAGCTGCCGATCAGCAGAAGAAGAAAAAAAGAAGCTATGAGCAGGCCCTTTTTGGTTGTGGTCCTCAGGAGGTTTCTGTTGCTTTTCTTCCCCCCTTCTCCTAATGTATGGGAGCTCTCTTATATAGATGGGATGATGGTAAAGGGATAAGAATGTAGAGCTGTAAATTAATTATATTTTTTTGTTATTTTTTCATTAATCTCTTTTTTTGTTAAGATATTTTTATCAGATATCTATATGGGCCAAAGCCAACACAAAATCAAGACGAATGGGCCTAAAGCCCACCAACCTAAAATGGACCTAAAGCCCAAACTAAAATTTATTACGAGATTTGACTACTTCGAAATTCACGTCGATAACCAAACTATGATGTGATGTGATAGCTCAGTAATCTCACGCAAATTTAGAATTAGTTCATATATTTTGAGAAATGAAAATGAGTAAATAGTTTGTATTTTTGTTAATTGGAAAAATTCAAGAAAGGAGATTGTCTTAAGTAAGAAAATAATTTGAAAATCCGGACAAAATAGGGTTACTACATGTTTCACGTAGAAAAAGTGACCTACACATGCAAGAACATCAACCAAACAAGTTTTCGATCTCACTAATTTCTGCATACTTCAAGTAGTAGTTTAAACAACGATCGTTTCTTGGCAAAAACAATTAATCATAATTAACCGACTACGATAACACCAATTCTAATAAAGACTTTAAGCTCTAGCCATGATGTGGATGTGGAGGTAGGAAAAGTGACGTGGCTATCGACTTGACTTCATCCATTTCTAGATCTGTACGTTACATGTTCTAGCTAGGACCGATTTAAACAACAATTTATTTAAAGTTTCAACTTCTTCCTTTAATTTATTTACTGCATACTAGTGCTCGATACCAAACACTTCACTTAAGTGTTGGACCTGCCTAGCTCACAGTATTTGTGCCTTTGCTAGTGCTCAACCCGAACACTTCACTTAGGTGTCGGGCTTGCCTAGCTTTATTTTCAGCACTTTAAAGAACTTAACATTGATTCGATTAACTCAATTACTTGATTTAACCATTTAGCTATTTAATCCTAGCTAGTTATAACTTTTTACACAAGATTTCGAATTGGATTTTCGTCTAATCTCAAGCCACAATCACATGTGATCAAATATGGAGTGAAAAACATGGAAGAAGCTAGCATTTATCATCTTAGAACGGTGTTGTCGAGCTTTGTTATTAACAAACCAATTAATTCAATTAATTCAAGTTTCAACTACAGAAGTGATTTATGATCTGTTCTGACCTAGACTCATTTAATGTCAGTGCCAACACGTTGGTTACAGGTTCTAAGTGGAACAGTCTAGACGTCATTGTTTAAAACTGAAGTCAATTTAACATCAAAAGTCAAGAATTGAGCAATTCTATGTTAGAGAATTTTCAAATTTGAACCACAGAATCATAGATAGCAAGCAAGATCATGCATAATCCTAGACTCCTACCCCACACTTAAATGGTTCTGTGTCCTCACAGAACTAATCTAGAGTAGAGAGATACGAAGAACCTGGAAGGTGATGGTCGGTGTAGCGGATGAGCACGGAGAGTCCGGAGTGGAGCGGAGTAGCTACTCAAGTTCCTACAAAAACAAAAACAACAAAAAGATCAAAAGGATACCGGGACAAGTGCCCCGGATCCACACATAATAAAAGTCGAACAAAGACGGTTAGGGGAATTTTGAAAATATTTTGACTCTTTTTTTTTTTAAAGGTTTTCGAAAATTTTCTGACCCAACTAAAGTTTTCGCCGAAAACTACTTTGAAAACAAAGACAGACGACTTAACTAAATATTTTCGCCGAAAAATTATTCAAAAACAGAAACAGACTCAAACAGACTAAACATTTCGCCAAAAACTTTAGAAGTATTCGGCGAAAACAACTTTGAAAACCCACTGGAAAACAGACTCGAACCAACTAAAGTTTTCGCCGAAAAATCTGAGGAGTTTTCGGCGAAAATTTGACCTGACACAGAAAATTAAAACAGACAAAAATAAAAGAAAACTGACCTTTTGGCTCCCCAAAACCGACTCGAACGACGAAAAATGGACTCCAGCCGTGGGTTGCCTCCTACGAAGCGCTCTCTTTTAACGTCCTTGAGCCGGACGGTACCTGTTAGGGACCCCAACTTAGGAGTTCCTTGAAGTCAATCGTCTTCTTCAAGGATAGCGGTTGAGTGCCATGTAGCACTCCAGATGGGTGATGCAGCCGGTAGTGCTCTAGTAGATCGCGGTTCTGTTTGGATGACCAGTTCTTCTCAAATTCTCCAACCGGAGGAGGAAAGAGGTAGTACGGGGTAGCATGATCAATGAGCTCCATCTTCTCCACCTGATGCTCATCAAGAGGTCTCTCGGGATCGAGTGTGTATAGTTCCAAATCCTTGACGTCTTTGATTCCCACGTGCTCGTCTCTGGCTTTATCCATAGGTTGGCTCGGCGGAAGCTCAATTGAGGATATCTCCTCGATTTCTTCGTGCTCCTCTTCAGCTTCAACTTCAACACAGGTGAATTCCATGCTTTCAAGATAGACGAGCTTAACGCCTTCATCAGCCACCACCGCCAACAATTCTTCATCGGATTCCTCTATCTCATAATAGTCATGGACGGGCTCATCTTCTTCTGCGAACATCTCCTGAGCGTGTTCTTCCATTAATTTATTTGGTTGCTCGAGCTTGATGTCCGTCGTGAGATAGGGTTCTCGACGAGCATCGTTGTTGTTCATGAGCTTGTACAATGATCTCTTCGTTATCTCTAGCGCCACTTTGATGTGCTTGTTGGTGTATCTCTTGGTAACCTTGTAGCATTGAAGAGATCTTATCAAAGAGGGAGTCAAATCTCACCGTCTGTTGTTGTTGTTGATGTAGCATTTCTCGATAATCATCGGGATATGGTGCTTCATTGATGTACCGCTCTCGGTGCCAGTCATCCCACCTGTTACCCTGCATAATCAAAACTAAGAAGCACTACCCAGGTAAATCATGAAAATATGGATGAAAATAAATGGTAAGGCGGAAAGGTAGAAGAATAAAATGCCAAGTCTTCTTTCAAACAATTAGAAGAGTCCCCGGCAACGGCGCCAATTTGATGCTCTAGTTTTAGCGGTATCAAATAACTAACCTACCGAAGTAGACTAGATCGTATTCTACTCGAGGTCTCTTCTTCTTGTCTACTCAAATATGTTGGCAAATTACTCAGGTTTAAACACTTAGTGCGTGGTGTGAGTTCCACGACTTCTAATCTAATAAAGCAGGAAAATAAAAGACAGAAAAGTAAAAGGTTGACTAATGAGAAGATAGACGAACTTAGATTTCGAATCCCCCTTAGATCACCAGAGCATTGGCAATCAACAGATCAACGGTTTTCAATTCTAATTCAATCAGTTTCTATACACCACCATAACTCCTTACCCTTAGGTTTAAGACTGGCGAACGTTCGCTCTATCCGATCTAACTACCAAGATTAACTAGCCGCCCGAATACGGTCGCCTCTCGCAACAACTTAATTAACTGGTGCAATTACTAACGATTTATGAGTTACTCTTGCAGTGGATTAACCCTAATCGGTTCCTACGAAAGGCACACTCCAATTATAAGGTTAACTGGTTGAATTGATGTTTTAAAGAGAGGCGAGCGTTCGCTTCTATCCTCAGCTTAACAAGAATCTAAACTAGGTGATCAAGGAAGACAAGTTTATGCGCCAAAGCAGGGTAAAAACTCATAAAAAGGGTAAAAATAGCCAATAAATGGACAATGTATGCACTAGGAGCCTAGAATTACATAATAAACACATTTTCACCAAATATTCATCAGAATGGCATCAAAGGGGCATGAAATGTTGCTTAAATGGGGATGAAAATCACGTCAAATCGAGTGTCATCAGTACCCTAGGTATTGTTATTGACTCTTATACCTTAATTTTTACAACGATTTTATACGGAAAACTTCATTCTCATATATAAAATATATAAATACAAGAAATGCATTACATAATATGAGAATAATATACACTAGTAGTTATATCATGGATGATAATTGTTTACAAAATCATGTAGTTGCAACTCTCAAAACAAAGTGTTTGCATTATGAACTCTTGTCTAACATATTCTACTATTATAATTACAAAGCATTTACATACAACACTAATTTTGAAATAGTAAGGCTATTAATAGATAATCAAATTAACCCAAAATTTTATGAGTTGGATTAATGGATAACATTTGAAAATTATATAATTTTGTAAGTGAGGTTAAGGGTAAGGGTACTTTGCAGGTAGGTTATTAGTCATGCCCTTACCTTATATTCTCAATTAGGGTAATATCCTTACCCTACCCTTACACGGTCAACACATGTTATTACCCCCGTTGACCGGGTAGGGTAGGATACCCTAGAGTAGGGTTTAAATTACCAAGCCTAGTCTAAAAATGTGTACAAGGGTCTGGCATCAGGAGGTTCTTCAGATCGGGCAACGGTCAGCATCAGGTTCAACATCCAAGTCTCGGTTCGATATCAGGTTCTTCGGATCGACATCAATTCTCAGTCAGGACTCAACGTCTGGCTCGACATTAATCTCGTGGTCGGCCTTAGTGTCCTGGTTGGCATCAGTGTCCTGGTCGGCATCAGTGTCCTGTCGGTCTCGGTCGACATCATCATTAGCACTTTCGGCCCTTGGTCCGACATTAATATTTCCAGCACCATGGATCCGCTCCTTAGCATCCGTTGGTCATCCTCTTCATGCTCGGTTCGACTCCAAGCATCCATATACGCAACGACCTTGGCCTTGAAGCTTTTCTTCTGACTTTGTGTCCATGGCTTTTTCGGTTGTGTCCAAAGAATGACGGGTGCATCATTCCCCTCTTCTTGTGAAGGATTCAACCTTGAACCCGGATCTACAAAATCATCATAAAAAGGGTCAAGTCAGCAACATTAAATGTGACACTTATACCATATGAATCAGGTAAATCAAAAGTATAAGCATTGCTGTTGATCCGTTGCAAAATCGTGAAGGGTCCTTATGCTCTAGGCAGCAAATTGGACTTACTTTCCTCAGGGAATCTCTTTTTTCGAAAGTGGATCCGCACTTGATCTCATGGGTGGAACACCTTCTCCTTTCTGTCTTTGTTGGCATTCCTCACATATTCGGCGGTTCGTCGCTCGATGTTTGCCCTATCCATCTTGTGTAACTTTTTCACGTACTCAACCTTCTTCTTCCCATACATCCAAAAACTCATGAACATGCAAGGGTGAAAGATCCAATGGGGTTAAAGGATTAAACCCATAAACAAGTTTAAATGGTGAGTACTTAGTTGCAGAATGAACAACACGATTAAAAGCGAATTCCACACGGTGCAAATAGTCTTCCCAAGTCTTAATGTTCAACTTAAGATGGCCTAAGCAATTGAGACAATGATCTATTAACCACTTCCGTTTGACCATCTATTTGAGGGTGACAAGTAGTAGAAAACAACAACTTAGTTCCTAGTTTACTCCAAAGGGTCTTCCAAAAATAACTAAGGAACTTAGAATCCCTATCCAACACTATGGTTTTGGGCACACCATGCAATCTTACGACTTCTCTAAAGAATAAGCTAGCAACATACGAAGCATCATCAGTTTTATGGCAATGTATAAAGTGAGCCATCTTAGAAAATCTATCCACCACCACAAAAATTGAATATCTACCTTTCCTAGTCTTAGGTAATCCTAGCACAAAATCCATACAAATATCAATCCAAGGACCAGAAGGAATGGGTAAAGGTGTGTATAACCCGTGTGGTTGGACATGGGACTTAGCTCGTTGGCATGTTGCACATTCAGCTATGCACTTCTCCACGTCATGGAACATGGGTAGATAGTAGAAGTGTTCTTTCAAGCACGCCAAAGTCTTGGCAACTCCGAAGTGTCCCATCAAGCCTCCTCCATGGGCTTCTCGAACCAAAACAGTCCTATAAGAGGTGTTAGGTAAACAAAGCTTGTTTTCTCGAAACAAATAACCATCTTTTTTATATAATCGGTCAAATCCTCCCATGTCACATGCCTCATAAACATTTCCAAAGTAAGCATCATTAGTGTATAAATCCTTAATGAACTCAAATCCAATAAATTTAGTACTAAGGGTCGAAATCAGTGCATACCTCTGAGATAGGGCATCAACCACTATGTTCTCCTTACCTTTCTTGTATTGGATGACATAGGGAAAGGATTCTATGAACTCAACCCACTGTGCATCCCTCTTGGTGAGATCATGTTGGGCCTTCAAGAACTTGAGCGACTCGTGATCATTGTGGATGACAAACTTCTTCGGCCAAAGGTAGTGTTGCCATATCTCTAAGGCTCGAACTAGGGCATATAGCTCTTTGTTGTACGTGGGGTAGTTCAATGTAGCTCCATTGAGCTTCTCACGAAAGTAGGAGATCGACCTCTTCTCTTGCATAAACACAACTCCAATTTCAGCACCCGATGCGTCACACTCGATCTTGAATGTCTTGGTGAAATCCGACAACATCAGCAAGGGTGCATGGGTAAGCTTCGAAGTCCTTTTGCTGAGGCTCTCCCCAATGGAATGGCACATTCTTCTTGATCATTGCTGTGAGAGGGGAAATGATAGTGTTGAAGTCTCGAACGAATCTTCGATAGAAGCTGGAAAGGCCATGAAAGCTTTGGACATCCGTGTTGCTATTGGGGATTGGCCACGAATTGATGGCCTCAATTTTTTCCTCATCCACTCGTATCCTTGTAGAACTTACAACAAAGCCAGGAAACACAAGGTGATCCATGCAAAAGGTGCACTTAGACATATTAGCATACAAGTGTTCCTTCCTTAGGGTTTCCAGGATAGTTTTTATGTGACCAAGGTGAAGTTCTAAGATAGGTGAATAGATCAGAATATCTTCAAAGTACACCACCACAATTTTTCCTATGAAAGCTGTAAGAACATGATTAATTAATCTCATGATGGTGCTAGGTGCATTAGTTAAACCAAATGGCATGACCATCCATTCATACAAGCCGTGTTTAGTTTTGAAAGCAGTTTTCCATTCCTCACCTTCCTTCATTCTAATTTGATGGTAGCGCGATGTTGGATCAATCTTAGAAAATATCGAAGTACCATAAAGTTCATCCAACAGATCATCAAGTCTAGGTATAGGATGTCGATACTTCACAGTGATATTGTTGATGGCTCGATAATCAACGCACATCCTCCACGTTCCATTGTTCTTGGGCACTAGGATGACCGATACGGCGCAAGGACTCATGCATTCCATCACATAGCCCTTATTCATGAGATCCTCGACCTTCCTTTGAAGTTCCTTGGTCTCATCTATATTAGTACGATGGGCAGCCTTGTTAGGAAGAGAGGCACCCGTCACTAGGTTGATTTGGTGCTCAATGCCTCGAATGGGAAGCAATCCACTCGGCATCTTGTTGGAGAACACGTCCTTAAATCCCCATAACAGATAGGCAACAACACTACGAAACGAAGGGGTGATGTTAGAGTTAAGGCCTTCCTTTTAGAAGATCACCACCAAAGAATCCCTAGCAACTAGGGCTTGTTTGATCTCGCTTGGCCTCACTAATAGGTTTTCTCTCCTCTCGTCCTTACTCTTTTGAGCTCTTTTATTAGTAATTTCTATATTTGCACACAAGGGTTCACTCATCTTCTCTCATATCTCGTTTCTTGATCTCGATCTCTTTCTTCTCTTCGTTCGCATGGGCGGCTTATCTAGCCATTTGATTTTGAGAGATCTTAGTAGAGGTGAGTGGCTTCAACTTGAATTTCTTATCTCCATGGGTGAGCTCGTACCTATTGGTTCGTCCGTCATGCTTGGAGAACGGGTTGGTTACTTAAATGGTCACTGAACTTTGGCAAAATAATCCGATGGTGATTGAACTTCGAAAAAGTTCCTAGCAATCACTAGACTTCAACGATATAACCAAACAGTCACTGTTAGCTATGGACATCCATAATTCCGTCCATCTGTCTTTGTGGACTTCTCAACCGGTCGGCCACGTGATTAAAGTTTCCATGTCAACTCTCTATTCACCCAAAATCAACCCAAGCACCCAACTTAATTACCCAGCCAAGTCGATCCCAACCCAACTCTCCACCCACTTCCACCGACAAATCCCCCCCACCGCCGATTCCTTCACCACTACCCTAATACTTGTTTCCACCGCCAAATAGATTCACCATCACTCTCCTACTTCTTTACCACCGTCTCCGGCGACAACAAATCCAATATTTCCCCTTCAGATCCAACATACCCATGTCTTCAACTTCCCCCTCTTTGAAAATTTGGGTTTTCACACAAGTTTTTTAACCGCGCACGAAGCTCATTCTCGACGACAAATTCCCACCTCTGGGTTCTCTTTCCTCGTTGTTCTTCTGCACCCTAGATCGGAGATTTAAGCTAATTCACCGTCGGGGATTTGTAGGAAGCTTTGGGGAATTGTCGACTCTCTCGTGGGAATTGTTGATTTGCAGGAGTTTGTGAATTTTTGGGTCGAATTGCTCAATCTGGGTTTGCTCAAAAGTTAAAAGGAGATGAAGCGGCGTAAAATGTTCACCATCTCGAGGAACGAATCCAATCCACTTCCGTTTATTAAAGTACATCCTCACAACATCCTGTAACTTGAACTCTCCTCCGGCGAGATCTACTCTAAATCGCTCCCCAATCATCAACATTCCAAGCTCTGAAACATTCCACCACCTTTATCACCGTCATCGCAATCTGTTAACGCGATATGCGAGTTTGAAATCAAGTAGAGACACCGAACGAGTTCGGATGTCGCTCTAAATGGAAAAAAGTGAGGCTAGCTCCTGAACATGTACCACCCCAAGTTTTTGTGATTGTACTGTCCCTTGTGTTTAGTCAAAATAACAATCCTATGCTTCTAAAAGGATTGACCATAGACTTTTCATTGTGGTTGTTTTGTAATAATTAAGTACGCACTTTCGCAGTATAAGTCATCCATGTTATACAAGTATGCAATTCAGTCACCAAAATTATATATTTGGTGGCCTTTTGGTTCATGGTATTATGTCCAGAAATTGAGTTCCAATTCCCAGCCCACTAGGAATTGGACCAAATAATTGCACTACAATTTTCAGTTGGTCGGGAATTGAAATCAAATTCCCAGACCCAGTTCTATCAACCAAACTACCATTTAGTATCCGAGCGTACAGTATGTAGAGCACCAACATATATTCAGTGCTTTGTCTACGATTTCATGAGTTGATTCATGATGACACTCGATTTGACGTGATTATCAGCCTCATTTAAGCGACATTTCCTTGCTTAAGACATGGTTTTTAGGGTAGAATAGCGAATAATCACTCAACTACCTTATCTCGTGCCATTTGTGTTACTTTGGCCCGTTTTGGGTCTATTTGATGGTTTTCTAGTGTTTTCATGTTAGTATAGGTTTTTGCCGTCAAATATAGTAGCCAAGGACGTGTCTAAGGCATTGGAACCTCGAAGAATCGCACCGGAACCAATCAAAGAAGTCAATCAAGTGAACCAAAATCAAGCCTCAATTTACACTTGAGTTTTCGGCGAAAACCCTTAGAGTTTTTGGCGAAAACTCCAGAAGAAATTGGCTGAGCATCACAAGAGGAAGTTTTCGGCGAAAAACCCAAGTTCTCGGCGAAAACTCTGAGTCCGAAAATCACAGGAGAAACAGCCGGGTGATTAGTCAATTTACAAAGAAGTTTTCGGCGAAAACTCCAGGCAAAATCCGGCAGTTTTAGGGTTAAGTATAAATACTTAACCGGCGGCCCAACTTCAAGATACAATCATAATTTCAGAACTTTGACGAGTTCCAGACCTAAAAAGTTCGAGAGAACAGAGTTGAAGAGTTCGATGAGCCAGGAAGAGATCGTGACGCCATCCCTTCACCTTGGAGACTCGGAGCTAGGATTGAAGATTACCAGAGAGCGAAGCTTCGCTGGAGTCGTCTTAATTAGGTTTTACAGTTTCTATTTGTTCTCCCTTTTCATGATGAACTCTGTCTTTGTCTTTGATTCTTTTGTTATGAACATGAGTAGCTAAACTCGTAGAGCTTAGACTAGATGAACCCTAAGTGACCCAGGGCTTTAAAGCGGTCACGGATCGGCGGTGATTAGATTCAAAGTTCAATCAGTTTCTCTTTCATGTTTGATTTGTTCTTCGTTGTTTATGTTTCTTGTATGGATTGATCACCTAGATTAGATTCTTGTTAAGCTAAGGAAAGAAGCGAACGCTCGCCTTACTTTAAAACATCAAATCGAACAATTAACCTATTCATTGGAGTGTGCCTTTCGTAGGAACCAGTTAGGGTTAATCCACTGCAAGAGTAACTCATAAATTGTTAGTAATTCCACCAGTTAGTTTAGTCGTCGCAAGAGGTGACCGTACCCGGGCGACTAATTAATCTTGGTAGCTAGATCGGATAGAGCGAACGTTCGCCAGTCTTAAACCTAAGGGTCAGGAGTTATGGTGGTGTCTTAGAATTGATTGAACGAGAATTGAAATCCGCTGATCTGTCGATTGCCAATGCTCTAGTGAACTAAGGGGGATTCAAAGTCTAAGCTTGTCTGTTGTCTTTGTTAAGTCAACCAATCTTTCAATCTGTCTTTCAGTTTAGTTTTTAATTTCCTCGCATTTTCTTGAATTAGAAGTCGTGGAACTCACACCACGCACAATGTGTTAAACTTGAGTAATCTGCCTTTATATTTGAGTAAACGATTATTAGAAGACCTGTGGAATACGATCTACCCTAGCTTTTAGCTTGGTAGTTATTTGACTACACGTGCGTGAAAACGCGGTTCATCAAATTGGCGCCGTTGCCGGGGACTTCTTTTAATTGTTTGAAAGAAGAACTGACATTTTATTCTTCTACTTTCCATCCTCATTTTTCCATCCACTTTGATTTTACACTGGTTTTGTTTGTTTTTGTCATTTGTAGGTTGTTCACAGGTTTATGCACCACCGCCCTCTCACGCGCTCTCAAACCGCCAAGATCGACAAGGCTAAGAGTAGAGAAACCAGGTAGTTCTGCTCCGCCAAGACAATCACGAATTCCGACAAGAGGCAGAACCAATCCACCTCCATCCGTCACTCCAATCAAGATCGAGGAACTGAAGGAGAGTTCCTCATCTCCATCTTCACCGTCATCTTCATCCGCTTCCTACACCGAATCACTTTCACCTCCTCCATCTCCTAGGATGGATGATGAATTACCACTCCCACCACCAGGCGGTCATCAACCACTACCACTGGGTGCACCGAAGAGTCTAGCTGACTACAACAAGCCGAGCGCGACTAGCGTTCGATCTTCTATCGCCGTGCCACGAATCAAAATAGATCCTGACTATGAGATCAAGATTCCTTTCTTGATGATGATCTCTAGGGATCTACAATTTGAAGGCAGTCCGCTAGACAATCCGTGCACGCATCTGGAGGATTTCATTGATCTCTGTGGCACTTTCAAGAATGGGAATCTCGACGAGAACACTCTTAGCTTAAGAGCTTTCCCGTTGTCTTTGAAAGACGCCGCTAAGAGGTGGCTCACGGGCAAACCACCTGGCTACTACACAAACTTGGAGACTCTTGCTCAAAACTTAGTCGAAGAGTACTTCCATTCTTCCAGAACAACAACCTTCAAGGACAGCATCGCCAAATTCTCTCAGAAGGAAGGAGCGAGCTTATATGATACTTGGAATGAATTCCAAGAACTTCACTACAACTGTCCTCACCACGGTTTCGAGCAGAGACAGTTAGCTGAAATCTTTGCTCGAGGTCTTCGTGACGAATCTGCCAAATGGGTCAATTCCCTAGCTGAAGGGGATTGCACTACACTCACACCTGAAGCTGCTCATCTTCATTTCGTAAACTGTGCTTCCAAGTCAAGGAACTGGGAGCGACAATCTGAAGGATCAAGAAGCAAGCTCGATCTCGAAGCAACCATTAAGGCAGAAGTTGAGAAGCATCTGAAGAAGTCTTCTACACCCATCAAGTCGCCGGCAGCCTCTGCCTACATTGCTGATTGCAAGTGGTGTGGAGCTTGTGCGCATAACGGAGGCCGATGCCAAAATTTTGGTAAAACAGAAGTCTGGTCTGCCGAAGAGGTAAACTTTGTTTCTCAAGGCTTCCATAACAATTAGAACGGTTATGTTGGCTACCGCAACTACAGACAGTAGGGGAACTACCAAGATCGACCTCCCTACAATGCCGGTGCCAACCAAAACTAGAATAGTCGACCAACTGGTCCAGCTCAGGATCAGAAGCCGAACCATCCGCCGGGAGGCATCTACCAGCCGCCACACCGAAATCCGGGTAACTATGGAACTGCTCCTGGCAATCGCCAGAATCAATATCTGAACAATACCTGTACAGGACAGCAGCATCAGAAGGAGAACAACGTTAGTGAACTCGACAAGAAGCTCAATCAGATCATCACCAGACTTGACGATCATGATAGTCAGTTCAAAGCTCAAGATCTCCTCAACCAAGAACAGATTTCATCCGGTCAAAGAATTGAGCAGGCAGTGAACCAGATCTCTAGCATGCTAACATCTGGTCGACCATTTGGCCAGCTTCCAAGCCAAACCGATCCGAATCCGAGAAAGGATCAAGCTAAGATGGTATCTATTCAAGATCCGACAAGCTCACCTACTAATGCTTCTTCTACTTCTTCTATTTTATGTAGGACCGATAAAGCTCCGGAGAAGAAGGAAGCAAAGAAGGAGGTGCCTAAGGAGTATGATCCTCCTCTTGCTCCGTACTACGAGAAGCCTCCTTTTCCAAGAGTAATGCTACCGAACGCGAGGATCGAGACTAGCATGTGGGGAAACAAAGAAGGATATACTGCCGCTCATAGCAAGAAGCCTTCATCGCCATATCCAGCTAAGTGTTCCGATCCTGGTTCTTTCACGCTACCTCTAGTCATTAATGATATTGAGATAGAACGTAGTTTGGTTGATCTAGGCGCGTCTGTTAATGTTATGCCTATGAGTTTGTTTGAGAAACTGAATCTAGGAGAACTTGAACCGACTAGCATACAACTTGTCTTTGCTGATAGATCATTGAAAACACCTAGAGGAGAGATCAAAGACGTTGTTACTAAATGTGGTCCTTTCACGTTCTTAGCTGACTTTGTGATCATAGATACCAGCAAGGAGGATTCTACTATTCTTATAGGTCGACCCTTCATGGCAACAACTGGAATGCAAATTAACGTTCCAAATGGTTCCTTGACCTTGAGGGTTGGTAAGGAAATGATAACATTCTGCCTTAAAGACGGTATGAGATATACTCCTATGAATGAAGAACCTCATTGTCTTGTTGTTGAAACTGTGGAGTTGACTCTAGTCAACTCCGTTACTAATGTCTCTTCTAGTGTTTCTAGATCAATTGTTGTTGCAGATGTTGAACAGATTACCAAGCAGAAACTAGAATCTTCTGCTCAAAAGCCGTCAAAGAAGAAGGAACTGAAAGCCTCTTCTTCAGCGCCAAGCAAGGAACCTGGCAGTTCACGGAGGAAGAATCAGAAGAAGAAGACTCAAATGGTCTGGAGACCAGTTGCTCCGCCACCTTCTTCTGAGACAGCTGCACAGCCAATTCCTTCCAAGCTACCGGCGCCAGAGCAAATGAAGAAGGAGAAGCCAAAAGCATCTCCCAAGGAAACACCGATGATCACCGATCCTGGTGAAATGAAGCCGGAGGTTAAAGAGAAGATGAAGCCGATCGTTCTCATCCCCTCCACCATCTTCCTTGTAGAGGATGACCCCTCAATAGAACTTTTTGGTCCATTCAAGATCACCGATCGATCACCTTCCCAATGGACGTGCTAAACTCATACATGCTAACGGGAAGAAATTCATGCTCGCCGGAGATACCCCGAAGCTCTATTTCATGAACTCCGACGCTAGCATTAAGGAGATCCTGAGTTGGGATGTCTCCTAATACCCTCCAGGTATCGTCCAACTCAAGGACGTTAATCAAGAGCGCTTCGTGGGAGGCAACCCACGGCTGGAGTCAGTTTTTCATTTGTGTCGAACTCAGTGTTTTAGAGTCGGTTCGGGGGAGCCAAAAGTGTCAGTTTGCATGATTTCTTATTTTTTGTGTGTAGTCTGTGTGTCGTCTTTTCAATCGCAAGTTGTTTGAGGTTGTTCCGATTTTTGTCAAATTAGTTGTGATTTTCTGAAGTTTGCCGGAATTGCGAAAATATTTTCAATCATGCAGGGCAAAGTTTTCGGCGAAAACCTCCATATTTTTCGGCGAAAACTTCTTTACAAACCCCCTGTTTTCCGAATTTAGTCAATTTCGGCGAAAAGTTGAACTTTTCGACGAAAAGCTTGCTTAAAACGGACATTTTGTAAGAAATAAATTTTCGGCGAAAACTTGTTGAAAACCCGGTAGACATTTTAAGCTCAACTTTTCGCGAAATTTGAACTCCGGAACTGCTTTGAAAACCGGGCTTTGACTACGGCCGGCTACCCTGATACTGTAGTCTGAAGAACCCGGGCCCGGCCCGAGCTACTGTCTGGGTAGCCCGAAACCGGTCAAACGGGTCCGGGCCGGTCCCGGGTAGCCCAGAATTTAACCGAAATATATGACCGACCGTCATCTGATCTGATTTCTCTTTCTCAACTCAATCCCTAATATTCAGTCTCTTTCTCTCCCAACTCCTCTCCTCTATCTCGACTGGCGACCGCGACTCCACATCGCAGTCTCCGCCTCCACGCTCGGATCCATCACCCGACTCCACATCGCTCTCTCCCTCTTCGATCTCGACTGCCGTCTCCTCCCAAGTCCCAACTCTCCCTCTCTTCTCCACTGTCGTCGTCTCGACTGCCAAGTTGGGACGCGGGTTGCCCATTCTCCCAGCTCTTCTCTTCTTCACGACTCACATCTCCAGCCGATTGGAAGAACCCTTCCAAGGTTTGTGGCTTTCTTTCTCCATTGATAGACTGTTAGAATGAAGTAAGAACAACATTCCTTGATCGAATTGTTTATCATGATAGGAAATCAGAAATGTAGTCGATTCCTTGATGGAATATGAACTAAATTCTTGACGATTGATTCTAATTTTCTCAGAACAACATTGTCCAGTATCTCGAGAAGCTTAATTGATTTCGGCAGGATTTTGGCTCTCCTCGAAAGAAGGTTAGTAGTACTGATAAATGGTGCCTAGCTGTGTCTGTGGCTTGTGATATGTCATCAGCTTCTTTCTTGGGCTTTGAATCAATCAATTTGGATACTGTCTATTATTTTTATTACTTGGAACTGAGTTGGTTGATAAGTAAGTACTGTCTATTATTTCTTCATTTGTAGCTAGAGACTTCTGTTGTTTGTTTTATCTTAGCAGTAGAGTTTGTTGTTAATCTCTGCTCATGTTTAGTATGCTTCTATGATGGTGAATATGGTCTTTTGAATATGGCCTTTTTAGAGTAAGGATGTGCTTATGAGTAAGGAAGTAACTATCATCTGTAATTTGTTTGGATTGAATTTTCTATGGGTTTGGCATCTTTGTCTGTTCCTGGTATCTTTTGCTAGTCGGAAAGATAAATTATGGTTTTCAATTCATAATTGTTGATTTTTTACTTCAAAATTTGGGGGTCGATTAGAAGTCTTTGCTTGTGTAGAGCTATGTAGTTGAATGATTTGATAGCGTTATCTTTGCTCGCTCTCAGCTCAATTGAGCTGACTTTACAAAATTAAGGATGCTGGTTAGTCTCAAACTCAGTTTACTGCCAGAAAAGGGAAGCAGATTATGCAATTGGATTGTATTTTGCTGTTTGATTTTGGGTGAGCCAAGGAAGGCTGGAGTTTGGGCAGCCAAAAACAAGTGTGACAGTTCCATATTGTTTTTTGAAATTAAAGAGGCTATTGAGTGTGTTAACTCAGCTGCAGTTAGCCTTTTCTTCTGAATGGAGATTTGTTCAAATGCTATAGGATTCACTTTCAATTTTCCATGTTTATGCTTCCTGAGATACATTTTCAGATTGACATTTCCAGATTCTTGAATATGCAACTCATCCTCTAATGGTGCAGGATTTGCAGGATTTTGGGGAGGAAAGTGAAGGGTTTAAGATGTTCTTGTTTCGAAATCTCAGTCGCTATTTAAATGCAAGGATTATGGTTATGGTGTATGGACTATAATTTTTTTTAATTAAGTATGAATGGCAGTATGTTGTTGTAACATTGTGTTATGCATTGCTATGCTGCAGTAGTGCAGTTTATTTTTTGGAAATTAATGTCAGTAGTAGTGCAGCCATTTGCTTAAGTAATTTGTAAGTTTGGTGCGTTTTTGGGTTCTGGGTTTGGGTATCGTGTTCTGTTTGTTTGTTGCAGGGGGTTTAACTTTGGACCTGGATTGGTTCTGATTTGTTGGTAGTTGGTGTGTTGGCAGTAGCTTGCATTTTGTTAGGCTTTGTTTTCTTGTACAGAGTGCTGCCTTTTATATTTATATATATATCTACCATTTATACAAATAATAAAAAAAGTAATTTGTCCCAAATTATTTGATGGTGATGACCGGGCCGGGCTTTTCCCGGGTTTTTCCCGGAAAGCCCGAATCCCGGTTTAACCCCCTTTTCATAACCCGGGCCCGGCCCGCCTGCAAGTATTCTGGGTTTCCGGTAGCTCGGAACCCGATTTGACCGGGCCGGGCCGGGTAAAACCCGGTCAAACGGGCTGGGCTTCCCACCCCTAGCGAAAACCTTACAGCTTTTCGGCGAAAACTTTCGAAAAAATCTAAAATTTTTCCCCTATTTCCTTTTCATTTTTCCGGTCACTCTCTCTCTCCCCTCACTTCTCATTTTCGAAAATCGCCTCCCCCTCTATTTTTTTTTCAAAAACCACCGCCGCCGACCCATTTTCATTGTTGCCTCCTGAACCAGCCGCCGCCACCGTCACCGACCACCACCGCACCACTCCCCTCTCTCTTCCGGTCGTTTCGAGCCGTAGATCATTAGAATCGAAGCTCTAGAGCTCCAGTTCCACCAAGACCTAGTTTTTTCAATTTTTCACCAATTTTTCTCTCCTCGTTCGTTTTCAGCCATCATGACTTCAAGGTAAGTTGTAGAGCTTTTCATTCCGAATCTTTTGACATGTTGAATGCTGAATTTCGTCGAGGTTGACTTTGGTTGACTTTTCGGTCTACCTCGATTTGCGTGCCGACTGTTTCGTGAAATTTTTTGCTGAATTGATTAGTCTGGACTGTTCTAGCGTGCTTAGGGAGAGATGTGTTGAAATTTGATGTAATTTGATCAAGATTTGACATGCTTAATGATTAAATTTTTGTGATGTTGACTTTTGTGGAAATGTCGGTTTGACCTTGAACTGTTTGTGCTCAATTAGCTGCCATGTTTGTCCATTCACGTTTGTATCATGTGGTTGATTATCTGAGCTAATTTCTGCCATCATTTTTCGCTTTGAGCTAGTAATTGCCATGATTAGGGTTCAATGTGCTATGATGTTGACTTTTTGAATGTCGGTTTGACTTCTGAACTCTGATTGTGATGATAACATTCTGGCTATTCCTATGCATGTGTTTTAATTATTTGTGATTACCGGTTAATCTGCTTTGCTTACCCACTCAGTTTCCTCATTTCTTTGTGAAATTGAGTTTTTCTACTAAGTGTGGGGTAGGGTTTTAGTTTGACTAATCTGGTTTACTTCCTTGCTATGAATTAGGAACGTCAACAACGAGCGCAGGACCAAGGCCAAACTCGACATTGGCTCCAGCTCCTGAGCTCCAGCTCCCGTCACACCGGCTATCCACGGTCCTCCACCAGCATTCCCTGACCGTGTAGGGTACCACCCCACTGTTGCCCGCCTGCCCGTACATTACTTCAAGCACTACCAGAGGTTGGAGCATGTTCCTGGAGCCGACGTGCGGCCACTATCCATGGATTCCCTCTTCGAGCACGATGAGGACTGGTACCAGAATGTGCTCGACTCATTGGCACCTTCAGGACTTCTGGAGCTGACCACCCTAGCTGCTAACTTTCCAGACGTCGCTCTCTAGGAGTTCTGTGCTACATTCGAGCTGGATGAGCACAAGAGGAGGCATCACAAGAAGGTCGTCTCATTTTATCTTGGCGGGGTGTACAAAGAATTCACCTACGATGAGTTTGTAGCTCATCTCAGCATCCCTTAGGAGCACTACGAGGGTCATCACCTCGGCTGGGAGAACAACACTGGCAACGGAGAGGAGTATTATGCGCTCTGGAGCCACATGACTGGAGTGCCAAATGATCAGACCACGACACATAACTTGGTTAAGTCACTCTCTCACCCTCTCTATCGTTTATTCATATGGTTTGGTGTAGATCCCTGTTATTTGCTCTGGAGAAGAGTCGCCACCACATCAGCAGAGAGGAGCTCCTTCTTCTACGTGCCATCTGGGAGGCTTATCCGCTTCACCCCGGGAATGGGTGCTTGCACGCCTATTCCGCCAGAAGACTCAGAAGCCAAAGCCGCCTAGCTCACTCCTTGGCGGCAACTTTGTAGGCCGGCTCATCATCTCCCTCGGTCTCAGCCAGTTATATGGCCCGGACGTCCCACGACGTAGAGTACACACCGTAGGTGGTGATTTAGCGGTCGAGTACGCCCTCCAGCTGGACCTTGGTCCGCAGGTAGCGGCAGCTGCCCCTCCCTATCAGGAGACCGAGTCAGAGGAAGAAGATGATTCTGAGGAGCAGCAGCCTCAGCCGGAGCCGGAGTTTGATGATTATATACCCTCGCCACATCATCAGGCAGGGTATGCATATCCGCACCAGCCACCCCTCCAGGGTGATTTCCAGATGCCTCCTCCGCACCACCAGCCGCATCTCGCGGATATTGGAGAGCTGTACGAGCGACTCCAGGAGAGGCGAGTCACAGACACCGCCACTCAGGATGCCAGATGGGTTATTATGCAGCAGCACATGCGCCGCACTGACGAGAGATATGAGGCGCAACTGGCGTGGCAGCGACAGGTCAACAACGCCCTCCAATTTCCACCTCCCGATGCACCTGACCAGTAGTGATCGGGTTGTATTCCTTTTCTGGTCCTTTCTTTTTATTTCTTCTTTTCAGATTTCGATCCAACTTTTTTCTGTGTGGATCCGGGACACTTGTCCCGATTTCCTTTTTATCTTTCATTTGTTTTTGTTTTGCAGGTAGTTTGGGAGATTCCCTTTGCTTAGGGTCTACCTCTTTCTACTTCGCTTTGGTAGATTCCCTCCACTCCGAGGACCCGTGCTCATCCCCTACACCAACCATCTCGGTCCAGGTTCTTCTACTTCACTCTCAACTCTAGTTTTAGTCCTGTGAGGACAGAGAACGGTTTGAGTGTGGGGTAGGATGCTAGAGAACCTTGCATGAACTTGATTACCCTTGATTGTGTTTTTGTGTGCTTCGTGGTCCCTTTTTAGTCTCTCTAGCATTAGAATGGCTCAGTTCTTGATTTTTGATGTTAAGTTGTTCAATCTGTCATAATGATGCTTAGACTGCTTAACCTAGAACCTGAAAACCAACGTGTATATTTTGATGCTAAATTGCCTGGTCAGAACAGATTTTGAAAATCACATTTGTAGTTTGTCGCCTTGATTGCATGAAAATGACCGAATCCGACTAGCAAACCAAATGTGAGCTTTTGATCCATTGCACATAACTTGCAATTTCAATTCCTTTTGAGTGATTTTCTGTTTGCATGAATGAGTTAGAATTTGCATAAGACCTACTCGAGACCACACGATGACAGAGTTCTAGAATTATAGGGGCACCTAGATTCAGCTACTAAGCCAGATAGCCTACCCAACGTTAAATCCATTAGGTGTAAACCCTTGAGCTTGGACTGTTCTTTCGGTTCGATATACATTACAGCCATTCCCCATTCTTTCATTCCCCGTTGATCCCCTGTGGTTGTAGCTCTAGATTGACCTACCAGAAGTTGGTTTGTGGTAACCTGCCTATAGCCATTAAATAGGTGGTCTTAGCTATTATGTCCAAATGTGTAAACCCCTCTAGCAACTAAAAGAAAGAATCGACACAAAGAAAAAAAATAAATAAAAGAAAAAGAAGAAAATTTTGAAAAAAAAGAGAAAGCAGAAAATCAGAAAAGTTGCAAAAGTTCAATAACGTTCTTCTCCTTACATATGGAAGAACGAAAACAAAAGAAAATTCAGAAAAATGTGTGTAAAGAAAATAAAGTGCTAGGTTGCTTGAGGGTATCATAGGACGAGCGTTCACTATTTCACCCGTGTCTGGTTAGACGGTAGGAAGCCATAGGCTAGATTCGAGGGAAGTTAGTCGAAAGCTGCAACGCACTAAAGCCATCATCATACATTCCCATCATCCATCTCATTATAAACCCCTGTAATGTAGAATTCGTTACAGTCCTAGCAGGGAAGTCCTTCTTGACTAGTTCCTCGTGTTGTGACAATGGTGGAGATGTGGTCGAATTGCAAACTTATGACAGCATTCAGTAACAGAAAATGATTGAGAGCAGAAACACGTCCTTAAACACAGAGAGTGAGAGTTTCCCTTGTACTAAATATTTGCTGTGTGAGGATTTTGGTCGGTCAGGTCAAATTCTTGCATAATTGGTTGCTATTACTCATCGTGTGCAGTTTTAGTGAGACCAGGTTGTTTGGCTAATCAATATACATGTTAGGTTTCTTGTTCTAGGAATTACCTGTCTAATAATTCATTGTGTCTGCTTGAACTCCAATTTAACTAATCTTATCATTTGTGAACGTGAGCGTTTCTATTCAGTTTGCTTGAGGACAAGTAAAAGCTTAAGTGTGGGGTATTTTGATGACACTCGATTTGACGTGATTATCAGCCTCATTTAAGCGACATTTCCTTGATTAAGACATGGTTTTTAGGGTAGAATAGCGAATAATCACTCAACTACCCTATCTCGTGCCATTTGTGTTACTTTGGCCTGTTTCGGGTCTATTTGATGGTTTTCTAGTGTTTTCATGTTAGCACAAGTTTTTGCCATCAAATATAGTAGCCAAGGACGTGTCTAAGGCATTGGAACCTCGAAGAATCGCACCGGAACCAATCAAAGAAGTCAATCAAGTGAACCAAAATCCTGCCTCAATTTACACTTGAGTTTTTTGGCGAAAACCCTTAGAGTTTTCGGCGAAAACTCCAAAAGAAATTGGCTGAGCATCACAAGAGGAAGTTTTCGGCGAAAACCCCAAGTTCTCGGCGAAAACTCTGAGTCCTAAAATCACAGGAGAAACAACCGGAAGATCAGTCAATTTACAAAGAAGTTTTCGGCGAAAACTCCAGGCAAAATCCGGCAGTTTTAGGGTTAAGTATTAATACTTAACCGGCGGCCCAACTTCAAGATACAATCATAATTTCAGAACTTTGATGAGTTCCAGACCTAAGAAGTTCGAGAGAACAGAGTTGAAGAGTTCGAAGAGCCAGAAAGAGATCGTGACGCAATCCCTTCACCTCGGAGACTCGAAGCTAGGATTAAAGATTACCGGAGAGCAAAGCTTCGCCGGAGTCGTCTTAATTAGGTTTTACAGTTTCTATCTGTTCTCCCGTTTCATGATGAACTCTGTCTTTGTCTTTGATTCTTTTGTTATGAACATGAGTAGCTAAACTTGTAGAGCTTAGACTAGATGAACCCTAAGTGACCCAGGGCTTTAAAGCGGTCACAGATCGGCGGTGATTAGATTCAAAGTTCAATCAGTTTCTCTTTCATGTTTGATTTGTTCTTCGTTGTTTATGTTTCTTGTCTGGATTGATCACCTAGATTAGATTCTTGTTAAGCTAAGGATAGAAGCGAACGCCCGCCTTACTTTAAAACAACAAATCGAACAATTAACATATTCATTGGAGTGTGCCTTTCGTAGGAACCAGTTAGGGTTAATCCACTGCAAGAGTAACTCATAAATCGTTAGTAATTCCACCAGTTAGTTTAGTCGTCGCAAGAGGCGACCGTACCCGGGCGACTAATTAATTTGGTAGCTAGATCGGATAGAGCGAACGTTCGCCATTCTTAAACCTAAGGGCCAGGAGTTATGGTGGTGTCTTAGAATTGATTGAACGAGAATTGAAATCCGCTGATCTGTCGATTGCCAATGCTCTGATGAACTAAGGGGGATTCAAAGTCTAAGCTTGTCTGTCGTCTTTGTTAAGTCAACCAATCTTTCAATCTGTCTTTCAGTTTAGTTTTTAATTTCCTCGCATTTTCTAGAATTAGAAGTCGTGGAACTCACACCATGCACAACGTGTTAAACTTGAGTAATCTGCCTTTGTTTTTGAGTAAACGATCATTAGAAGACCCGTGGAATACGATCTACCCTAACTTTTAGCTTGGTAGTTATTTGACTACATGCGCGTGAAAACGCGGTTCATCAATTCATTAGGAGTGGTGAGTCCAGATTTATCAAACCCTACCAAGAAAACAATTACTTTGTTGACCATTGGTGAACCTGTCGTTGGCGATTCACACAAATAACTAACAAAGCTACAAAAGCTAGGGTAGATCGTATTCCACAGGCCTTCTATGATTGACTACTCCAAAGAAACTAGCAAAATACTCGAATGCAAGCACTTTGTGCGTGGTGTGATTCCACGACTTCTAATTCTAAGAAGTGCAGAGAAATTTTAAAATTAAACTAAAGCAGATTGGAAATTAGGGTTGAAAAACAAGGATGACAGATGAACTTAGACTTTGAATCCCCCTTTTGTTCCCCAGAGCATTGGGAATCAACAGATCAGCGGATTTCGATTCTCATTCAATCAATTACTAAGACACCACCATAACTCCTTACCCTTAGGTTTAAGACCGGCGAACGTTCGCTCTATCCGTTCTAACTACCAAGATTAATTAGTCACCCGGGTACGGTCACCTCTCGCAATGACTTAATTAACTGGTGCAATTACTAACGATTTATGAGTTACTCTTGCAGTGGATTAACCCTAACCGGTTCCTGCGAAAGGCACGCTCCAATTATAAGGTTAATTGTTCAATTCGATGTTCTAAAGTAAGGCGAGCGTTCGCTTCTATCCTTAGCTTAACAAGAATCTAATCTAGGTGATCAATCCAGACAAGAAACATGAACAAAGAAGAACGAATCAAACATGAAAGAGAACTGATTGAATTTCGAATCTAATCTCCGTCGATCCGTGACCACTTTAAAGCCCTGGGTCACTTAGGGTTCATCTAGTCTAAGCTCTAAGAGTTTAGCTACTCATGTTTATCACAAAAGAATCTAAGAGAAAGAAAGAGTTCATCATCCAGAGGAAGAACAGAAAAGAATATGAAAAACCTAATTTAGACGACTCTGACAGACTTCGATCTTCCGTAACCGCACTCCTAGCTCCGAGTCTCCGAGGTGGAAGGGATGGCGTCACGATCTCTTTCCAGCTCTTCGAACTCTAACTCTTCGCTCCAGAACTTCAGAGAATTCTCCAAATTCTGATTTCAAAAAGTATATTATGATGTATCTCCTATTTGGGCCGCCGGGTTAAGTATTTATACTTAACCCTAATCAGCCGGATTTCTTCTATTATTTTCGCCGAAAATATTGAGGAATTTTCGGCGAAAATTCCTTTGCAAATGAAGGGTCCGCCGGCTGATTCTCCCTGAACTTCCTTCTCGGTTCGAAAACTTCATCCTTTCACCGAAAGTTTCCTTAAGTTAACAGCAGCCGAATTGTGAACATATTTTCGCCGAAAATACAAGGGTATTTTCGGCGAAAATTCCTATATAAACTGGGCAGGAATTTTCTGAACTTTGTTGGCTCCTTTGATCTATTCCGGTGCAATCCTTCGAGATTCCAACGCCTTAGACACAATCTTGGCTACTTATTCGATGGCAAAAACCTGTGCTAACGTAAAAACACTAGAAAACCATCAAATAGACCCGAAACGGGCCAATGTAACACAAATGGCACGAGATAGGGCAATCGATTGAATATTCGTTATTATACCCTAAAAACCATGTCTTAAGCAAAGAAATGTCGCTTAAATGAGGCTGATAATCACGTCAAATCGAGTGTCATCAAATACCCCACACTTAAGCTTTTGCTTGTCCTCAAGCAAACTGAATAGAAACGCTCATGTTCATAAATGATAAGATCGATTAAATTGGAGCTCAATCAAACACAATGAATTATTAGACAGCTAATTCCTAGAACAAGAAACCTGACATGTATACAGATCAGTCAAACAACCTGGTCTCACTAGTAAACTGCACACAACAAGTAATTAGCAACCAATTATGCACGAATTTGACCTGACCGACCAGACTCCTCACACAGGAAATATTTAGTAAAATGGGAACTCTCGCTCTCTGTGTTTAAGGACGTGTTTCTGCTCTCGATCATTTTCTGTCACTGAATTCTGTCATAAGTTTGCAATTCGACCACATCTCCACCACTGTGACAACACTAGTATCTAGTCAAGAAGGACTTCCCTGCTAGGACCGTAATGAAAACTACACTACTTGGGTTTATGATGCGATGGATGATGGGAATGTATGATGATGGCTTTGTGTGGTGTAGCTTTCGACTACCCTCGAATCTAATCTATGGCTTCCTACCGTCTAACCAGACACGGGTGGAATAATGAACGCTCGTCCTATGATACCCTCAAACAACCTAGCACTTATTCCTTTTCTTTACACGATTTTTTTTTCTTTTCAACTTTTCTTTTGACTTCGTTCTTCCATTTCTAGGGAGAAGAACGTTTTATTGAACTAGAAACTTTGAAACTTTTATGCTTTTTCTGATTTTTTTTTCTTCATTTTTTTTCGAAATTTTCTTTTTTTTTTTCTATTTTTTCTTTTTTCTTTTTGTGCTGATTCTTTCTTTTAGTTGCTAGAGGGGTTTACACGTCTGGACATAATAGCTAAGACCACCCGTTTAATGCCAAGCTCAAGGGTCTAAACCTAATGGATTTATCGTTTGGTAGGCTATCTGGCTAAGTAGCTGAATCTAGGTGCCCCTATCCTTCTAGAACTCGTGTCATCGTGTGGTCTCGAGTAGGTCTCATGCAAATTCTAACTCATTCAAGCAAACAGAAAACCACTCAGAAAGAATTAAAATTGCAAGTTACGTGCAATGGATCAAAAGCTCACAGTTGGTTTGCTAGTAGGATTTGGTCATTTTCATGCAATCAAGGCTACAAACTACAAGTGTGATTTTAAAAATTCTGTTATGACCAGGCAATTTAGTATCAAAGTACACAAGTTGGTTCTCAAGTTCTAGGTTAAGCAGTCTAAGCATCATTATGAAGGTTTGAACAACAACTTAACATAAAAAATCAAGAACTGAGCCATTCTAATGCTAGAGAGACTGGAATGGAATCACGAGGCACACAGAATACACAATCAAGGGCAATCAAGTTCATGCAAGGTTCTCTAGCATCCTACCCCACACTTAAATCGGACTGTGTCCTCACAGGACTAAATCTAGAGTTCAGAGTGAAGTAGAAGAACCTGGACCGAGATGATTGGCGTAGGGGATGAGCACGGGTCCTCGGAGTGGAGGGAATCTACCCAAGCGAAGCAAAGGGAATCTCCCAACTGCCTACAAAACAAAAACAAATAAAACATAAAAAGGAAACCGGGACAAGTGTCCCGGATCCACACAGAAAAAAGTTGGACCGAAATCCGAAAAGAATAAATAAAAAGAAAGGACAAGGAAAAGGACACCACCTGATCATGGCTGGTCAGGGGTGTCGGGGGGTGGAAAGTGGAGGTGCTCGCCGAGCTGGCGTTGCCACGCCAGCTGTGCCTCATATCGCCTGTCGGCGCGGCGCATATGCTGCTGCATAATAGACCATCTCGCCTCTTGGGTGGCGTTGTCGGTGATGCGCCACTCCTGCAGTCGCTCATACAACTCACCAATGTCCGCGGGGTGCGGTCGGTGCTGAGGGTGAGGCGCCTGGTATGGATCGGGAATGTGCGGCGGCGACTGGTGAGCATACCCTGCCTGGTGTTGTGGCGAGGGTATATAATCTTGGAATTCTGGCTGTAGCTGGGGCTGCTGCTGCTCAGTATCATCCTCTTCCTCCGACTCGGCTACATGTTGGAGTGGAGGATCTGCTGCCACCTAGGGACTGAGGTCCAGCTCTAGGTCGTATTCGACCGCTAAGTTTCCTCCAACGGTCCTAACTTGGTGTCGGGGAATGTGCGGGCCATATTCATGGCTGATGCCGAAGGAGATGATGAGCTGACCTATGAAGTTACCTCCCAGGAGTGCACGAGGTAGCTTCCGCCTCTTGGTCTTCTGGCGGAAGATTTTAGCAAGCACCCACCCGGGGTGAAGAGGGTAGCTCTCTCGGATGGCTCGGAGAAGCATAAGCTCCTCCTTGAGGATATGGTGGCGATCCTTATCTGGAACATATAAAAGAGATCTACGCCAAACCATATGAATAAATTTAAAGAGAGGGTGAGAGAGCGACTTAACTGAGTTGTGCTCCCCAAGGCGATCGCCAGGCACTCCAGTCATGTGGCTCCAGAGTGCATGGTAAGCCTCGTCGTCATCATCGTCGCCCCAGCCGAGGTGATGGCCATGATAGTGCTCATAGGGGATACCTAGATGAGTAGCAAACTCATCGTAGGTGAGCGTCCTGTATACCCCACCCAGATAGAAGGTAACAACCTTCTGGCCCTGCCTCCTCTTATGCTCATCCAGATCAAAGGTCGCCCAGAACTCCTGAAGGGCGATGTCCGGGAAGTCGGCAGCTATGGTGGTCAGCTCTAGGAGGCCGGCCGGTGCTAGGGCGTCATGCACGTTCCGGTAGTAGTCCTCGTCGTGCTCGCTCAGGGACTCCATGGAAAGAGGGCGTACCTTAGCTCCCCGAATGTGCTCGATCTTCTGGAAGCACTCGAAGTAGAAGTCAGGTAGACGAGCGATGGTGCGATGGTACCCAGCCCGGCGAGGTAGTGCTGGAGGAGGGCCCTGAACGACGGGTGTGATGGGAGCGGGGGCTCTGGAGCTCGAGGCGGCATCAAGTCGCGCCTTAGTCCTGCGCTCATAAGTGGTGTTCCTAAAGCCAGAATGAAACCAGATTAGTCAAACTTAAAACCCTACCCCACACTTAGTAGAAAAACTCAATTTCACAAAGAAATGAGGAAAACTAAGTGGGGGTAAGCAAAGCAGAGTAACCGGTAATCATAGACAGTAAAATACATGCTTAGGAACAGCCAGAATCAGAAAAGCACAATCAGAGTTCAAAGAGTCAAACCGACATTCAGAAAGTCAACATTATAGCATAATGAACCCTAATCATGGCATGACTATCAAAAAGCAGAGAATGACGGTAAAATATGATCTCAGATGGCGAACACTATAATCTGAACGAGAATGAACACATACGGCAGCCAAATGATCAACAACAGTTCATGGTCAAACCGACATTTCTCACAAGTCAACATAACAAAGAATCAATCGTATGCAGAGCAACACATGATCAAATGATATGGAAATTAAGCACGGTACTCCCTAAGCATGCTAGAACAGTTCAACAAGTTCATCTAACCTAGTTCACACGAAATTCAACTGAAAGTCAACCCCGACGAAATTCAGCAATCAATATGTCAAAAGATTCGTATTGAAAAGTTCTACAACTTACCTTGAAGCCATGGATGCTAAAAACGAACGGTTTGGGAGAAATCGGTGAAAAACTTTAAAAATAAGGGTTTCGGTGAACTGGAGCTGTAGAGCTCTGATTCGAACGTTCTAGGGCTCAAAACGATCGGAAAAGAGAGGGGAGTTGAGCGGCGGCGGTCGGCGACGGTGGCGGCGGCGGAAAATGAATGGGAGGCGGCGGGGATTTTGAAAAACAAAGAGGAGGGGTATTTTTTTCGGGTGTTTCTTCGAAAATGAAAGAAGGAAAGTGGGAAGAGAGAGAGGGAAAACCGGATTTAAAGTGGAGGATTGGGTGATTTTCAAAAGGATTTTCGGCGAAAATAATACGGAGTTTTCGCCGAAAATAAACGTTCAAATGCACTGCCGGGTTTCAAATAGATTTTCGCTGAAAATATGAAACAGGGGAATGGTTTCGGAAATTCAAAAGGTGATTTCACCGAAAACAGGGGTGTATTTCGCCAAAAATTTTGAACTACTCGGGTGAAAATATTTTCGCAAATCGGCCAACTTCAGAAAATCACAGTTAAATCCACAAAAATCGGAACGACCTCAATCACTTTGCGACTGACTCTATGACACACAGACTCTACACGAAAAATAAGAAAACAAACAAACTGACACATTTGGCTCCCCCGAACCGACTCTAAAACACTAAGGTTGACAAAAATTAAAAACGGACTCCAACCGTGGGTTGCCTCCCACGAAGCGCTCTTTTATTAACGTCCTTGAGCTGGACGATACATGGACGGTGTTAGGAGACATCCCAACTTAGATTCTCCTTAACGCTCGCATCAGAGTTCATGAAGTACAGCTTCGGGGCTTCTCCGGTAAGCGTGAATCTCGTCCCGTTTGCATGCAAGAGCTTGGTACGTCCATCGGGAAGATGATCAATGAACTTGAACGGTCCGAACAGTTCTCTGGAGAGGTCATCCTTCTTGAGTGTTACGATGGAAGGAATGAGGACTGTCGGCTTCGTCTTCTTCTTATTCTCCGGCTTGTTATCACCAGGATCAGTGATCGTCAGTACTTCCTTAGGAGATGCTTTCGGCTTCTCCTTCCATACTTATTCCGGCGCCGATTTCTCGGAACGAATTGGTGGTGCAGCTGGCTCGATGGAAGACGGCAGAACTTTTGGTCTCCAGACCATTTGGGTCTTCGTCTTTTTGTTCTTTCCCGAGGTCTGCTAGGTTTAGTGCTCGGTGGCTTAGAAGAGGCTTGCAGTTCCTTCTTCTTCTTGGGCGGCTTCTGAACCGAAATTTCTGGTTTCTTCTTAATAACCTGTTCAATACCTGCAGCAACAACTGATCTAGAGACACTGGAAGAAGCATTAGTAACGGAGTTGACCGGAGTCAACTCCACAGTTTCAACAACCAGGCAATGAGGTTCTTCATTCTTAGAGTCATATTTCATGCCATCTTTAAGACGGAAAGTTTTCGTTTCTTTACCAACCCTTAGAGTCAAAGAACCATTTGGAACGTTAATATTCATTCCAGTAGTAGCCATGAAAGGTCGACCTATGAGAATGGTAGAATCATCTGTACTAGTATCCATAATCACATAGTCAGCTAAGAACGTGAACAGACCACATTTAGTAACAACGTCTTTTATTTCTCCTCTAGGAGTTTTAAGTGATCTATCAGCAAAGACAAGTTGCATACTAGGCGGTTCAAGTTCTCCTAGGTTCAATTTTTCAAACAGGCTCATAGGCATAACATTAACAGACGCTCCTAGATCAACCAAACAACGCTCAATCTCAACATCGTTAATAACCAAAGGTAAAGTAAAAGAACCAGGATCAGAGCACTTAGCTGGATATGGAGAGGCAGGTTTCTTGATACGAATGTCAGGATATCCTTCTTTATTCCCCTTCATGCCAGTCTCGATCCTTGCATTTGGCAGCAATGCTCTAGGAAAAGGAGGCTTCACGACATACGGTGCAAGAGGAGGATCATCCTCCTTAGGCGCCGGTTTCTATTCTTCCTCTGGAGTTTCAGCGATCCTGCGTAAGACAGAACAAGCATCAACAATTAAGTTTGGAAGTTTTCGAGCGGTTACCATCTTGGCTTGCTCCTTTCTCGGATTCGGCTCTGTCTGGCTTGGAAGTTGGCCAAATGGTCGACCAGATGCTAGCATGCTTGAGATGTTGTTCACGGCTTGCTCAATTCTTTGTCCGGATGCTATCTATTCTTGATTGAGAAGAGCTTGAGCCTTGAACTGACTGTCCTGATCATCGAGTCTGGTAATGATCTGGCTGAGCTTCTTATCCAGGTCACTAACATTGTTTTCTCTTTGATGCTGCTGCCCTGGATAGGTATTATTAAGATATTGATTCTGGCGATTGCCAGGAGCAGTTCCATAATTACCCAAATTGTGATGCGGCGGTTGGTAGACACCTACCGGCGGATGGTTAGGTTTCTGATCCTGAGCTGGACCAGCTGGGCGGTTATTCTGGTTCTGGTTATGGTTGGCACCATTATTGTAGGGAGGTCTGTCTTGATAGTTCCCTTGCTGCCTGAAGTTGCGGTAGCCAGCATAACCATTCTGATTATTAACGAAGCCTTGTTGAATGAAATTTACCTCTTCGGCAGACCAGACTTCTGCCTTACCAAAATTCTGTCAACGGCCTCCGTTATGTGCGCAAGCTCCACACCATTCGCAATCGGCAACGTAGACAGAAGCTGCCGGCGGTTTGATTGGTGTGGTAGACTTCTTCAAATGCTTCTCTACCTCTGCCTTGATAGTAGCTTCGAGATCGAGCTTGCTCCTTGATCCTTCAGATTGTCGTTCCCAGTTCCTTGACTTGGACGCACAGTTTGCGAAGTGAAGAAGAGCAGCTTCAGGTGCGAGTGTAGTGCAATCCCCTTCAGTTAGAGAGTTGACCCACTTGGCAGATTCTTCTCGAAGTCCTCGAGCAAAGATTTCAGCTAACTGCCTCTGCTCGAATCCATGATGCGGACAGTTGTAGAGAAGTTCTTGGAATCGATTCCAAGTATCATATAAGCTTTCTCCTTCTTTTTGGGAGAATCTGGCAATGCTGTCCTTGATGGCAGTTGTTCTGGCAGGAGGAAAGTATTCTTCAACGAAGTCCTGAGCCAGAGTATCCCAATCAGTGTAATAGCCAGGTGGTTTGCCAGTAAGCAACCTCTTAGCATGGCCTTTCAGAGAGAACGGGAAAGCTCTCAGGACTGTCTAGGGGCCTGCCTTCAAATTGTAGATCCCTAGAGATCATGGTCAAGAATGGAATCTTGATCTCATAGTCAGGATCTCCTTCAATGCGCGGAACGGCAATGGCAGATCGAACGCTAGTCGCGCTTGGCTTGTTATAGTCTGCTAGACTCTTCTGTGCAGGTGGTGGCGGCGGCGGTGGATTACCATTTGGTGGTGGTGGTGGTGGTAACTGATCGTCCATGTTAGGAGATGGAGAAGGTGGGAGTGACTCGGTGTACGAAACGAATGAAGATGACGTTGAAGACGGAGATGAGGAACTCTCCTTCAGTTCCTCGATCTTGATCGGAGTGACGGGTGGATTGGATCTGCCTTTCTTCAAAATCTATGATCTTAGAGGTGGAGCAGAACTGCCTGGTCTCTCTGCACTCTTAGCCTGTTCGGTTTGAGAGTGAGTCCAAGGACGGTGAGGCATACACCTGTAAACCTACAGATAACAAAGACAAACAAAACCAGTGTAAAATCGAAGTGGATGGAAAAGTGAAAGATGGAAAATAGAAGAATAAATTGCCAGTTCTTCTTTCAAACAATCAAAAGAAGTCCCCGGAAACGGCGCCAATTTGGTGAACCTGTCGTTGGCGATTCACACAAATAACTAACAAAGCTACAAAAGCTAGGGTAGATCGTATTCCACGGGACTTCTAATTCTAATGAAACTAGCAAAATACTCGAATGCAAGCACTTTGTGCGTGGTGTGAGTTCCACGACTTCTAATTCTAAGAAGTGCAGAGAAATTTTAAAATTAAACTAAAGCAGATTGGAAATTAGGGTTGAAAAACAAGGATGACAGACGAACTTAGACTTTGAATCCCCCTTTTGTTCCCCAGAGCATTGGCAATCAACAGATCAGCGGATTTGATTCTCATTCAATCAATTACTAAGACACCACCATAACTCCTTACCCTTAGGTTTTAGATCGGCAAACGTTCGCTGTATCCGTTCTAACTACCAAGATTAATTAGTCGCCCGAGTACGGTCGCCTCTCGCAACGACTTAATTAACTGGTGCAATTACTAACGATTTATGAGTTACTCTTGCAGTGGATTAACCCTAACCGGTTCCTACGAAAGGCACGCTCCAATTATAAGGTTAATTGTTCAATTTGATGTTCTAAAGTAAGGCGAGCGTTCGCTTCTATCCTTAGCTTAACAAGAATCTAATCTAGGTGATCAATCCAGACAAGAAACATGAAAAAAGAAGAACGAATCAAACATGAAAGAGAACTGATTGAATTTCGAATCTAATCACCGCCGATCCGTGACCGCTTTAAAGACCTGGGTCACTTAGGGTTCATCTAGTCTAAGCTCTAAGAGTTTAGCTACTCATGTTTATCACAAAAGAATCTAAGACAAAGAAAGAGTTCATCATCCAGAGGAAGAACAGAAAAGAATCTGAAAAACCTAATTTAGACGACTCTGACAGACTTCGATCTTCCGTAACCGCACTCCTAGCTCCGAGTCTCTGTGGTGGAAGGGATGGCGTCACGATCTCTTTCCGGCTCTTCGAACTCTAACTCTTCGCTCCAGAACTTCAGAGAATTCTCCAAATTCTGATTTCGAAAAGTATATTATGATGTATCTCCTATTTGGGCCGCCGAGTTAAGTATTTATACTTAACCCTAATCAGCCGGATTTCTTCTATTATTTTCGCCGAAAATATTGAGGAATTTTCGGCGAAAATTCCTTTGCAAATGAAGGGTCCGCCGGCTGATTCTCCCTGAACTTCCTTCTTGGTTCGAAAACTTCATCCTTTCGCCGAAAGTTTCCTTAAGTTAACAGCAGCCGAATTGTGAACATATTTTCGCCGAAAATACAAGGGTATTTTCGGCGAAAATTCCTGTATAAACTGGGCAGGAATTTTCTGAACTTTGTTGGCTCCTTTGATCGATTCCGGTGCAATCCTTCGAGATTCCAACGCCTTAGACACGTCCTTGGCTACTTATTCGATGGCAAAAACCTGTGCTAACGTAAAAAAACTAGAAAACCATCAAATAGACCCGAAACGGGCCAAGGTAACACAAATGGCACGAGATAGGGTAATCGATTGAATATTCGTTATTCTATCCTAAAAACCATGTCTTAAGCAAAGAAATGTCGCTTAAATGAGGCTGATAATCACGTCAAATTGAGTGTCATCAACCATCTTGTAAACCGGGGCAACAATCTCTCCCTTTTCGGGCTGTATTTTCTTGATACGAAGGATCCATGTATTAGTATGAGACAATGAAGAGTAAAATTTAACCAGATGTTCATTTATGACGATGCTAACGACTCAAATACGAGACATTGTAAACCAAAATCAACCCTTTCTACCATTTGGTTGCGAATGAATTGTAATTTTCTTCAATTAAAAAAAATCATAAAGATAATAGGCGACGTGTAACGAAAAATACATACCAAAATATAATTACTCACTACTCACTACCTCAACTCTACGGTACTACACGAACTAGTCATCATTAATTAAATTTGTGACACCGCTGCTTCTAATTGGAGATTCCCTCCTCCTCCTCACCGTACTCATCGAAATCAAAATCTTCATCTTCCTCCATCTCTATCCGCTCCACGTCATCCACAATAGGGGTGGCAATTTCGGGTTGGTTTTTGTGTCTGACCGAAAACTGACCAAATTAAAATCAGTTTTGGTGACCGAATGACCGAATTCAGGAGTTTCGGTTCAGCCACGGTTATGGGTTTTGACCTAATTTCGGTCATCGGTCAAATTGGTCAATTTCGCTCATTGATCAAGTTGACCGGATTGGGTCACCCTGGCTAATGATTCCACTCCTCTTTCTTCTCCTTCTCTTTCTCCTTCTTCTTTTCTTCCTCTTCTAAGTCTTCTTCTTCCTCTTCTGAGTTTACACTTCTCTTTCTCCTTCTTCTTCTTCTTCTTCTTCTTCTTCTTCTCCTTCTTCCTATTCTTCTTCTTCTTCTTCTTCTTCTTGTTTGGATTTCTTCTTCCTTCTCCTCATCTACTTCTTCTTGTGACTGACCATTGCCTCGACCTCGTCTGGAATCGGAGCTACGTCCTGTACGGCTCCTCATGGATGGGGAAATCGAGCTTCGTCCCCGGCCAACGACTCGGATCTGAAAACGAAATCGAGCATCGTTGCCGCCATGGTCCGCAACGACTCGGATCTAAACGAAAAATTGAGCTTCGTCACCCTCATGGTTTGTCACGACTCGGATCTGAAAATGAATTGACTCCAGATGACGATTAGGTTCGTCATCGTAATCAAAGATCTCGTTCAAGACTAGATCCCTTCTCCAATCTTGTTTTTCGTTTTCAGATCGGGACCTTTGAAGTTGACAGAAGAAGAAGACTACAGAGTATAGTTGTATTGGAGGAGCAGGAGAAGAAGACTTCGACTGATAAAGTCGACGGAAGAAGTCAATGGACGCCTCTAACCTTAATTCCTCTTTTGATTCCATCTCCAATCTCATTTCTCCCCAATTGTTGATTGTAGTCAGAGTAACACACTTGACGCTATTATCTGCGCCAGAGCCTCATTCACCGACGACCACTAGACATATCAAAATCCACAAGGTTGATTGACTCCGCTATCGCTAGGTTTGGGCTAGTTCTGGTTAGGTCTTGGTTAGGTTAGTTCGGTTAGGTAAATGGACACATTTGGGTTTAAAAAACTGTGACATGATAGGCTTATCTTACGTGGCAGCCCATGTGGCAAGTCCACGTAGGCAGACAGACGGAAAAATGGATGTCTGTAACTAATAGTGACTATTTGGTTAAATCGTCGAAGTCCAGTGATTGCTAGGAAATTTTTTGAAGTTTAATGACCACCGGGTTATTTGGCCAAAGTTTAGTGACTATTTAAGTAACCAACCCTTTGGAGAACCTATCAAACTGCCACGGTCACCAAGTAGTACATGTGCAACTTTCATGAGAACGACATCACAAAGTGTGATATCGGCATATATCCTAATGCTAAAAGGTACGTAGGCTTGCCTGGTTACCTTCAGCTCACCACTATTGCTCAGCCACTATAACCTATAGGGCTTTAGATTTTTTAGTGTTTGAAGCCCCATTCCATCGACCAAAGCTTGGATTATGACGTTCCTGAAACTTCCTTCATCGATCACCATGTTGCACACCTTATTTTGGACCACACACTTGGTGTGGAATAGGTTTTTCCTTTGTTCCCAGCCTTCTTGGGATGGTTGAGCGCTCAACAATCTTCAGGACACGACCAAGAATTTTCTCGTCCGATCTAGCATTGATTCGAATTCAGGGCTTGAATCACCAGCATCAGCATCGGTCACGACATCAGACCCAACATCTGCGTCGGTCATGAAATCAGTTCCAGCGTCGGTCTCGGTGTTTGATCCATCATCTGTCTCACTGTCTGATCCAACATTAATGCTCAGTACTCGGATGGATATTGCCAAGAATTTCTCCAAACCTTTCGGCACTAGCTTAGCGTCAGCATCTGACTCGACTCCGATCTTGACTTCGGTCACGCCATCATCATCATCTTCGGCCTCATCATCCGTCATGACTTCTTCATCTCTGATCACCATAACTTGCTTATTGGGACAATCTCTAGCCATGTAACCACGTCCTTGCCACTTGCAAAAAATCACTCCGCTTAGACGGTTAATACTAATATTCGAATCCACACTAGGTTTAGTGATACCTTGTGTGGTTTGGCCACGGTTCGTAAAGCTCGAACCCGACTCCACACTTTTGGTAGGGTTAATCTTCCATGAATGGTTTGAAGCGGATGTGACTCCTCTCCATGCGGTCAAAGGTGCGGTCATCGACCTTCTTCCCATGTCATTCTTCAACTGTCGCTCAACTCGAATGCTTAAAGCAAACAAGTCCTCATAGTCAATGAGGTTGACCTGATATAGTATGTCCCTCTGAAGGCCACTAGTGAACCTAGAAACCTGAGCCTCCTTGTCTTCTCTTAGGTTGAGTCTGGTCACGATCATCTCAATCTCCTTTTGGTACTCTTTGACTCTCAAGGTTCCTTGCTTCAATGCTTGTAACCTAGTGTGTAGGTCACAAGTATAGGAAGTTGGGACAAATCTTCGTCGTATCAATCGCTTAAGCTCTCTCCACGATTCAAGGGGCAGTTCCTCCTACCTTATCCTTTGCTTCCGTAACTGGCTCCACCACATAGCAGCATGGTTAGTAAACTCAACAACGATTGCCTTCTTTTGATCCAAATAATTGTGGCATTCAAAGAACGCGTCCATATCCCTCTCCCAATCTAGGTAAACGTCGACATTGGATTTTCTAGCGAACTTCGGGCCGTTAGCTTCAAGTTACTAATGTCATCATCAATATCTCGGTCATTCCTTCTCGACCGTCTATTGACATCTCCATTATGCTCTCCATTAAGTCTCGTATTCAAGGCGGCTATACTTTCAGTTATATTTTCCATCTCTTCTGCAAACCTAGTCATTAGATCATCAGCCATCTTTACGAACAAGATTAGAAAATGAACAAGGCCTCACAAATCTCTCAGCCTAAATAATGAACTAAACTCACAAGCACTCTAATTTTAGTACTCGTGTTTAGAATTTAATAGGCACTCAAATTTAGGTATTGAAATCAGAAACAAGAGTTCAAAATTCAAGTTATAGGAGTTGCAAGTTTCTTCAAAGCTCTCTAGTTGGAAAACGTGACAAGAAGCACAATAAAGCTCTAACCTAATGTTTACTCTAGGAAAAAATACAATTCCTTTCTATGACTCGATTACCAAGCAGCAAAACACTTAGAATAGATAAACAAGGGTCTTTGAGCTTCAAAACAACGAAAGCTACGATGTTACCCCTCTTTTTGTGTTCGGACTTACTATATAACAATAGTGAGGTGACCTTGGCTTTGGTTGGGTCGAAATGTTTCTTTTGTGACCTTTTGAAGTATTTTTTTTTGGAAATTTTCTTTGGTCACCAGTTTTTTCCACTCACAGACAATGAAAAACTGAACCAAAAGATAACAATGAAACCGAACACAAAGATGAAACTATTTTGGGGTTTTTAAAAATTTTCTATGAAATGCTCGGCGACAAGGCAATCGAATGCAATCTCAAAATTGGGATGGAAAAGGACTTGGACCCACTAGCTATAGAGAGCTAGGAACCCAAAGTATGGAGTCAAACAATGCCATGAATTCAGGGGTGATGACCTTGAGCCACGATAAACCAACCTAAAAGCTATGCAACAACGAGCAAAAGCTAGAAGGAACAAGACTAAAAGTTATGAAATCAATTCTTTATGAAAGGGGTTTGTCTCAAAATGTGTACAAGTGTTCCTATTTATAGGATTGGGGTTGGCCAAAGGTTTCTCCGTTTCCTTGTACGAAACTAACTCTAAAATATTAAAATAATCCAAAACCTATCCTAAAAGGGGAAAACAATCCGACTCTCCATGGGAAAAACTTCAAAAAAATCTTAAATAAAATCCTAGTTTGGCGGCCGACGTTGACAACTCAATGCTCATCATTCTAATTCCTTATTGGACAAAAGATTTCGATGTTTTCGATCCACGGCTTGGGTTCTGTATCTCAGTCGGATTCGTGACCCAGTTGTAGGTTGGCTACGGCCCAACATTACCAGGCAATGGTCTGGCATCAGGTTCAACACCCAAGTCTTGGTCCGACATCAGGAGGTTCTTCGGATCGCATCAGTTCTCGGTTGGGGCTCAGCATCCGGCTTGGCATTAATGTCTTGTTCAGCCTTAATATCATGGTCGACATCAGTGTCCTGGTCGGCGTCTGTCAACATCATCATTAGCACTTTCAGCCTTGGCTCAACATCAACATTTCCAGCACCATGCATTCGTTCCTTAGCATCCGTTGGTCATCCTCTTCGTGCTCGGTCCGGCTCCAAGCATCCATATATGCGACGACCTTGGCCTTGAAGCTTTTCTCCTGACTTCATTTTCATGGCTTCTCCAGTCGTGTCCAAGGTACCATGGGTGTATCATCAATCAATACCAAATAGAAACCAAATCATGCATCTAGGTCAAAAATACATGGAAAAAGAAATAAGAACATGAGCACCAATATTGATGAACTCAAATAAACTACCAAGCTAGAAGCTAGGGTAGATCGTATTCCACGGGCCTTCTAATGATCGTTTACTCAAATATAAAGGAAAGTTATACAAGTTTAAACACTTCGTGCGTGGTGTGAGTTCCACGACTTCTAATTCTAAGAATGCACATAAATTAAAAATTAAAACTGAAAACAGATTGAAAGATTGGTTGATTAAGACAAAGATGACAGACAAGCTTAGACTTTGAATCCCCCTTCGTTCACCAGAGCATTGGCAATCAACAGATCAGCGGATTTTGATTCTCGTTCAATCAATTCTAAGACACCACCATAACTCCTTACCCTTAGGTTTAAGACTGGCGAACGTTCGCTCTATCCGATCTAGCTACCAAGATTAATTAGCCGCCCGGGTGCGGTCGCCTCTCGCAACGACTTAACTTAACTGGTGCAATTACTAACGATTTATGAGTTACTCTTGCAGTGGATTAACCCTAACTGGTTCCTACGAAAGGCACACTCTAATGATTAGGTTAATGGTTCGATTTGATGTTTTAAAGTAAGGCGAGCGTTCGCTTCTATCCTTAGCTTAACAAGAATCTAATCTAGGTGATCAATCCAGACAAGAAACATGAACAATGAAGAACAAATTAAACATGAAAGAGAAACTAATTGAACTTTGAATCTAATCACCGCCGATCTGTGACCGCTTTAAATCCCTAGGTCACTTAGGGTTCATCTAGTCTAAGCTCTACGAGTTTAGCTACTCATGTTTTTCACAAAAGAATCAAAGACAAAGATAGAGTTCATCTTGAACAGAAAAGGATTTGAAAAACCTAATTAAGACGATTCCGACAGAACTTCGATCTCCGGTAATCTGCAATCCTAGCTCCGAGTCTTCGAGATGAAAGGGATGGCATCACGATCTCTTCCTGGCTCTTCAAACTCTAACTCTACTCTAGAACTCTTGAGAATCCTTGAAGTATTTGGTATTATGAGATATGATATGGTCTGTATGTGTATCTCTTTGATTTAGGGCTGCCAATTAAGTATTTATACTTAACCCTAATACTGCCGGTTTTGCCTGGAATTTTCGTAGAAAATCTGATGGAATTTTCGGCGAAAATCTCTTTGTAAATGGGTTGACCGCCGGCTGTTTTCTCCTGTGTTTTTCGGGCGCCGGGTTCTCGGCGAAAACTTGGAGTTTTCGCCGAAAACTCTCCTTGGTTGACATCAGTCGATTTGTTCTTGAGTTTTCGCCAAAAACTCCAAGGGATTTTCGGCAAAAACTTCAGTGTAAATGGAGCAGGAATTGGTTCGACTTGATTGACTCCTTGGATCTATTCCGGTGCGATTCCTCGAGGTTCCAATGCCTTAGACACGTCCTTGGCTACTTTATTTGACGGCAAAAACCTGTGCTAACATGAAAACACTAGAAAACCATCAAATAGACCCGAAACGGGCCAAAGTAACACAATTGGCATGAGATAGAGTAGTTGACTGAATATTCGTTATTCTACCCTAAAAACCATGTCTTAAGCAAGGAAATGTCGCTTAAATGAGGCTGATAATCACGTCAAATCGAGTGTCATCAAATATCAATCACATCCGAACTTGAATTAAAACCAACATATCCAAGGGTTTAGGATTGTAAATCAATCATCAATCTCTCTAAGGTTCCACTCACTGAACCCTAGGAGGTTTAATTACAACAAGACATAATAGATATCAGAGGAAAACAACCTAGAAAGAAAGGGTAGAAAGAACCGTCAATTTCCTCGAGCTTGGATGATTTCTGATCTTCATCTTCAGTTTCACTGATGTTGGGGGATGAAGGATGATGAAATGAGGATGATTTATGGGATCTGGAGGTGTTTTCCAGGTTAGGAGGACTTTTGGTTTCATCAAAATCATGCTTAGGAGAGATAAATGTCATCTAAAAAAAGAAGGCAAAACTGCTGCTGCTGATACACCCGTTGATACACGCGTCACGCCGTTGACACACCCGAAAAAGTCGTGGACACCAAGCCAGGAGAAAATCTTCAAGACGAGGGTCATCGCGTACGTGGATACATGGAGTTAGTCGAGCATGAAGAAGGTGATCGTCGGATGCCTGGTGCTGGAGAGGATCATGCCGAGTGTCACGCCCAACGATGTCGAGGGCGATACCGTATCGATGTTGGACTGAGTGTCGATACTGCTGATACTGGTGCCAATACATGCCAAGGCTGAACCAGAGAGTGAGGCCGTACCGGAGACTGGCCGTACTAGGCATTGTGGTCATACCAGAGACCAAAATTGATGTCGCGTTGGGTGCTGAGAATCGACTAAATGCTGATGCCGAGCTGGACCAAGATAATCACCCAAGTGATGCTAAACCGCAGAAGACATTTGATATTGGGACGATACACAGAAATGCTAAGCTAATACATGACGACCGAGAGACTGAATCCAGGCCACACCTGGATTACCACGAATCCAACCGCAACACAGATTCCGCGATGCGCAAGAATCACTAAAGACCGAGATAGGAAACCGTAGATTCCTAGTCCTAATTGGAATAGGAATGTTGAATAACGCATTGTCCTTGCCGGATTAGGAATTATTACCCGGATTAGGGTTTTATGTGACCTTTTAGTAGTTTATCCTTTTTAGGATTGAATTTCTTCCTGTTTAGATAGTTTTCGGATTAGTTTTATGTTCTAGAGTTAGAATAGTACAAGGACACGGAGAAACCTTTGGCAGACCCCCATCTTATAAATAGGAACCTCTATACTATGAATTACTCAGACTTTGATGAATTAAACTAATTTCTGAACCTTGGTTCTTTGTTCCTTCTATCTTTTGCTCATTGTTTCATAGCTTTTAGGTTGGTTTATCGTGGCTTGATTTTCCACCCTTGAATGTATGACACCATTCGAATTTGATACTTACGATTCCTTTCTCTTTATAGCTAGTGGGTCCAAGTCCATTCCATCCTGGTTTCAGAGATTGTACTTGATTGCTAGGTTACCAAGCATATTGGTATAGGGTTGCCGCACACGATTGCAAATGGTTCATATCAGTTTGGTATCAGAGCGCGGTTCAACACTCGGACCACGTATCCTGTTATCTTTAGTTTTATAGAAAATTTTCAAAAACCCCAAAATAGTTTCATCTTTGTGTTTGTTTTATTTGTATCTTTTAATTTAGTTTGTTCAAGTGTTAACTGGTGGAAAAAGCTGGTGACCAAGAAAATTTAAAGAAATATATATTCCAAGAGGTCTAAAAGAAATTTATCAAACCAACCAAAGCCAAGGTCACCTCACCAAATTTTGTAGTAGGTTCGAACACAAGAAGAGGGGTAGAAAAATCCTAGCTTTCGTTGCTTTGTTTTTTTTAACCTCAAGACCCTTATTTGTTGTATCGTCTGCTTGGTGCTTGGTAATCGAGGGCAGTTATGAAAGCAACGGATCCAGGATGAGATGATACCTCTAGGGTCATAGAGAGAGCTGAAAGGATGGATGCGAAGGTGATGTGAACCACAGAGTCAATATCCGAGACCCTTCCACCTCTTGATGGGAACCACGACTAAAATGCTCCACGACCGAACACCTTCTGCTGATAGCAAGCACTCAAGTTGAATATATGGAACCGGGGTGGTTGCGTACTTAGACCCACTAGCACACGAAGTCTAGGAACCTAAGTTTCTAGTCGAAGGCGCCACTTCAAGGTGTGAATACCCTAAACGATAAGCCAAAACCTTAAGCCATGTTCCTCACATAAGCTTAAAGGGGGAGAGAACAAACATTCTGAAATTTCTTTGTATTAATTCAAGGGGGGGGGGGTTGTTACAATGAGGCCAAAGGCCTTTTACAGGTCACTAGTAAACTCCATATGCTTCAAATTTCATGTTAGAAATCAGGCCAAATTCCTTCTCCAAGTTGCCCAAATCCGTCAATATTTGTCATACTATGAATCTGTCCAGAAATCCAGCTTTGGCCTGGTATTGGTTCAGCATTGGCCCGTGACTACTTGGCCATGGACTGACCTCTTGGCCCATCTTCAGGGCTGGGTTCTCCTTCATTATCTTCTCTCGGATCAGGCTTTCGATAATGCTAATAATTAGTGGCACTACCGAGTAGGGCTTGGTCACGGCACCGTGCATGGTTACGTCAGAAGGAGGTTCGTGCCAGCTCCCTATACCCGTGACCTATACACGCGGTTACAGGCCCTGAAGTAAGAAGGTTTGAGTGTCGAGGAGTTCCACAAGGAGATCACGATAATCGTGACCCGGCTGGACCTGAAGGAGGACGAGGAGGCCCGGGTTGCTAGATTCACTAGTGGACTCTAGAGAGAAATTCTGCATCAAGTCAACCTCGTAGGTTTCATGGACTACGACGACTTGTTCGCTTTAGCCATCCGAGTCGAGATGGAGCTAAGAACGGTTTGGGAAGGAAGGACACACCCCCAACCACATGGAGAGACGTTGTCATCGCGTCGAATAATTCGTGGAAGAACCACCCTACCAAGAGGACGGAGTCGGGTTCGAGCTCTATGAACCATGACCCGAAAACACACGGTACTCCTAAACCTAGTGTGAATTCAAATAATAATGCTAACCGTCCGAGCGGAATTTTGTGTTTCAAGTGCCAAGGATGTGGTCACATCGCTAGAGACTACCCAACAAGCAAGCCATGGTGATTTAAGATGGAGAGGTCGTGACAGACGAAGAGGCTGAAGATGATGAAGGCGTGATCGAGGTCGAGATGGAAGTCAAATTGGATGCCGACGAGGAACTGGTACCGGGCGGATTGGAGAAGTTCTCGGTGATGTACATCCATGTACTGAGCCCGGATGCCGAATCTGACGCGGCCACATTGGCCGACGCGGACACCCTAGCCGACGCGGACACTGTGGCCACTGTGACCAACGTGGACACCATGTCTGACGCATACACCATGACCAACACACACTACAAGAAAACGGACTTTTAGTCACGGTTTTTAAGCCCCTTTAGTCATGGTTTACACCGTGACAAAAAAATTAGTCACGGTTTAAGAATTCGTGACTATATGGACCAAAATTAGTCACGGTATCTATGATGAACCGTGACAAAACGTTAGTCACGGTTCAACATGGAAATCGTGACTAACATTAGTCACGGTTCAACATAGAAACCATGACAAACATTAGTCACAGTTTCATTCAAACCGTGACGAATTTAGTCACTGTTTCTATGTTGAACCGTGACTAACTTTTATCATGGTTTCTATGATGACATAAACAAAAATACACAATCAAAGAGCTTGAAAAAGTGAGGATAAGAGGAGAGAAAACCTAATAGTGAGGCCAAGTGAGATTAAACAAGCCCGGGTCAAAAAGAACTCTTTGGTGGTGATACTTTACAAGGAATGTATTAACTGTAACATCACACCTTCGTTTCCTAGTGTTGTTGGCCCTCTATTGCAGGAACTCTAGGACGTGTTCCATGAGGAAACCCCGAGCAAACTGCCGCCCATCTTCAACATCGAGCACCAAATCGACCTGGTGCCGGGTGCCTTACTGCCCAACAAGGTTTCCTACCGGACCAACCCGGATGAGACGAACGAAATTCAAAGTCAAGCCGAGGAGCTTATGGATAAGAGCTATGTGAGAGACAACATGAATCCTTGCACCGTCCCGGTCATCATAGTGCCTAAGAAGGATGGAATATGATGAATGTGTGTGGATTCGCCGAGACATCAACAATATCATTGTAAGGTATCGGCACCCTATACCGAGACTCGTTGAGACGTTGGATGAGCTCCATGGAGTCTCAATATTTTCTAAGATTGATTTAAAAGCGGGCTACCATCAAATTATATCAAAGGAAGGTGATGAATGGAAAACTGATTTTAAAACTAAACACGACATTTATGAATGGATGGTCATGCCGTTTGATTTAAGTAATGCACCGAGCACCTTCATGAGAGTAATGAACCATGTTGTTAGGGCTTTTATAGGAAAATTTTTGGTGGTGTATTTTGATGATATTTTGATCTATTCACCTAGTTTAGAACATCACCTAGGTCACCTAAAATCGATTCTAGAAACCGTAAGGAAGGAACACTTGTATGCTAACATGTCCAAGTGCACTTTTTGCACTGATCACCTTGTGTTTCTTGTGTTTGTTGTAAGTTCTAAAAGGATACGATTAGATGAGGAAAAAATTGAGGCGATCAATTTGTGGCCAATCCCTAGTAGCATCACGGATGTCCGAAGCTTCCATGGCCTTACAAGCTTCTATCAGAGATTCATTCCAGACTTTAGCACCAAAGCTGCCCACTAACGGTGGTGATAAAAAAATAATGTGCCATTCCACTAGGGAGAGCCTCAACAAAATGCCCCCGAAGCCTTGTAGGAGAAGCTTACCCATGCCCCTCTACTAATGCTGCCGGATTTCACCAGGACTTGGAGATTGAGTGTGATGCATCGGGCGTAGGAATTTGAGCCGTGCTCATGCAAGAGAAGAGGTCGATCTCCTACTTCAGTGAGAAGCTCAATGGAGCTTCCCTAAACAACCCCACGTATGATAAGGAATTATATGCCCTAGTTCGAGCCTTGGAGACATGGCAACACTACCTGTGACCAAAGAAGTTTGTCATCCACACGAATCACGAGTCGCTCAAGTTTTTGAAGGTTCAACACAAGCTGAACAAGAGGCATGTAAGGTGGGTTGAGTTCATAAAATCCTTTCCCTATGTCATCCAATACAAGAATGGTAAGGAGAACACAGTGGATGATGCCCTATCTCGAAGGTATGCACTGATTTCCACCCTTAGTACTAAATTCATCGGATTTGAGTACATTAAGGAATTATACACTAATGATGCTGCCTTTGGAGATGTTTATGAGGCATGTGACAAGGGAGGATTTTACCAGTTCTACAAGCAAGATGGTTATTTATTTCGTGAGAACAAGCTCTGCTTGCCTAATACATCTTGTAGACTATTTTGGTGGGAGAAGCCCACGAAGAAGGCTTAATGGGACGCTTTGAAGTTGCCAAGACTTTGGCATGCTTGAAGGTGAACTTCTACTAGCCACGCATGCGCCATGACGTGGAGAAGTGCCTAGCTCAATGTGCCACCTACCAACAAGCTAAGTCCATGTCCAACCACACGGGTTATACACTCCTTTACCTATTCCTACTAGTCCTTGGATTGATATTTCTATGGATTTTGTGCTAGGGCTGCCTAAGACTAGGAAGGGTAGAGATTGAATTTTTTTCGTTGTGGAT
>CM068299.1:27047299-27132372 GCA_034768395.1 Linum lewisii | reverse complement strand
GAAAAATGAACGCTCGTCCTATGATACCCTCAAGCAACCTAGCACTTATTTTCTTTTTCAAATACTATTTTTTTTTTACTTTCTTTTGATTCGTTCTTCATTTGTAGGGAAAAGAACGTTTATTTGAACTACACTTTGAAACTTTTTGATTTTTTGATTTTTTTATTTTCTTCATTTTTTTTCGTTAATTTTCTTTCTTTTCTTACTTGACTTTTTTTTTCTTTTGTGCCGATTGTTTCTTTAGTTGCTAGAGGGATTTACACGTCTGGACATATTAGCTAAGATCACCTGTTTAATGGCTATAGGCAGGTTACCACAAACCGACTTCCGGTAGGTCAATCTAGAACTACAACCAAAGGGGATCGACGGGGAATGAAAGAAATGGGAAATGGCTGTAATGTATTATCGAACGAAAGAACAGGCCAAGCTCAAGGGTTCTAAACCTAATGGATTTATCGTTTGGTAGGTTATCTGGCTTAGTAGCTGAATCTAGGTGCCCCTATCCTTCTAGAACTCGTGTCATCGTGTGGTCTCAAGTAGGTCTCATACAAATTATAACTCATTCAAGTAAACAGAAAACCACTCAGAAAGAATTAAAAATTGCAAGTTACGTGCAATGGGTCAAAAGCTCACATTTGGTTTGCTAGTCGGATTTGGTCATTTTCATGCAATCAAGGCTACAAACTATAAGTGTGATTTTAAAAATTCTGTTCCGACCAGGCAATTTAGCATCAAAGTACACAAGTTGGTTCTCAAGTTCTAGGTTAAGCAGTCTAAGCATCATTATGAAGGTTTGAACAACAACTTAACATCAAAAATCAAGAACTGAGCCCATTCTAATGCTAGAGAGACTGGAATGGAATCACGAGGCACACACAAAACACAATCAAGGGCAATCAAGTTCATGCAAGGTTCTCTAGCATCCTACCCCACACTTAAATCGGACTGTGTCCTCACAGGACTAATTCTAGAGTTTAGAGTGAAGTAGAAGATCCTGGACCGAGATGATTGGCGTAGGGGATGAGCAGGGTCCTCGGAGCGGAGACAATCTACCAAAGCGAAGCAAAGGGAATCTCCCTACTGCCTACAAAACAAAAACAAATGAAACAAAAAAAGGAAACCGGGACAAGTGTCCCGGTTCCACACAGAAAAAAGGTGGATCGAAATCCGAAAGAATAAATAGAAAGAAAGGACAAGGAAAAGGACACCACCTGATCATGGCTGGTCAGGGTGTCGGGGGTGGAAAGTGGAGGTGCGGTCGGCGGTTTTCGAAAACAGGAGGGGGGGGTTTGTTTTGAAATTTTCGGAAATGGAAAGTGGGGAGAGAGAGGGAAGTGTCGACCGGATTTTTAAGGGATAAGGTCCGAAATTTGCCTTGTATTTTCGGCGAAAATAAGTGAAAGTTTTCGCCGAAAATATTAGTTAAAAATCACTGCCGGTTTTCAAATGAAAATTTTCGCCGAAAACATGAATACATTTTCGCCGAAAATATGAAACAGGGATGTTTGGAAAACTCGGTGAAATTTCAAAGGGCGATTTCGCCGAAAATAGGGGTGCATTTTCGTCAAAAAATTTTAACTGCACGATTGAAAATATTTTCGCAAATCCGACAAACTTCAGAAAATCACAATTAAATCCCCAAAAATCGGAACAACCTCAATCAACTTGCAAAAAGACACTACGACACACAGATACGCACGAAAAATAAAAACAAAACAAACTGACACTTTTGTCTCCCCCGAACCGACTCTAAAACACTAAGGTTGACACAAAACAAAAACGGACTCCAGCCGTGGGTTGCCTGCCACCAAGCGCTCTTTTATTAACGTCCTTGAGCTGGACGATACCTGGACGGTATTAGGAGACATCCCAACTCAGATTCTCCTTAATGCTAGCATCGGAGTTCATAAAGTAGAGCTTCGGGGTTTCTCGGTGAGCATGCATTTCTCCCCGTTCGTGTGTAGGAGCTTGGTACGTCCGTCGGGAAGATGGTCAATGATCTTGAACGGTCCAAACAGTTCTGTCAAAGGATCGTCTTCCACAAGGAAGACAGTGGATGGAACGAGAATGATCGACTCCTTCTTTACTTTAATCTCCGGCTTGATTCACCAGGATCGGTGATCGTCAGTATTTCCTTAGGAGATGCTTTTGGCTTCTCCCTCCATACTTGTTCCGGCGCCGGTTTCTCGGAACGAATTGGCGGTGCAGCTGGATCGGTAGACGGTGGTCGAACAACTGGTCTCCAGACCATCTGAGTCTGCTTCTTCTTATGATTCTTCCTTCTTGATTACCAGACTCCTTGCTTGGCGGTTTTAGAAGAGGCTTGCAGTTCCTTCTTCTTTTGCGGTTTCTGAACCGCAGCTTGTGGCATCTTCTTCACAACTGTTTAATGTCTACAGCAACAACTGATCTAGACACACTAGAAGAGACATCAGTAATAAAATTTGACGAGGCCAACTCCACAGTTTCTACGGATAAATAATGTGATTCTCCCTTAGGAGTGTATTTCATACCATCCTTGAGACGGAATGTTGCGTATCCTTCCCAACCCTTAATGTTAACGAACCATTTGGAACATTAATGTTAATGTCGGCTGTCGCCATAAATGGCCGGCCTAAAAGAAGGGTAGAATATGTCTCTTGAGTATCCATTACTACATAGTAAATCGGAAAGGGCCACAACAAGTGTGACATCCTTGATTATTCTCTAGGTTCTTTTAGAGTTCTGTCGGGGGAACACTACATGCATGCTGGCAGGTTGTAATTCACCTAGGTTCAGTTTCTTATATAAACACATGGGCATGACAGTTATAGACGCACTAGATCAACCCAAACTACGCTCAATTTCATGTCGTTAATGATTAAAGGGTAACGTAAAAGGACCAGGATCAGAGCACTTAGCTGGATAGGTATGGTGGGTGATTGCGAGACGATAGCCGAACACTCTCCCGGAGAGAGAATGGATAGTGCTTCCTTCTTCTTCTCCCAGGCTGTTCTGCTCACTGCTCCTGGTTGTGATGACTTTAGCTTGCTCGTTCTTCATTTTAGGAGTTGTTTTGAGACGGACGCCTGATTGAAGAGAGGAAGGTTGGCTAACAAGCTAGCAACTTTATTTACCTTGCTCTCTATTCTCTGTCCTTGTGCGATTGTCCTTGGTTAAAAGCTTCTTGGGCTTTAAGCTTTTCTTCGTGATCATTAAGCCGTGCTGCAATCAGATCAAACTTCTGGGCCATTCTCCTATCCCAAGTGTTATCAGACGTAAAATTTGAGGTTTGCTGTGCTCGGACGGAATTCTGGGAGGATCTTGAAACTATTTTCCCAGCATTGATTCTGACCCCGGTTGAATCCGAAGTTGGAAGGAGGACACTCAGGGAAGCTTCCCTTTTGTTGAGGAGGTGTTCTGAACTGACGGGTAGTCGGGGTAGCCTCTTTGATCATTGTTTGAAACTTGATCAATGAAATTCACTTCCTCTTTAGACCAGTTATTAGCTGTACCGAAGATCTCCTTCATATGTTTCTGTACCTCAATCTTAATTGATTTCATGCTTGGTTGACTCTTGGCTGCTCCAAACTGTCTCTCCCAAATTTCTGGACTTAGATGCGCAGTCTGCAAAGTGAAGAAGAGAGCTTCTGGTTCAAGTGCTGTGCAGTTGCCATTAGCTAAAGTGTGACCCATTCAGCCGTTTCTGTCCATACTTGGGCAAAGATTTCGGCTAGTGTCCTGGTTGATCCATGATGAGGGCATTTAGAGAGAAGCTCTTGGAATTCGTTTCAAGCATCGTATAAGCTTACTCCTTCCTTCTGAGAAGAATCTAGCGATACTATCCTTGTGAATGTCGTTCTCGAAGGGGGATAGTATTCCTCTATGAAGTCCTGAGCTAGATTTATCCCATTAGTGTTAGTCAGCCAGGTGGTTTCGAGCTGAGCCATATCTTGGCGTTGCCTTTAAGAGAGAATGGGAATACTCGTAAGCAAATATTGTTCTTACCGAGATTCCCGCTCTTAAACGTCTCGCACATGGCTAGGAAGTTTCGCCAAATGTGTTGCAGGGGTTTTCTTGTGGCTTCCCTTCGAATCGGAGATCCCTAGAGACCATGTTCAGGAAGGAATTGTGATCTCATAGTCAGGGTCGTCATCGTTGTGCGGCACAACGACGCTAGCTCGAAAGTTAGTCCCAATTGGTCTACAGTATTCTGCCATGGTGTGTTGACAGCCTCTGCGGGAGGAGAAAGTGGTGGGTGAATCTTAAAGTAGTGGTGGAGCGGATGAAGATGAGGAGTTTCTCCTTTAACTCCTCAATCTTATATAGGGATAGGTGATGTAGGCGGAATGATTATGACTTGCTTTGAGCTGCGGTTTCTTTGGCGGAGTAGAATTACCCGGCTTAAACTGATCATGACGATAAACTTGTTAGAACAACCTACAAGCAACAAAAGCAAACATACCGGCGTAAAATCGAAGTGGGTGGAAATGAAAGATGGGAAAGTAGAAGAATAATTGCAGTTCTTGTTCAAACAATCAAAGAACCCCCGGCCAAACGGCGCCAATTTGGTGAACCTGTCGTTGACGATTCAACCAAATAACTAACGAAGCTAACAAGCTAGGGTAGATCGTTATTCCACGGGCCTTCTATGATTGACTACTCCAAAAACTAGCAAAATACTCGAATGTAGCACTTCGTGCGTGGTGTGAGTTCCACGACTTCTAATTCTAAGAAATGCAGAGAAATTTAAAAATTAAACTAAAGCAGATTGGAAATTTAGGGTGAAAACAAAGATGGACAGATGAACTTAACTTTGAATCCCCATTTGTTCCCAGAGCATTGGCAATCAACAGATCAGCGGATTTCGATTCTCATTCAACAATTACTAAGACACCACCATAAACTCCTGACCCTTAGGTTTAAGACGGCGAACGTGTCGCTCTATCCGTTCTAGCTACCAAGTTTTAATTAGTCGCCCCGAGTACGGTCTCCTCTCGCAACGATTAACTTAATTGGTGCAATTACTAACGATTTATGAGTTACTTTGCAGTGGATTAACCCTAACTGGTTCCTATGAAAAGCACGCTCCAATTATAAGGTTAATTTTCAATTTGATGTTCTAAAGTAAGGTGAGCGTTCGCTTCTATCCTTAGCTTAACAAGAATCTAATCTAGGTGATCAATCCAGACAAAAACATGGAACAATGAAGAACAAATCAAACATGAAAGGGGAAACTGATTTGAATTTCAAATCTAATCACCGCCGATCCGTGACCGCTTTAAAGCCCGGGGTCACTTAGGGTTCATCTAGTCTAAGTTTCTAACGAGTTTAGCTACTCATGTTTATCACAAAAGAATCAAAACAAAGAAAGAGTTCATCATCCAGAGGAAGGACAAAATAGAATCTGAATAACCTAATTTAGACGACTGTGACAGACTTCGATCTCGGTAAACTGCACTCCTAGCTCTGTTCTCCAGATGGAAGGGATGGCGTCACGATCTCTTTCCGGCTCTTCGAACTCTAACTCTTCACTCCAGAACATCAGAGAATTCTTGGAATTTTGATTATGAAAGTATGTTATTAGGTCTCCTCTTTATTTGGGCCGCCAGTTTAGTATTTATACTTAACCCTAATACCTGCCGAATCAGCTTAATATTTTCGCCGAAAATCTTGAGGAATTTTCGGTGAAAATTCCTTCATAAATGGCTGGTGTCCAGCTGCTTCTCTCCTGTGATTTTCGGACTGATGGTTCTCGGCGAAAACTTTGGGTTTTCGCCGAAAACTTCATTGATGAGCATCAGTGGATTTTTCCTTGCATTTTCGCCGAAAACCATGGGTTCTTTTCGTCGAAAATGTCAGTGTAAACGGGCAGACTTTTGGTTTGACTTGATTGGCTCCTTTGTTTGATTCCGGTGCAATTCCTCGAGGTTCCAACGCCTTAGACACGTCCTTGGCTACTTTATTTGACGGCAAAAACCTGTGCTAACATAAAAACACTAGAAAACCATCAAATAGACCCGAAATGGGCCAAGGTAACACAAATGGCACGAGATAGGGCAATCGATTGAATATTCGTCATTCTACCCTAAAACCATGTCTTAAGCAAGGAAATGTCACTTAAATGAGGCTGATAATCACGTCAAATCGAGTGTCATCAAAAGGAATAACAGTTGGAACTGAAAAATCTAATTTATGGCGACTGACGTCTGGCATCTCCCGGGAAGCTTCATCTCTGGCAATCTTCAACTCCTAGCTCCGAGCGCTCCGAGGTGGAAAGACGGTGTCATGATCTTTTCGAGAACTCCGAGGATGCTCTCAACTCTATCTATCGACTCTACAGTCGTGGCGACTCTCAAGGTCTAATTGAATGTGTGTTTTGTCTGGCAACTAATAGTCTTCTTCGAATGTATCGGCTGCTGCTGTTTATATAGAGTTAGGTTTTCCAACCCTGTCTCGGAAAATAAGTTAGTTCTCGGCGAGAACAATGAAAGTTCTCACCGAGAAGTTTAGTTAAAATCCTCTTGTATCTTCGACGAGACTTCTGCTGTATTCCTTCATAAATTTTCGGTGAGAACTTTGGAAGTTCTAGCCTAGAACTTCAGTGTAAATGGCTGCTAGATTTTCGACGGGCAGTTCCTGTGTTATTGAATGGATTCTCGGCGAGAACAATGAGAGTTCTTGCCGAGATCTTGGTGTGGATAGGAGGTTTGTACTTCCTCACTTGGTTTGATTTCTGGCTTCGATTCTGGGTCATTCTTGAGGCTTCCTTCTTCCCAAACACGTCTGAGGCTACATAATCGATGGCAAAAACCTGTGTACTCATGGAGACACTAGAAAACACATCAAATAGACTCGGAAAGGGCCAAAGTAACCAAATTGCTAGGAAATAGAGCATTTGAGTGAAAACAGTCTAAACTACTCCTAAAACCGTGTTTCAAGCAAGGAAATATCGCTTAAATGAGGCTGATAATAATTTCAAATCTAGTGTCATCAAAATACCCCGCACTTAAGCTTTTGCTTGTTCTCAAGCAAACTCAATTAAAACACACTCAAGTTCACAACTAACAAGATAGATTAAATTGAGATTCAATTTCTAACGATTTGATTTAGAATGTTCCACGTAGAAAAAGTGACCTACACATGCAAGAACATCAACCAAACAAGTTTTGATCTCACTGTTTTCAACACACTTCAAGTAGTAGTTTTATCAAAACAAGTTTCTTGGCAAAACAATTAATCATAATTTCCCGGCTACGATAACACCAATTCTAAACAAAATGTCTTAAGCTCAAACCATGATGCGGATTAGGTGGAGGTAGTGGATGTGTCGTGGCTATCGACTCAACTTCATCCGCTTCAAGATCTGTACGTTACATGTTCTAGCTAGGGCTGGGAATCGGTCGGTTCGGTCAAAAACCGACAAAAATCGGTAAACCTATGGTTAACGCCCCTGAAAAGTATTTGACCGATTAACTGACCGAATTTTTTACATAGGTTTTTTGGCCGAATTCGGTCAAACGACATTTGTCCGAAATTGATTTTTGCCCATTTGACCGACCGAGAATTTGGACAGAACCAATTTTTGACCGACCGAGAATTTGGACCGAAAGCACTAGCTGGTTGGGATTCATATGAGGATGCAAAATCATCTTCTGTAGTGCAAACTGTAGAATGCAAAAAAGTGAGTCTCAAGTTATGAACCCTAGAATTTTCCCAGCTCATCCCCTAATTCCTACTTGCCATCGCCGCGATCAAAGGAGGAACATAACTCAGATCTCTTACCTGGATTCATATGAGGGAAGAGTCTTTGAGAGGAAGAACGAAAGGGAAGAGAAGAAGAAACTAGAGAAAGAGGAACCTTACCTCGCTAGCGGGGAGAAGCTCGTCGAATCGGCCATCGGCGGAGTTGCAGTGACCGAACGGAGTAACAGACTTCAGATAGCCAGATCTAGATTCGTATGAGGGAAGAGGCTTTTCGAGGAGGAAGAAAAGTGAAGAGAAGAAGAAACAAATTGAGACCATGGCATAAAAGAGAGCATAAATCGAGACACCTGTTCGATCATTTGCCGAGCCGATGGCACTCAACGGAAACTCATCAGCTTTCTCGTCCAATTGACAATCTCGAATCCAATTCCATTAGATTGACCTAAATCCCCTGCAGCTTTCTCTGCCTCCATTCTCTAAACTCTGCCTTGTATTGGATAATGCATAAGCGTTGCGTCCTTCCCTATCTTCATACTTCACAAGCTTAACTATCAACCCAAATAGATATAAACTTCAATAGATAATCATGGAGGAAAAAGCTGGTGAAAATCCTAATTGAGAGAGAGAGAGAGATTGAACAGAGAGAGAGAGATTGAACCTGTAGAGTGAGTGTGAAGCCTAATTTTCTAATTTGGTAATATGTGACATTCGGTCAACTTCGGTCAGCATGGTTAACCGACGGTTAACCGGCATTTAACCAATGACCGACCAACCCAAAAAACCTTGACCACCGAACCGACCGAATTATTGATTAGTTAACCGATGGTTAATCGATTTTGGTCGGTCAATCGGTTTTATCAATTAACCTTAACCAATTTCCCAGCCCTAGTTCTAGCTAGGACCAATTTAAACAACAATTTCTTTCAAGATTCAAACTTCTCCATTTATTCACTGCATACTAGTGCTCGATACCGAACACTTCACTTAGGTGTTGGACTAGCCTAGCTCACATTATTTGTGTCTATGCTAGTGCTCAACCCAAACACTTCACTTAGGTGTCGGGCTTACCTAACTTTGTTTTCAGCACTTAATGAACTTAAAATAAAATTGAACATTGAACTTTCGGATTTCGCAACTCAATTACTTGCACGTTATCAATTTAGCCACTTGATCCTAGCTAGTTATAACTTTTTACATAAGATTTCGAATTGGATTTCCGTCTAATCTCAAGCCACAAACACAGGTGATCAAATAGGGGGTGAATAACATGGGGGAAGAGCTAGCATTTGTCATCTTAGAACGGTGTTATCGAGCATTGTTATTAACAAGCCAAAAATTTAATTAATTCAAGTTACAACTACAAGAGTGATTTATCATCTGTTCTCACCTAGACTCATTTAATATTAGTGCTGACATGCTGGTTATAGGTTCTAAGTGGAACAGTCTAGACGTCATTGTGAAAAATTGAAGTCAATTTAACATCAAAAATCAAGAAGTGAGTAATTCTATGCTAGAGGAATTCAAAATGAACCACAAAATCACAAAAAATCAAACAAAATCATGCAAATTCTAACACCCTACCCCACACTTAAACTGTTCTGTGTCCTCACAAGAATAAACTAGGATAGAGAGATACGGAGAACCTGGAACGAGATGGTCGATGTAGGGGATGAAAACAGAGAGTCCAGAGCGGAGCAGAGTAGCTGCAAAAGATCCTACAAAAAAAAAAACAACAAAAAGATCAAAAGGAAACCGGGACAAGTGTCACGGATCCACACAGAATAAAAGTCCAAACGAAGAAGGCTAGGGGAATTTTGAAAATATTTTGACTCTGTTTGTGAAAGATTTTCAATTTTTTTTTCTAACAGAACTAAAGTTCTCACCGAGAATGTTGAAGTTCTCGACGAAAACTTATTTCAAAACAGAACAGAAGGTTTTGACGAAAAAAACAGACTTAAAAAGCCAAAGTTCTCGGCGAAAACTTTGGAGTTTTCACCGAGAAACCTATTTGAAAACAACTCAGAAAACTGACGAGAGAAAACACACATTCTCGCCGAGAATATAAAACTCTTCGACGAGAAGTTTTTGACTGACAGAAAAATAAAATAGACGAAAATAAAAAGAAAAATTGACACTTTGGCTCCCCGAACCAAACTCGAACGACGAAAAACTGACTCAATAAATTTAAAGCGGACTCTAGCTGTAGGTTGCCTCCCGCGAAGCGTTTCTTGCTTAACGTCCTTAAGCCGGACGATACCTGGTTATGGACCCCAACTCAAGAGCTCCTTGAAGTCAATCGTCTTCTTCAAGGCCAGCGGTTTGAGAGACAAATAGTACTCTAGAAGGATGAAGATGCAGTAGGGATGTTCAATTAGATCGTGGTTCTGCTTGACTGACCTTTTCTTCTCGAATTCTCCTACTGGGGGAGGAAAGAGATAGTACGGTGTGTCGTGGCCAGTGAGCTCAGTCTTCGCCACCCGATGGTCATCAAGGATGCTCTCAGAGGTGAGCACATATGCGTCCAAATCTATGACCTCCTTGATTTCCACGTGCTCACCTTTAGCTTCAACTACAGGCGGTTTTAGCGGAAGCTTGAATGAGGATACCTCCCCATCTCTACGTGCTCCTCTTTAGCTTCAACTTCAAGATGGATGAGCTCCACGCCTTCATCAGCTACCACTGTCAAGGATTCTTCATCAGATGCCTCTAGCTCATATAGTCGTGGACGGGATTATCATGTTCTTCTTCGAACAGCTCTTAAGCATCTTCTTTCATTAATTGATTTGGTTGCTCGAGCTCGACGTCCACCACATTAGAAGCTTGTAGCATTTAAATGATCTTATCAAGACGGATTCCATTTTTGACATGCATTGTTGATTTTGATGAGCCTATAGATAAATCTCTTGGTGATCTTGGTAGTGGTGTGTAACTTCCGGCTCTTGCCATGACGGCAAGGGTGAAGGTTCCTCATGCCAACTTGTCGTAGGTGGTTGTTCTGATGTATACACCTTTGGTTGACCTCATCATATGGTATTTCATTGGTGTACCATCCTTGGTACTGGCCATCCCACCTGTTATCCTTCATCTGAAAACTAAAGAGCACTACCCAGGTGAATCATGAAAATATGGGGGGAAAATAAATGATAAGATGAAAGGTAGAAGAATAAAATGTCAACTCTTCTTTCAAACAATATAGAAGAGTCCCCGGCAACGGTGCCAATTTGATGAACTGTAAAATAGGGTATCAAATACAACCAAGCTAAGAGCATGGTAGATCGTATTCCAGGGGTTTCCTCTACTTCCTTACTCAAAGATGTTGGCAATTTAATTCAAGTTTAAACACAAGTTGTGCGTGGTGTGAGTTCCAGACTTCTATACTACAATGCAAAGATAAGTTGAAAATAGAATAAAGCGAAGAAAGATTGAAGATTGATGATTGATAAAAGTGACAGACGAACTTAGACTTTGAATCCCCCTTGTTCCCCAGAGCATTGGCAATCAACAGATCAGCGAATTTTCGATTCTATTCATCAATTACTAAGACACCACATAACTCCTACCCTTAGGTTTAAGACCGGCAAACGTTCGCTCTATCCGTTCTAGCTACCAGATTAATTAGTCGCCCGGGTACGGTCGCCTCTCGCAACGACTTAACTTAATTGGTGCAATTCTAATGATTAATGGTTACTCTTGCGGTGGATTAACCCTAACGGTTCCTACGAAAGGCACCTCCAATTATAAGGTTAATTGTTCAATTTGATGTTTAAAGTAAGGCGAGCGTTCGCTTCTATCCTTAGCTTAACAAGAATCTAATCTAGGTGATCAATCCAGACAAGAACACATGAACATGAAGAACAAATCAAACATGAAGGGAGAAACTGATTGAATTTCGAATCTAATCACCGCCGATCCGTGACCGCTTAAAAGCCCTGGGTCACTTAGGGTTCATCTAGTCTAAGTTCTAACGAGTTTAGCTACTCATATTTATCACAAAAGAATCAAAACAAAAAAGATTATCATCCAGAGGAAGGACAGAATAGAATCTGAAAACCTAATTTAGACGACTCTGACAGACTTCGATCTTTGGTAAACTTGCACTCCTAGCTGCTCTCCGAGATGGAATGGATGGCATCACGATCTCTTTCCGGCTCTTCGAACTCTATACTCTTCGCTCCAGACATCAGATTCTTGTGAATTGTGATTTGAAAGTATTTATTAGTCCTCTTTATTTGGCCTGCCGGTAAATATTTATACTTAACCTAATACCCGCCGATAGCTTAATATTTCCCAAATCTAGGAATTTTTGACGAAAATTCTTCATAATGCTGGTTCGCTTCTCTCTTGATTTTCGGATGATGTTCTGGTGAAAACTTTGGTTTCGCTGAAACTTCTGACTGGACAGTGGATTTTCTAGCATTTTCGCTGAAAACCATGGGTTCATTTTCGCCGAAAATTTAGTGTAAACGGGCAGACTTTTGGTTTTACTTGATTGCTCTCTTCGTTCGATTTTCGTGTGCATTCCTCGAGGTTCCAACGCCTTAGACACGTCCTTGGCTATTATTATGACGCAAAAACCTGTGCTAACTAAAAACACTAGAAAACCATCAAATAGACCCAAACGGGCCAAGGTAACCAAATGGAATGAGATAGGGCAATCGATTGAATATTCATTCATTCTACCCTAAAAATCATGTCTTAAGCAAGGAAATGTCGCTTAAATGAGGCTGATAATCACGTCAAATCGAGTGTCATCAAATACCCCACACTTAAGCTTTTGGTTGTCCTCAAGCAAACTGAATAGAACGCTCATGTTCATAAATGATAAGATCGATTAAATTGGAGCTCATCAAACACAATGAATTATTAGACAGCTCGATCCTAGAACAAGAAACCTGACATGTATCAATGATCAGCCAAACACCTGGTCTCACTAGTAAACTGCACACAACAAGTAATTAGCAACCAATTATGCACGAGTTTGGCCTGACCGACCAGACTCCTCACACAGGATATATATAGTACAATGGGAACTCTCGCTCTCTGTGTTTAAGGACGTGTTTCTGCTATCGATCATTTTCTGTTACCGAATTCTATCATAGGTTTGCATTTCGACCACATCTCCACCATTGTGACAACACGAGTATCTAGTCAAGAAGGACTTCCCTGCTAGGACCGTAATGAATTCTACACTACTCGGGTTTATAATGAGATGGATGATGGGAAAGTATGATGATGGCTTTGTGCGGTGTAGCTTTCGACTAACTTCCCTAGAATCTAATCTGCGGCTTCCTACCGTTTAACCAAACATGGGTGGAATGATGAATGCTCGTCCTATGATACCCTCAAGCAACCTAGCATTTATTTTCTTTTTCTTTACACGAATTTTTTTATTTTCTTCACTTTTTCGAAATTTTCTTTTTTTTTCTTACTTTTACTTTACTTTTTCTTTGTGCCGATTTTCTTTTAGTTGCTAGAGGGATTTACACGTCTGGACATATTAGCTAAGACCACCTGTTTAATGGCTATAGGCAGGTTACCACAAACCGACTTCCGGTAGGTCAATCTAGAACTACAAGCACAGGGGATCAACGGGGAATGAAAGAAATGGGGAATGGCTGTAATGTATTATCGAACCGAAAGAACAGGCCAAGCTCAAGGGTCTAAACCTAGTGGATTTTATCGTTTGGTAGGCTATCTGGCTTAGTAGCTGAATCTAGGTGCACCTATCCTTCTAGAACTCGTGTCATCATGTGGTCTCGAGTAGGTCTCATGCAAATTCTAACTCATTCAAGCAAACAGAAAACCACTCAGAAAGGATTAAAATTGCAAGTTACGTGCAATGGATCAAAAGCTCACAGTTGGTTTGCTAGTCAGATTCGATCATTTTTTCATGCAATCAAGGCTACAAACTACAAGTGTGATTTTAAATATTCTGTTCTGACCAGGCAATTTAGCATCAAAGTAGACAAGTTGGTTTTCAAGTTCTAGGTTAAGCAGTCTAAGCATCATTATGAAGGTTTGAACAACAACTTAACCTCAAAAATAAAAAACTGAGCCATTCTATTGCTAGAGGGACTGGACAGGAATCACGAGGCACACACAAAGATATAGGCAATCAAGATCATGCATGGTTCTCTAACACCCTACCCCACACTTAGACTGTTCTGTGTCCTCACAAAACTAATTTGAGGGAGAGAGATACGAAGAACCTGGAGGGTGATGGTTGGTGTAGTGGAAGAACGCGGAGGTGCCAGAGCGGAGCAGAGTAGCTACTTAAAATCCTACAACACACAAACAACAAAAAGATCAAAAGGACACCGGGACAAGTGTCCCGGATCCACACAGAATAAAATTGGGTAGAAACCCGAAAAAAGAAAGAAAAGAAATGGAAAACGGTAGAGACAACCTGATCACTGTTCCGCGGGAGAGGGTGGAGGTGGATTCGTGATAGGTGAAAGGCCAAGCCGCTGCTCCAGCTGCTTTTGCCATGCGATATCATCCGTGTGTTGGGCAGACTGGGCGGCCATGAATTGCTGGAGAGTGGACCAACGCTCGTTCTGAGTCTCTTCATGTGCTACTCGGTCCTTCTGCCATTGAAGCGAACCAGCCGAGTAGTCTATCTGCCACTTCTCAATACGCGCCAGCCTCTCATTCATCTCCACGGAGATTTGCGCTCGCGACGGCGGGCGGTCAACTGACTGGTGAGTGCGGTGAGGCAGCGATGTGCAATGCTCAAAATCCGCTGAAAGGTCGATGCCCCGTGCTATGGCGAGTGCAGCACGTATATGCTCAATCGGGATACGAGGAATGTCGGGGCCCCATTTGTCACCGAGCTGGAGGTTGTCGATCAGAATTGAACTGAAGGGCCCTCCTGGAAGCTCAGAAGGAAGCTTCTTGGCGGTAGTGCGCTTGTGAAAGAATCGTGCAAGCCACCATCCGGGATGCAGGTTGGCGTCCTCTTCTAAAGCACAGAATAATACGAGCTCCTCCAAAGAAACATGGTGACGGCTCGTCTTGCTGCAATAACACAGAGATTGCACCCAAACATAATGCAGGAATTTAAGAATAGGGTGGAAGATGTCACCGACCGTGGGGTTGACGATAGGTGAGATCTCATCTTCGCAGCAGGCCCATCTCCACACATCTAGGTAAGGAGCACTCGTGATGGAGTACGTGTCCTCGAAGCCAGCTAATGTTGTGTCGAGGGTGACATGCGGATCCAGCAGGCGGCCGAACTCGCGAAGGGACTTCTCATGAAGAACACCACCGAGGTGAAAGGAAATGAATTTCTGCTCGCGAATGGGCTTCGGGGTGAGGTGCTGGAATGAACTCCAGAACTCTTGGAGAGCGGCAAGCGGGTAGGGGGAGCCATGAGCGGTCAGCACTCGCAAACCGGCTTTTTGAAGGGTGGTGTCGATGGTCGAGTGCCAAGCCGGATTGTGCGCCTTGAGTCCGCCGAGAGAAAGAACTGCCACCTTAGCCGGAGGAATGTCTTTGATCTTGTGAAAGACCTCTAGCTGGTGCGGCTCCAGGGCGGCGATGAAAGGATGTATAGCCCCATTGGCAGGTGTAGGAATAGAGGAAATAGGAGTCACAGGGGTTGGTGCATCCTCGGGAATGATGGCCACAGCCTTCGATGTTGGTGCAACTGGAACTTTTGGTCGGGAGGATGGTGTCCGTGTCTGGCGAGCTGAGGATCGCTGCACTCTATCTGCACTGGTAGCTTAAAACGCTTGGGATCCCTGTAAAACACAACTCAGAGATGACCAGCATCAGATGACAAGAATCTTACCCCACACTTAAGTTGACAAGTTGGGGTAAACAAATTAACCGAGAGATCATTGAATCAAGATATAGCATTAAAGAACTGTTAATTCATTTAGCAAGCATGAAGAATGGAATGATGCATGAACACGATCTCATAGACAACAAGTCACGATTCCGAAAAGGTCACAAAGGAATGCCAGAACCTAGCCAATTGACACCGACAAAGCAATCATGAAGAATGAGGGAGAACCAAAAAGTCAACCAAAGTCAACCACGCCGAAAACCGAAAGTCAAAAAGCCAAAAGATTCACAATCAAGGGCTGAACAACTAACCGTGAAGACATGACTCGAGAAAATGGTTGGAAATCCGAGGAATCGATGAAAAACTTGAAAACTAGGTCGGCCGGAACCGGAGCTGAAAAGCTCCGATTCTAGGGTTTTGGAAAAGGGCTGGGCAAGGGGAAAGGCCGGCGGCGGCTGAAGGAATGGCGGCGGCGTGGCGATCGGTGGTCAGGTGGCGGCGTTGAGCGGTCAGGCGGCGGATGGTTTCAAGACAGGGGAAAGAGAGGACAGGTTGAAGTTTTTGGGTGGGGTTGTAAGTATTTCGCGAAAACAGAAACCAAAGGGGGCCTTATATACCGGTGAAAAGGGAAAAGCATTTTCAGCGAAAAAAATGTGGGATTTTTGGCGAAAATCCCAGTTCAAATGAAGAAATATTTTCGCGGAAAAGATGGGGGTCTCGGTTCGAAAAGTCAGGACAGGAGAAACAGGTTGATTTTGAACACATGTTTTCGGCGAAAACAATGACTCATTTTCACCGAAAATTTATTTGAAAACGGCGGCTGTGGTTTTTTTTTTAAAGATGTTTAAAAAAAACGACTCAAAACGAAAAGTTACTGACTCCAGCCGTGGGTTGCCTCCCACGAAGCGCTCTTGTTTAACGTCCGTGAGCTAGACGATACCTGGAATTGTGTCACGGTTCCGTCGTGAAGTAGTGCACGTCGATGGAAGAGACAGCTAACCCTTGCAGATACTTCTTAAGCCTATGCCCGTTGACCACAAACGGCTCTTGATCATGCAATTCAATGTAGACGCTGCCTAAGGGTGTCTGTCAGACCACAGTATAAGGGCCAGACCATCGGGATTTCAACTTACCTGGAAAGAGCTTCAATCGAGAGTTATACAAGAGGACTTCTTCTCCAGGATAAAACTGCTTGATCGTCTTCAATTGAAAGTCATGAATTTTCTTTGTGCGCTCTTTGTATAACTTCGTGCTCTCATATGCGTGGAGTCGGTGTTCCTCAAGCTCCGCGATCTGGTCATGGCGTTACTACCTGCTACTGCATAGCTCATATTCAACTCTTTGTTAGCCCAGAATGCCTTGTGCTCAAGCTCAACTGGTAAATGACATGCCTTGCCATAGACCATCTGATACGGTGAGGTACCGATGGGGGTCTTGTAGGCAGTTCGATATGCCCATAAGGCATCATTGAGCTTAGATGACCAGTCCTTTCGTGACCGGCCAACTGTCCTATCAAGAATCCGCTTGAGCTCACGGTTCGTCACTTCCACCTGACCATTCGCTCTAGGGTGGTGGGCCGTGGACATTCGGTGGGTGACGCCAAAGCGTTTGCACACCCGGTCGAATTTTCCATGGAAATGGGTACCCCTATCGCTTATGATGAAGCGCGGTGAACCGAAACGCGTGAAAAGACGGGTAAGGAACTGACCCACCACTCTAGAATCATTAGTGGGTAAAGCTTCAGCCTCAGCCCACTTAGAAACGTAATCAACAGCTACAAGAATGTACTTGTTTCCGTTGGAGGGTGTGAACGGACCCATAAAATCGATTCCCCAAACATAAAAAATTTCAACAGCTAAAGAAACAATTTGGGGCATCTCATTACAGTTAGAGATGTTACCTGATCTCTGGCATGCATCACAACGTCGAGCAAAAACGTCGCAGTCACTAAAGATTGAAGGCCAGTAAAAACCTGTTTCGAGTACCTTTCTTGCCGTGCGGTTTCCTCCAAAGTGTCCTCCAAATTGTCCTTCATGGCATTTACGCATGATGTCAGCTGCTTTGATGTAAGAGACACACCTCCGGATCATTCCGTCAAGACTGATGCGGTATAAGAAAGGCTCATCCCAGAAGTACGACTTGGCTTCTTTAAAGAGCTTCTTGCGTGCGTTGAAATCCAGCTCAGGAGGTACAATGCCGTGTGAGAGATAGTTAGCCAGAGTTGCATACCAAGGCTCCTATGAATCTGCGGCATTACTCAGATCTTGAGCATGAGGAATTGTCCAGGGCTCGATAGCTATGCTGTTTACCTGTTCATATGTTTCAACACGCAACAACTCGTCAGGGAAAGAATCATTGATAGGGGTAGTAGACTTACCTATTTGCGATTCCTCCAGTCGGGAAAGATGATCCGCTGCTAGATTCTCTGCTCCCTTCTTGTCTTTGATTTCTATGTCGAACTCTTGGAGGAGGAGGATCCACCGGATGAGTCGTGGCTTCGAATCCTGCTTGGCTAATAGATGGCGCAGGGCAGCATGATCTGTGTAGACGATGGTATGTGTAAGAACCAGATACTGTCTAAACTTATTAAAGGAGAAAACAATCGCCAGGAGCTCTTTCTCCGTAGTAGTGTAGTTTCTCTGAGCATCATTGAGTGTCTTGCTCGCAAAGTAGATAGGTTGAAATATCTTCTCCTTCCTCTGACCAAGAACCGTGCCAACGGCGAAGTCACTAGCGTCGCACATAATCTCGAATGGAAGATTCCAATCCAGTGCTGTAAGAATTGGTGCGGTGGTGAGTTGAGTCTTCAAGGTTTCAAAGGCCTCAAGACAGGCTTTATCAAAGACGAAAGGGACATCTTTCTCAAGAAGCTTCGTCATTGGAAGAGTGATCTTGGAGAAATCTCTGATGAATCTTCAGTAAAACCCAGCATGACCGAGGAAGCTACGAACTGTCTTAACTGAGGTCGGCGGTGGTAAGCTAGCAATGGTCTCAAGCTTGGCACGATCGACTTCTATACCTGTCTTAGATATTCTATGGCCAAGAACAATACCTTCTGTAACCATGAAGTGACATTTCTCCCAACTAAGAGCTAGGTTGGTCTCCTCACAACGAGCTAGCACCTTATCCAGATTAGCCAGACATTGTGAAAATGAATCTCCATAGACGGAGAAGTCGTCCATGAACACCTCCACCACATTCTCTACCAGGTCTCCAAATATAGCAAGCATGCATCTCTGAAAGGTAGCGGGAGCATTACATAAACCAAAAGGAATACGACGATAAGCAAACGTACCAAACGGGCATGTGAAGGTCGTCTTCTCTTGATCACCAAGCTCGTTGGGGATCTGAGAGTAACCAGACATCCCGTCTAAGAAGCAGTAGTATTCATGACCAGCTAATCGTTCAAGCATCTGATCAATGAACGGCAGTGGAAAGTGATCCTTCTTGGTGGCATCATTTAGTCGTTGATAATCGATACAAACTCTCCATCCGGTAACTGTTCGGGTAGGAATGAGTTCACCCTTTGGATTAGGGATGACTGTGATTCCTCCTTTCTTCGGAACGACTTGGGTCGGACTGACCCAAGGACTGTCGACAATAGGATAGATGATATCGGCATCTAGAAGCTTGAGTACTTCTTTCTTTACAACATCCTGCACCAGAGGATTAAGTCAACGTTGTGGTTGTCTGACTGGTTTGAATTCTTCATCAACAACTATCTGATGTTTGCAGAAGGTTTCAGAGATGCCTCTGATGTCTGCTAACTGCCAGGCAATAGCTCGGACATGCTTCTTGAGTAGCCCAATCAGTTGCTCTTTCTGCTCGGGAGATAGATTCAAATTGATGATGACAGGTAACTGGCAGTCCTACCCCAGGAATGCGTATTCTAGGTGGTCAGGCAGCTCCTTCAGAGTGAGTTCTGGCGGATTCTCATATGAAGTAGTAATCCGACTCGATGCTGGCTCAATATGTGTAGGCGCGGTGATGGGTGTGAATGTCGCCTTCTGTTCGTCTAGTTCATCTTGCCATAAGCACTGCTCTGGATCGTCTAACGCATTATCAATCCCTGAAATCAAACACAACTCTAGCGGATCACTAGATAAAGCATTAGTAAAGGAGTTGGCCGAGGCCAAATCTAGGGGATCAACATCATAACATTTATCATCTTGAGCAACAGAATATCTCATGCTATCTTTAATGCAGAATGCAACACTCTCTTGACCTACGCTTAAAGTTAACAAGCCTTGTTTGCAGTTTATATTCACACCAGCAGTTGCTAAGAAAGGTCGACCTAGGATAAGTGTTCCGTCTAACTCACGAGTATCTAGAACAACAAAATCCGCAATTATAGTAAACGGACCACAGCAAACAGTTACATCTTCTATTACACCCCTAGGTAGTTTGACAGACCTATCGGCTAACACGAGATGCAGAGTAATTGGTTTTAATTTCCCTAGATTCAGCTTTTCATATAGATAAACAGGCATAACATTAATAGAAGCACCAGAATCAACCAGACTGCGGTCAATTTTTATGCCATTAATAATGCACGGTAATGTAAAAGAACCGGGATCAGAACACTTAGCTGGGGGTGGTGGTGGCTGTCGCATGGGAGATGGCGCACCGAGAATAGAAGCGCATTGATTAGTAAGCGTGACAGAGTACACCTCCCCGTTCTTCACTTTCTTCACGAGATCCTTAAAGAACTTCCCAAGTGGTGGTATGATTTCCACAGCTTCAGTCACTGGTAACTTGATCTCTGCAGTCTTAAGAACATTGTACCACTTCTTGTACTGAGTGTCGTGATCCTTAGCCTTGATCTTTGCAGCTTTTGGGAAGGGAATTCGAGGAACATATGGTGCCAAAACAGGCTCAGGAGCTGTCCTGGGCGGAGGAGGAGGAGGAGCAGATGCTTCCTCTTCCTCTTCTGTGATATCTTCAATTTCTGGCATATCCATGGCAGCACTGGTATCTGGTATTACTTCAGGTTCTGGAGCCTTGGGATAAGTTGTTTGCTTGCCGCTCCTGGTGGTAATGGCTTGAGCGTGTTTGCTCTTTGTACCGGAGTCTGCTTGAAATGCTTCTGGATTAAGGAGAGGATTGCTAGTAAAGAGTTTAGTCATATTACTTATAGCATCCTCTATCCTCTGGCTCTGAGCTCTCTGTCTTTGATTGAGTGCAGCTTGAGCTTTTAGTTGAATGTCGTGGTCGTCAAGTCTGCTCATAATCTGATCGAACTTCTTCTCATAATCCATGTCTCTATTGTAGTACGACTTTGCTTGAGACTGGTGTTGTCCTCCAATGAATCTCGGAGGTCTATAATAAGGATCTACTAACCGGTTGCTCTGGTTCCGTGGTACGTAGTTTTTGTAACTGGCATAGCCTTTTTGATAGTTAGCGAAACCCTGATCGATGAAGTTTATCTCTTCTGTAGACCAGACTTCTGTTGTGCCGAAGTTGAGGCAGCTTCCACCGTTATGAGCACAGGACCCACACCATCCACAGTCAACTGAAAAGATGGTGGCTGACGGGGGATCTAGGGAATACCAGCTGCTTCTAGATGTTTTTGGACCTCTGTCTTGATCTGCTCTGCAACACTCATCTGACTTTGACTCTTGTTTCCTTCTATTTGCCTCTCCCAGTTTCTAGACTTTGAAGCACAGTTAGCAAAATGCAGAAGAGCATCCTGAGGAGTAAGGGCGGTACAATCTCCGCCAGCTAGAGAGTTGACCCAGTTTGCAGATTCTTTGCGCATACCACGAGCAAAGAACTCAGCCAGCTGTCTTTGTTCATACCCATGGTGAGGGCAGTCGAAGAGAAGAGACTGGAATTCATTCCAAGTGTCATACAGGCTTGCATCCTCTCTCTGAGTGAATCTGGAGATGAGGTCTTTATAAACAGTTGTTCTTGCGGGAGGAAAGTATTCCTCAACAAAATCTTGGGCCAATGTCTCCCAGTCAGTGTAGTGGCCTGGCGGCTTGCTTCCAAGCCACTGCTTAGCTGCACCTTTGAGGGAAAATGGGAAAACTCAAAGATATAAGGCGTTCTTGTTGAGGTTCCCAGACTTGAAGGTGCCATAGACAGCCAAAAAGTCATCTAGATGGGTGTAGGGGTTATCATCTGGTCTCCCTTAGAATTGTACGTCCTTAGAGATTAGTTATAGGAGAGGAATCTTAATCTCATAGTCAGGATCATCGTCATTAGTAAGCACGGTGATGGGGGATCGAAAGTTGGATGCACGCGGCTTACTGTAGTCCGCAACACTTTTGAGAGTAGCCATTGCGGTAAAGGAAGATGGAACGGAAGTGATCCGTTTCTGTACCTGCTATGATCTGCAAGAGACAAAAACAAACACAACCGGTGTAAAATCGAAGTGTGATGGGAAATGAAAGATGGAAAGGTAGAAGAATAAAAATGCCAACTCTTCTTTCCACAAAATAGAAGAGTCCCCGGCAACGGCGCCAATTTGGTGAACTGCAGAATAGCGGTCAATCAAATAACTACCCAGCTGTGAAGCTAGGGTAGATCGTATTCCAGGGGTTTCCTCTACTTCCTTACTCAAAGATGTTGGCAATTTAATTCAAGTTTAAACACAAGTTGTGCGTGGTGTGAGTTCCACGACTTCTATACTACAATGCAAAGATAAGTTGAAATGAGAATAAAAGCGAAGAAAGATTGAAGATTGATTGATTGACTAGAAAGATGACAGACAAGCTTAGACTTCGAATCCCCCTTAGATCACCAGAGCAGCAGCAGTCAACAGACCAGCGATTTTCGATTCTAGTTCATTCAGTTCACAGACACCATCATAACTCCTGACCCTTAGGTTTAAGACTGGCGAACGTTCGTTCTATCCGATCTAGCTACCACGATTAATTAGCCGCCCGGGTACGGTCGCCTCTCGCAATGACTTAACTTAATTGGTGCAAATTCTAATGATTAATGAGTTACTCTTGCAATGGATTAACCCTAATCGGTTCCTACGAAAGGCACACTCTAATTATAAGGTTAATTGTTCGATTTGGTGTTTTAAAGTAAGGCGAGCGTTCGCTTCTATCCTTAGCTTAACAAGAATCTAATCTAGGTGGCCAAACCAGACAAGAAACACAGAGAACGAAGAACAAATCAAACATGAAAGATGAAACTAAATGAATTTCGAATCTAATCACCGCCGATCCGTGACCGCTTTAAGCCCTGGGCCACTTAGGGTTCATCTAATCTAAGCTACATGAGTTTAGCTACTCATATTCAGTACAGAAGAATCGAAGACAAACAAAGAATACATCTCAGGTAGGAAGACAGAGAAGAACTGTAAAACCTAATTTCGATGTTTCCTGGCAGCTTCAATCTGCTGGATCTTCAATTCCTAGCAATGGCTCTCCGAGATGGATAGATGGCGTCACGATCCTTTCCTGGATCCTCGAACTCTATCTACTCGTTTTTCCTCTCTCCTCTCTAGCTGTGTGTTGTTCGTCGTAAAATTGTGTGTCTCATTTAGCCGCCGATTTTTGTATTTAAACCTACATGATATTTTCTGATTTCCCCTGATATTTTCGCCGAAAATAATAGAGGAATTTCGGCGAAAATTTCTTCTTAATCGGGACAGTGGATTCCTTCTTTCGTTTTCGACGAAAACCCAAGGGTATTTTCGCCAAAAATATATGTGTAAATGGAGCAGGAGTTTCTTTGACTTGAGTGATCTCTCCGGTTGATTTATGTGGGATTCTTCGGTGTTCCAACGTCTAAGACACGTCCTTGGCTACTTATTCGATGGCAAAAACTTGTGCTAACGTAAAAACACTAGAAAACCATCAAATAGACCCGAAACGGGCCAAGGTAACGCAAATGGCACGAGATAGGGCAATCGATTGAATATTCGTTATTCTACCCTAAAAATCATGTCTTAAACAAGGAAATGTCGCTTAAATGAGGCTGATAATCACTTCAAAACGAGTGTCATCAAATTACCAAGATTAATTAACCGTCCGTGCGTTCACTTCTGCAATGGAAAACTAACTGGCACAAGATTAAGAATAGTGAGTTACTCTAGCAGCGGATCAACCCTAAATGGTTCCTACGAAAGGCACACTATCGTCTAGCAACTAACCTTATCTTAACATGAATCTAATCTACGCGTCAAGTAGACAAGAAATGCAGGAAACAAAGAACAAAACAATCACGCAAGAGAAACTATCTAAATTTGAATCTAATTACCGCCAATCCGTGACCGCTTTAAAGCCTCGGGTCACTTAGGGTTCATCTAATCTAAGCTCTACGAGTTTAGCTACTCATATTTGGTACAAGAGAATCAAATACAACATAGGAGTTCATCATGCAAAGGAATAACAGTTGGGAACTTAGAAACCAAATTATGGCGACTCCCGGGAAGCTTCCATCTCTAGCGATCTTCAACTCCTAGCTCTGAGCGCTCCGGGTGGAAAGTCGGGGTCAGGATCTCTTCAAGAACTCTGAGGATGCTCTCAACTCTATCTATCGACTCTACAGTCGTGGAAACTCCCAAGGTCTAATTGAATGTGTGTTTCGTCTGGCGACTAATAGTCTTCTTTGAATGTACTGGCTGTTGCTGTTTATATAGAGTTTGGTTTTCCAACCCTGTCTCAGAAAATAAGATAGTTCTTGGCGAGAACTATGAAAGTTCTCGCCGAGAAGTTTAGTTAAAATCCTCTTGTATCTTCGACGAGACTTCTGCTTCTATTCCTTCATAAGTTTTCGGCGAGAACTAAATGGCTGTTGGATTTTCAAGCACTTCCTATGTTATTGAATGGATTCTCAGCGAGAACAATGAGAGTTCTCGTCGAGACTTGGTCTTGGGCAGGAGGTTTGTACTTCCTCACTTGGTTTGATTTCTGGTTCCATTCCGGGTCATTCCTTGAGGCTTTCTTGCTTCTCGAACATGTCTGAGGCTACATAATCGATAGAAAAAACCTGTGTACTCATGGAGACACTAGAAAACACATCAAATAGACCCGAAAGGGCCAAAGTAACCAAATCGGTAGGAAATAGAGCATTTGAGTGAAAACACCCTAAACTACCCCTAAAACCATGTTTCAAGCAAGGAAACGTCACTTAAATGAGGCTGATAATCACATAAAATCTAGTGTCATCAGTGAACAAGGATTCCAACGGTTAGAACGGTGCCCCAATCGGAGGTCTGTATCTCCCGGAATGATCTCTTGAAGTCGGTGTCCGAAGATGCCTATATAGTGCGGTAAGGAACCCACCGCGCCCATGGGAGTAAATTCACTGCGCCCTTGACCGAAATTTTTACGAAAAAAATAGATTTAGAGAGGCATAAAGTCATGGCCTAAACCCCTATCCGCAGCCCAACACCATCCGCGACCGCAGGCCTTCCCTCAGCTCTTATAAATGCATTCATCTGGGAATTTTGAGAGGAGGATTCAACTTGGGGATTCTCCAAACACACTTTGACGAAGGGAAGGGCTCTCCCTCTCCATTGGGAACCTCCCAAACACCATCAACCCTCATCCAAACCTCTTGGATCATCACCAACACCCTTGGAGCACATTGGAAGAGCTTGGATTCAATCAAGAAGCATGGGGATGTCAAATCCTCCATTCTTAGGTTGTTTTCTTCTTTCTTCCTTGATGTGTATCTAGGTTCTTCTAGGCTGTTATACTTGTAGAACCGTAAGGGGATTAATAGATTGATCTTGTATTGTGTTTGGGATGTTAATGAACTGTGTTTATAGATGCTTTTGCAATGATTGGTCTTGTTCTTCATGTGTTCTTGCCATTCCATGAGTTCATGCTTGATTTTGGATTGGATGCTTGGCTTGAATTAGCCCGAAAGGGTGTTTATGTTATAGAGCTTGAGATTTTATGCTTGATTCTTCGTTATAATCGAGGGGGCCGATATTTGAGTCTGTTTGAGTTTATTTTTCTCTTAGACATTTCACCAAGCACTTGGCGTGCGTCTTACATTTGACTAATTAGGGGTCAGAGTCCTTTTGGTTAGTGTTTAGCCTTGGCCTATGGTTTCAATAGACTCTTATGATCCATGTCTACTATGTCTAATTGGTTGCAAAGCATTATAATGAATTTGTTCATCCTAGCACCCACATAGTTGATGGATTGGTCATGATCCTTAGAGGGATACTTGACTTTGCCCTACCATTCTCATTCATTTCAGTCTCTTTCTTCATTTTAGTGTTTTGCCGCCGTTGCCGAGGACTTCCGAAATTAAGTGAGAAAGATTGGTTTTGGTTGTCCTTTGACTCCATTTTCATTCTTGTTTCCCTTGTTTGTGTGTTTTCTTTTTCTTTACTCTTGTTTTGTGTTCCTTTGTTTTTTGTAACATCCTTGCATGTTGCTCCTTTTCTTATTTCATTGAGCATTGCCTACTTTGATGTCTTGTTGGTTTACCATGGAGGAATATAAAGAAAGCAATCAATAGAGGGGCCAATATGCACACATGGGAGCTTCATTTTTTTATGAGGACTATCATCAACCATCCTACTACCAAAACTCACCAAGATTTCAAGATCAATCGGGTTATAAGGATGAGGTAGACATGGGTAAAATCATTGCTAAGTTGGACGAGCAAAAGGAGAAGATGCATGAAAGGATGCTTGCCTTTGAGGCCACTCTCAATGCCAATGGGGATTGATGTGACTATATTTCGTGTGTTGTAAGGCCTCGATTGTCCTAAGGATCTCCTTTGTTTGATCTCATTTTGCCATGATTAATATGCTTTTATTGAAGTTTTATGCAAAGTGCTCTTTTGTTGTCCAAGTGCCACTTTGAAGGAAATTTCAGTACCTATTTGAGTTTTATCTGTGCATTTTCAGGCCTTGGTGTCGTAGTGCTGGTGACAAGGAGCACGTAGGATCAAACGGGAGGTCAATCGGAGCTAGGACGGAGGAGATATGGCCGTTGCAAAATCGAGAAAAGTGCACAGCTTTATACTGAAGTTTTCGGCGAGAACCTCATAGTTCTCGCCGAGAACCCTCGGCTTGTCACAAACAATAGAATTCCGGGATTTTGAAGCTGAAGTGTGAAGAATTTTTCAGCGAAATTCCCGAGTTTTCACCGAAAGCCTATGAAGAAAAGTCAAGGCTGTTCGGTGATTTTCAAAGGAATTTTTGGCGAAAACTGAAAAATTCAGGTGTTTCCGGCTGAACTATTTACAGCGGCAATTGGCAGAATTTTGGAGGGATTGATTATTATTACACACATACTCGTCACTGTCTCTCTCAACCCTGAATCGGCGATCACTTCCTTCCTCTCAACCGATCATCCTCCTTCTTCCTTTGTTGATCAACTTGAAATGCAAGGAGCTAAGTGAAGTCCTCCATACCTTGGATTGAAGCTTGAAGAGCCAAGTTGCAAGATCCTCCATGGAAACAAGGATGATCTCCTCTCCTCAATTTCAGGTTTCTTCCATGGTTATGCTAGGCTAAGCCTAGGTTTAGTTTAGTGGTGGATGGATCAAGCTAGGATAGGTGATTGATTGTATGGATTGGGTTTCTCTTAGCCATTTGTGTAAGATGATGATCCTAGACCTTGTGCTTTGTAGCCATTAGAGCTTGATTTGTTCTTTTGGTATTGTTTATGTCTTTCAATACATGAAAATGATTGATTGATGAGACGTTTAGCTCGTCTTCAAGCACGAATCCAAGGACTTGCACAAGTGATTGAGCCACCTACTACTCCCCCACCTTCTACAGTTGAAGAAGTTGATCGCATCTCACACCACACTATGTCTCATCACGAGGGCGAAGATAACCATTCGGAACATTCACATCACACCAATGAAGACGATCAATCGCAAAGGGGCGCGAGGCGCACACTAGCTGATTATGCTCGCCCAACCCTTGAAGGGGCAGCCTCGAGCATCGTGCGAAGACCAGTGAATGCAAGAAATTTTGAGCTAAAGACAAATATGATTGAGATGGTACAGAACGGAGTGGTGTTCAACGGTATAGATGGAGTGTGCCCGTCTAGACACTTGAAGGACTTTCTAGAGATATGCGATACGGTAAAGAACGATCAGGTTCATCCGGATTGTGTGCGACTCCGACTCTTTCCTTTCTCCCTCAAAGGTAGAGCCAAGTCTTGGTTGGAGAACCAACCTAGTAGAGCATTCACTACATGGGAGGGACTAGCCGAAGCTTTCCTCGAAGAGTTCTTTCCCCCCTATATGACGGATGTAATCCGAGATCGTATCAACCACTTTGAGCAACATAAGGGAGAGCTTTTTCATGAGACTTGGAATAGGTTTCAAGCACTTCTTCGGTCTTGTCCTCATCATAATACCGTCGAATGGTTCTTGGCGGATATATTTGCTAGGTCTCTTGACTTTGAAAACACGAGAATGATCAACCAAGGCGGGGGGTGATCTAAGGATGCTTACACCCGGAGGCGCTTTGGAACTCTTCGCGGAGATGGCTAATAAGACTAGGAGTTGGTCTCGACAACAACCTCCGAGGTCGAAGTATGGGAGCGACACTCACTACGACTCTAGAGCCATAAGTTTTGATGCACCAAAGGACTCGTCTAGATATGGGAAGAAGCCAAAGTTACCGGGGCATCGTGATGAAGATGACCCCATGATTGCTCTCCTTATGTCCAAGATTGATGCCATGGCCTCTCAAGTAAGCAATCTCAGTATGCCTAAGCATCCCTCTAAGGTTTCATCATCTCATTTGGGTAATCCGCCGGTTGCTTCGGTGTATTGTTGTGAATGTTGTGGAGGCCAAGGCCATGATGTCAATGCTTGCCCCTCCGCCACTTTCGAGCTTAACCAAGGCGACCTCAATGAGGAAGTAAGCTTTGTGCAAGGCCAAGGATTCTATGGAAACTTCAACCCTCAAGGGAATTATTAAGGAGGTAACTATAACCGCCCTTGGAACCAAGGAAGTGGTTACAACAAGCCTAACCAAGGGTACCAAGGCCAAGGGAATCAAGGTGGTGGTTATAACAAGGGTTACAACCAAGGTAATCAAGGGGGATTCCAAGGCTATAGAGGGTACAATCAAGGCAACCAATGGACTCAAGGAGGTAACCAAAGCCAAGGTAACCAATGGAATCAAGGGGGAAACCAAGCTCAAGGGAACTAAGGAGGAAATCAATGGAATCAAGGTGGCAATCAAAATCAAGGGAACCAAGGTAGTGAGCGAGGTCCTACCCCACCGGGAATGTAAAACCATATAGGTGATGGTCCACCCAGATTCAACAAACCTCCTCAAAATAAAGAGGGTGGTTCTTCAATCTCTCAAGAAGACACCAATGCGGCAATGATTCAACTTATTAAGAATGAACAAGCTTCAATTGAAAATTTGGAAAACCAAATGGGTCATATTTCTAAGGCACTCTCGGAACGACCCTCGGGCACTTTGCCTTCCAATACCGAGGTCAACCCCAAAGGCCCGGAGCATTGCAAGGTAGTGACCTTGAGAAGTGGAAGACCCTTGCAAGATGCAACCTCTTCCCCAATTGACTCCCAAAAGGTACAAGCTCCTAATCTAATGGTTGATGATGATGATATTAAAGATCCTTCGGAAGGAGTTGAGGTTGACGTCGAACCTCCTACGGGTAATGTGAGCACTAAGGTTGCCAAGGAACCTAGTAAGGCTACATCGAGTACACCACAGGTCTCTCCTCCCGCACCGGTTGTACCTCCATACAAGCCTAAGCTTCCATACCCATCTCGATTAAAGAAGGATGGCCTTGAGAAGGTTTTCAAGAAGTTTGTGGAGCGGCTTAGTCAAATGCAATTCTCTCTTTCGTTTCCCGAAGCTATGACTATGATGCCTCAATATGCTAAGTTCATGAAGGAACTCTACACCAACATGAGAAATTTAACGGAGACATCTCTAGTCCACCTCAATGAGGAATGCTCCGCCGTTCTCTTCAAGAGTCCACCGGAAAAGCTCAAGGATCCAGGTACTTTTACTATCCCTTGTGCTATAAGTAATATCTCTCTTGCTAATGGTCTTGCGGATCTAGGTGCTAGTATCAATGTCATGCCTTATTGCATATTCGAGAAGCTAGGGTTGTCTAATCTTCGTCCTACTCGTATGTACATTCAACTTGCGGACAAGTAAACCAAGAGTCCTAGGGGGGTTGTTGATGATGTGCTAGTTAAAGTAGGCCCTTTTGTGTTTCTAGTTGACTTTGCGGTCATAGATACCGATGATGTAGATGTCTCATTGATATTTGGTAGACCATTTCTAGCTACTTCTCGTGCTTTAATTTATGTGCATAATGGGAAATTGACATTAAGAGTAGGACAAGAGAGTGTCACATTTTGCATAGCCGATGGCATGAATTTGCTCACGCACAAGATGATTTAGAGCACTCTTGCGATACTATTGCTTCGGCTAGTGTGTGTAGTATTTCTAACTTCATGTGTCGAGATTCTTTGGATGTTTGCCTTAGAATGAATGTGCAGGAACATTTTGATACCCCAGAGTTAAAAACTCAAGTGGCTTACCTTGATGAAGGGAGAGACAAGTTAGAGAGTGAAACGGTTTTTGTTGCTCTCCCGAAGGTGGAAAGGGTGAAGACCTCCTACGAAGAACCACCTACTCTTGAGCTCAAGCCTCTTCCCACACATTTGGAGTATGCTTTTCTCATGCCAAATTCTAAGCTACCGGTCATCATCAATTCTAAGCTTCTACCCGAGCAAAAGGACCGTCTAGTGGAGCTCCTCAAGAAGTACATGCGAGCTATGCTGGAGCATCTCGGATGTTCGAGGGATAAGTCCCACCTTTTGCTCACATCGGATCCTTATGGAGGAAGATTTCAAACCGGTTGTGCAACCACAAAGAAGGTTAAATCCGAACATGAAGGAGGTCGTGAAGAAAGAGGTTATTAACCTTATGGATGCGGGGATTATCTTTCCTATCTCGGATAGCCCTTGGGTTGGCCCCGTGCAAGTTGTCTGATGTGAACCGCTGCAACCGTGGGCAGACGACCCTTGAACACCGCAAGTTGGACACCGTGCAACGAGGTAGAACCGTCGGGAACCAGGGGCGGATAAGGACTTTGACCCGTCAGCTATATAACAGCTGGGAACCAGAAGTATCAAGTCGTAGACGCCACGCCAAGAGATGGATGCTCTTGATGATAAGTTGAACCTTCAGTATCGCAACATGCAGATACAACAAGGGGTTTCAAGAACAAAGTTCTATCAAAAGGGGGTTTATTTCATAAAAGTTTTAGTACAAAGGGTGGCCGGCGGCCTCCTTATATAGGTGAGGGAACAAGCTCTGCTCCCTAAACACTAACTCCTAAATAAGAATAAAATAAAGAGTCCTATTCCTAAAAAGTCTCCTAAAACCCCTAAAGAATCCTACTAAAAAGGGAAGAACAATTAAATAGTCTTAAACCGAGAATCCACATCAAAATAGGAATAAAACACTAAAAAACCCCAATCTGGCGGTTTAGGGTTTCCTAGTCCGGGTGGGACTAGGATTCGGGGGTCCGCCGGTCTTCGGGTTGGGCCTTGCTCGGCTCTGGGCTTCTTCTTCAATCGGCGGGCCTTCATCGGGCCTTGGGGCCTGATGCTCCGGGCTGGTCCAAGGGCTAGGGCCTTGCCAAAAGGCTCGGGCCAAATAGTGGCTGCCCTCATAAAATGCCCCCGATCGGCCCGGTTCTCGGTCTAGGGCTCGGGGCGGGGCCTGGCGGGTGTCTTCTTCATTTCTGCCTGGGGCTTCTTCTCCTAGCTTCGGGCATCTCCTTAGGTAGCTCCAAATGTGGCTTTCATGGGTTAGGGTCAGGCCAGGAGTGGTGCCTTGGACCCAGGGGCTCCTCTTCTTCTCACGGCTCGGTTCCAGATCAGTCTCGGGTGGCCATCCCTTCTCGGCCAGGTACTCTCGAGCTCTCTTGGTCCTGTACTCCAGGAAGGCTTCCATTGGGTCTCTAGAGTGTGCCTCGTCTTCAGGGCCCTTGGAGATTAGGCCAGGATCCGGCTGAGGCTTATCCTCAGCCCTAGGGTTTCTACACTCGGCCAGCAGCATCGCCTGGAGTGGCATTTCTTCTTTCTGAGCTTTCCTACCTGCAGGGGGAGGCCTTAGCCTATATTTCAGCTCATACCTTGGCTTGAGGTCTTGTAAGTGGCTGGCCCTTGGTTCTATACGCTTCTTATACGGCCCTAGGGTTCTGCCTCGGACAGGTGACCCTGGTGGGGTGTAGGTGTACCGACGGGTACTAGGGCAGCTAGGCCGGGTCATATCATTGTCCCCAATAAAAGAGGGATCACGGTAGTAGCTAATGACAAGAATGAGCTCATCCCAACAAGGACGATCACCGGGTGGCGTGTTTGCATAGATTATCGTCGACTCAATAACACCACTAGGAAGGATCATTTTCCTCTACCATTTATGGATCAAATGCTCGAGCGTCTTTCCGGTTACGAGTACTATTGTTTATTGGATGGCATGTCCAGGTACTTCCAAATACCGATTGCTCCGGAGGACATCGAGAAGACCACATTCACATGCCCCTTTGGTACATTTGCTTATCGCCAAATTCCTTTTGGGTTGTGCAATGCTCCCGCTACTTTCCAACGATGTATGCTTGCTATCTTTGATGATTTTGTGGAAGATATCATGGAAGTGTTCATGGATGATTTCTCGGTCTTTGGGGATTCGTTTGATCTTTGTTTAAGGAACCTTGAGAAGGTGTTGCATCGTTGTGAAGAGACCAATCTCGCATTAAGTTGGGAAAAGTGCCATTTTATGGTTAATGAGGGGATTGTTCTTGGTCACAAGATCTCTAAAAAGGGCATTGAGGTTGATAAGGAAAATTTAGAGACCATCTCTCAACTTCCTCCACCCTCTTCCATGAAAGCCTTGAGAAGTTTCTTGGGGCATGCCGGTTTCTATAGACGCTTCTGATGACACTCGATTTGACGTGATTATCAGCCTCATTTAAGCGACATTTCTTTGCTTAAGACATTGTTTTTAGGGGTAGAATAATGAATATTCAATCGATTGCCCTATCTCGTGCCATATGTGTTACCTTGGCCCGTTTCGGGTCTATTTGATGGTTTTCTAGTGTTTTCATGTTAGCACAGGTTTTTGCCGTCAAATAAAGTAGCCATGGACGTGTCTAAGGCATTGGAACCTCAAGGAATCAAACTGGAATTGATCCAAGGAGCCAATCAAGTCAAACCGAAAATCTGCCATTCACACTTACAGTTTTGGCGAAACCAGGCCTCCATATTCGGCGAAACCAGCAGTTCAAATCAACTGATGCCAAGAGAAGGATGGTTTCGGCGAAACCAATCAACTGCTCGGACCGAAGACATTGAACAGCCGGCGGAGCCCTGAACTCAAAGCCAGTTTCACCGAAACTATCCCTATGGTTTCGGCGAAACCATCAGCTTAGCCCGGCCCAACTAGGGTTAAGTATTTATACTTAATTCGGCGGCCCGAGGAAGGAGAGAGGCATTCAGGAGAATTCATAATTAATCATAATACAACTTTTCGAGATTAGAATTCTCTGAAGTTCTGGAGCGAAGAGTTGGAGTTCGAAGAGTCGGATAGAGATTGTGACGCCATCCCTTCCACCTCGGAGAACCGGAGCTAGGAGTGTAACTTACCGAAGATCGAAGTCTGCCAGAGTCGTCTAAATTAGGTTTTTCTGATTCTTTTCTGTTCTTCCTCTGAATGATGAACTCTTTCCTTGTCTTTGTTTCTTTTGTAATAATCATGAGTAGCTAAACCCTTTAGAGCTTAGACTAGATGAACCCTAAGTGACCCAGGGCTTTAAAGCGGTCACGGATCGGCGGTGATTAGATTCGAAATTCAATCAGTTCTTTTTCATATTTGATTCGTTCTTCATTGTTCATGTTTCTTGTTAAGCTAAGGATAGAAGCGAACGCTCGCCTTACTTTAGAACATCGAATTAAACAATTAACCTTATAATTGGAGTGTGCCTTTCGTAGGAACCGGTTATGGTTAATTCACTGCAAGAGTAACTCATTAATCACTAGTAATCACACCAATTAATTAAGTCGTTGCGAGAGGCGACCGTACCCGGGCGGCTAGTTAATCTTGGTAGTTAGAACGGATAGAGCGAACGTTCGCCGGTCTTAAACCTAAGGGTAAGGAGTTATGGTGGTGTCTTAGTAATTGATTGAATAAGAATCAAAATCCACTGATCTGTTGATTGCCAATGCTCAGGGAACGAAGGGGGATTCAAAGTCTAAGTTCGTCTGCCATTCTTGTTTCCAAACCCTAATTATCAATCTGCTTTAGTTTAATCTTTTTAATTTTTCTGCATTTCTTAGAAGTAGAAGTCATGGAACTCACACCACGCACTAAGTGTTTTTCTTTGAATAATTTGTTAGTTCTGAAGTAGCCAATCATTCGAAGGCCCGTGGAATACAATCTGCTATACGCTTTTTCTTAGCATTAGTAGTTTTTATTTGGCTGAACCGCCCGCATAACAACGACCGGGTGGCGTTCACCAAATTGGCGCCGTTGCCGGGGACTTCTTTTGATTGTTGAAAGAAGATCTGGCAATTTATTCTTCTATTTTCCATCTTTCATTTTTCCATCCACTTCGATTTTACACTGGTTTTGTTTGTCTTTGTTATCTGTAGGTTTACAGGTGTATGCCTCACCGTCCTTGGACTCGCTCTCAGACCGAACAGGCTAAGATTGCAGGGAATCCAGGCAGTTCTGCTACACCTCTATGATCACAGATTCTGAAGGAAGGCAGATCCAATCCATTCATCACTCCGATCAAGATCGAGGAACCGAAGGAGAGTTCCTCATCTCCGTCTTCACCGCACTCTTCATCCGCTTCATACACCGAGTCACTTTCTCCTCCTCCATCTCCCACCATGACCGATAGATTACCACCAAACGGCGATCAACCGCCGCCACCCCCACCTGCACAGAAGAGTCCAGCAGACTATAACAAGCCGAGCGCGACTAGCGTTCGATCTGCCATTGCCGTTCCGCGCATTGAAGGAGATCCTGACTATGAGATCAAGATTCCATTCTTGACCATGATCTCTAGGGATTTACGGTTTGAAGGCAGGCCCCTAGACAATCCGTGCACTCATCTTGCCGACTTCCTTGATCTCTGCAGTACTTTTAAACACGGAAACCTCGACAAAAACACTCTTTGTCTGAGAGCTTTCCCGTTCTCTTTGAAAGGCGCTGCTAAGAGTTGGCTTACTGGCAAACCACCTGGCTACTACACTAACTGGGATACTCTGGCTCAGGACTTTGTTGAAGAATGCTTCCCTCCGACCAGAACACCGCCATCAAGGACAGCATCGCCAGATTCTCCCAGAAAGAAGGAGAAAGTTTATATGATACTTGGAATCGATTCCAAGAACTTCTCTACACCTGCCCTCATCATGGATTTGAGCAGAGGCAATTAGCTGAAATCTTCTCTCGAGGACTTTGAGAAGAATCTGCCAAGTGGGTCAATTCTCTAGCTGAAGGGGATTGCACTACACTCACTCCTGAAGCTGCTCTTCTGCACTTCGCAAACTGTGCATCCAAGTCAAGGAACTGGGAGCGACAATATGAAGGATCGAGGAGCAAGCTAGATTTCGAAGCAGCTATCAAGGCAGAGGTAGAGAAGCATTTCAAGAAGTCTACCACACCAATCAAGCCACCGGCAGCTTCTGTCTATGTTGCCGATTGCGAGTGGTGTGGAGCTTGCGCAAATAACGGAGGCCGTTGTCAGAATTTTGGTAAGGCAGAAGTCTGGTCTGCCGAAGAGGTAAATTTCATCCAACAAGGCTTCGTTAATAATCAGAATGGTTATGCTGGTTATCGTAACTTCAGACAGCAAGGGAACTATCAAGACAGACCTCCCTATAATGCTGGCGCCAATCATAACCAGAACCAGAATAACCGCCCGGCTGGTCAAGCTCAGGATCAGAAGCCTAACCATCCGCCGGCAGGTGTCTACCAGCCACCGCATCGCAATCCGGGTAATTATGGAACTGCTCCTGGCAATCGCCAGAATCAATATCTTAACAATACCTATCCAGGACAGCAGCATCAAAGAGATAATAATGTCAGTGACCTGGATAAGAAGCTCAACCAGATCATCACAAGACTCGATGATCATGATAGTCAGTTCAAGGCTCAAGCTCTTCTCAATCACGAACAAATAGCATCTGGACAACGGATTGAGCAAGTCGTGAACAACATCTCGAGCATGCTAGCATCTGGTCGACCATTTGGCCAGCTTCCAAGCCAGACAGAGCCAAACCTGAGAAAAGAACAAGCTAAAATGGTAACTGCTCGAAAACTTCCGAACTTAATTGCTGATGCTTTTTCTGTTTTACGCAGGTTCGCTGAAACTTCGGAAGAAGAGGAACAGAAACCAGCGCCTAAGGATGATCCTCCTCTTGCACCATACGTCGTGAAGCCTCCTTTTCCTAGAGCACTGCTGCCAAACGCAAGGATCGAGACTGGCATGAAGGGGAACAAGGAAGGATACCCTGACATTCGTATTAAGAAACCTGTCTCTCCATATCCAGCTAAGTTATCTGATCCTGGTTCTTTTACTTTGCCTTTGGTCATCAATGATGTTGAAATTGAACGTTGCTTAGTTGATCTAGGAGCATCTGTTAATGTCATGCCTGTGAGTCTATATGAAAAGTTAAACCTGGGGGAACTTGAACCGCCCAGTATGCAACTCGTCTTTGCTGATAGATCGCTTAAAACCCCTAAGGGAGAGATTAAAGACGTTGTCACCAAATGTGGTCCGTTCACGTTCTTAGCTGATTATGTGATTATGGATACTAGTACAAATGATGCTACCATTCTCATAGGTCGACCTTTCATGGCTACTACTGGAATGAATATTAACGTTCCTAATGGTTCTTTGACTTTAAGAGTTGGTAAAGAAACGAAAACGTTCCGTCTTAAAGACGGCATAAAATATGACTCTAGGAATGAAGAATCTCACTGCTTAGCTGTTGAAACTGTGGAGTTGACTCCGGTCAACTCCTTTACTAATGCTTCTTCTAGTGTCTCTAGATCAGTTGTTGCTACAGGTATTAAACAGGTCACTACGAAAAAACCAGAAATTTGGTTCAGAAGCCGCTTAAGAAGAAGAAGAAGGAACTGCAAGCCTCTTCTAAATCACCGAGCAGACCTCGAGGAAAGAACAAGAAGACGATGACCCAAATGGTCTGGAGACCGAAAATTCCACCGTCTTCCATCGAGCCAACTGCACCACCAAATCGTTCCGAGAAACCGGTGCCGGAACAAGTATGGAAGGAGAAGCCGAAAACATCTCCTAAGGAAGTACTAACGATCACCGATCCTGGTGATAACAAGCCGAAGATTGAAGATAAGAAGAAGCCGACAGTCCTCATACCTTCCATCGTCACACTCAAGAAGGATGATCTCTCCAGAGAACTGTTCGGACCGTTTAAGTTCGTTGATCATCTTCCCGACGGACGTACCAAACTACTACATGCAAACGGGAAGAGATTCACGCTTACCGGAGAAGTCCCGAAGCTGTACTTCATGAACTCCGACGCGAGCGTGAAGGAGAATCTAAGTTAGGATGTCTCCTAATACCGTCCAGGTATCGTCCAGCTCAAGGACGTAAATAAAAGAGCGCTTCGTGGGAGGCAACCCACGGCTGGAGTCAGTTTTGTTTTGTTTCAACCTTGGTATTTTAGAGTCGGTTCGGGAGAGCCAAAAGTGTCAGTTTGTTTGATTTATTATTTTTCGTGTAGAGTCTGCATGTCATAGAGTCGGTTGCAAGTTGATTGAGGTCGTTCTGATTTTTTTGGATTTAACTGTGATTTTCTGAAGTTAACCGATTTACGAAAATATTTTCAACCCGAGCAGTTCAAAATTTTCGGCGAAGCCACTACCATTTTCGGCGAAACTGATTCTTGATTTTCGAACTCATTCTTCCTGTTTCCTATTTTCGGTTCAAAAATTTTCTAATTTCGGCGAAACCATCCCAACTAAGATTTCGGCGAAACCGAGCTTCCATTTTCGACGAAACCGCCTTTTCAAATCGGTCAATCCATGTTAACTTGTAGTTTCGGTGAAACCACCCCCTACTTTCGCCGAAACTGATTTGAAAAATCACTTAATTATTCCCTTTAAAATCCGGACCTCTCTCTTCTTTATCCCATTTTCGCACAGCCTACCCGAAACCCCCCTCTCCTTTTGAAATCGCCGACCACCCTCCACTTTAAAACCCGCCGTCGCCGCCGTTTCACCTGCCGCAGTCTCCGCCATTTCACCCGCCGCCGCCGCCGACCGCCGCCGCACCTCTCCCCTCCTCATTCCGATCCCAACAAGCCCTAGAACGTTCGAATCGGAGCTTTGCAGCTCCAGTTCTCCGAAACCCCAGTTTTCAAGTTTTTCACCGATTCCTCTCAACTCATTCATTTTTAGCAATCATGACTTCAAGGTAAGTTGTATAACTTTTCGACACGAATCTTTTGACATGTAGATTGCTGAATTTCGTCGGGGTTGACTTTTGGTTGACTTTTTGGTTTGCCTCGTTTTGCGTGCCGACTGTTTCGTGTGAACTAGGATTAACTGAACTTATAGAACTGTTTTAGCATGCTTAGGGAGTTCCGTGCTTAATTTTCATATCATTTGATCATGTGTTGCTTTGCATACGATTAATTCCTTGTTATGTTGACTTTTGTGAGAAATGTCGGTTTGACTTTGAACTGCTGTGATCGTTTGGCTGTCCGATGTGTTCATTCTCGTTCATATTATCGAGCTGCCATTTGAAATCATATTTTACCGTCATTCTCCACGTTATGACAGTCTCGCCATGATTAGGGTCCAATATGCTTACAGGTTGACTTTCTAAATGTCGGTTTGACTTTTTGAACTCTGATTGTAATTATCCGATTCTGGCTGTTCCGAAGTATGTATTTTACTGTCTATGATTACCGGTTACTCCGCTTTCCTTACCCCACTTAGTTTCCCTCATTTCTTTGTGAAATTGAGTTTTTCTACTAAGTGTGGGGTAAGGTTTTGGTCGACTAATTTGGTTTCATTCTGGTTTAGGAACACCTTTGAGCGCAGGACTAAGGCGCGACTTGATGGCGCCTCGAGCTCAGGAGCTGCCGCTCCTGTCACACCCGCCATTCTGGGTTCTCCACCTGCACTCCCTCGCCATGCTGGATACCATCCCACCATCGCCCGCCTACCGGACTTCTACTTTGAGAGCTTCCAGAAGATCGAGCACATCCGTGGAGCTGACGTGCGTCCTTTATCCATGGAGTCACTCCAGGAGCATGCCGAGGATTCCTATCGGAACGTGCATGACGCCCTAGCACCGGCCGGTCTCCTAGAGCTGACCACCATAGCCGCCGAGTTCCCAGACATTGCTCTCCAGGAGTTCTGGGCGACATTTGACTTGGACGAGCATAAGAGGAGACGGGGCCAGAAGGTGATCACCTTCTTTCTTAGTGGGGTGTACAGGCAGCTCACCTACGATGAGTTTGCCGCTCATCTGGGCATCCCCTACGAGCACTATCACGATCACCACCTTGGCTGGGGCGATGTTGATGACGACGAGGAGTTGCACGCCCTCTGGAGCCACATGACAGGCGTGCCTGGCGATCGCCTCGGGAAGAGCAACTCAGTTAAGTCTCTCTCTCACCCGCTCTAAAAGTTTATTCATATGGTTTGGCGGAGGTCACTTTTATATGTCAGAGACAAGGATCGCCACCATATCCTTAAGGAGGAGCTCGTGCTTCACCGAGCCATCCGAGAGAGCTACCCTCTCCACCCCGGCTGGGTGTTAGCTCACATCTTCAGCTAGCGGACCAAGAGGAGGAAGCTACCACGCAAACTCTTGGGAGGCAACTTCATAGGTCAGCTCATCCTCTCCTTCGGCATCAGCCATGAATATGGCCCTAACATTCCACGACACCCAATTATGACCGTTGGAAGAGACTTGGCGGTCGAGTACGACTTAGAACTCGACCTCAGTCCCCATGTAGCAGCAGATCCTCCACTCCAACCTGCGGTCGAGTCGGAGGACGAAGATGATGCTAAGGAGCAGCAGCAGCCGCCGCCTGAGTTTCAAGATTCTATACCCTCGCCACACCATCAGGCAGGGTACATCCACCAGTCGCCGCCGCGCATTCCAGATCCATTTCCGACGCATACTCACCAGCCGCGACATCACCCCGCGGATGTGGGAGAGTTATACGAGTGACTGCAGGAGTGGCGCATCACTGATAACGGCGCTCAAGAGGCGCGATGGACTATTATGCAGCAACATATGCGCCGAGCCGACCAGCGATATGAGGCACAGATGGCGTGGCAACGCCAGCTCGGCGAATTTCTTAACTTTTCACCTCCCGGTTCACCGGACCAGCAGTGATCGGGTTGTATTCCTTTTCTGGTGTCTTCTTTTTATTTATTATTTTCGGATTTCGATCCAACTTTTTTCTGTGTGGATCCGGGGCACTTGTCCCGGTTTCCTTTTTTAATGTTTCATTTGTTTTTGTTTTGTAGGCAATTGGGCGATTCCGTTTGCTTCGGGTTAGACTACACTTCCCTCTGCTCCGAGAATCCGTGCTGACCCTCTGTAATCAACCGTCCTCATCCAGGTTCTTCCATTCCACTCTAAACTCTAGAATTAGTCCTGTGAGGACACAGTCCGATTTAAGTGTGGGGTAGGATGCTAGAGAACCTTGCATGAACTTGATTGCCCTTGATTGTGTTTTGTGTGCCTCGTGATTCCATTTCAGTCTCTCTAGCATTAGAATGGCTCAGTTCTTGATTTTTGATGTTAAGTTGTTGTTCAACCTTTCATAATGATGCTTAGACTGCTTAACCTAGAACTTGAGAACCAACTTGTACGCTTTGATGCTAAATTGCCTGGTCAGAACAGAATTTTAAAATCACACTTGTAGTTTGTAGCCTTGATTGCATGAAAATGACCGAATCCGACTAGCAAACCAACTGTGCGCTTTTGATCCATTGCACGTAACTTGCAATTTTAATTCTTTTTGAGTGGTTTTCTGTTTACTTGAATGAGTTAGAATTTGCATGAGACCTACTCGAGACCACACGATGACACGAGTTCTAGAAGGATAGGGGCACCTAGATTCAGCTACTAAGCCATATAGCCTACCAAACGATAAAATCCACTAGGTTTAGACCCTTGAGCTTGGCCTGTTCTTTCGGTTCGATAATACATTACAGCCATTTCCCATTTCTTTCATTCCCCATTGATCCCCTGTGGTTGTAGTTCTAGATTGACCTACCGGAAGTCGGTTTGTGGTAACCTGCCTATAGCCATTAAACAGGTGGTCTTAGCTAATATGTCCGGACGTGTAAACCCTTCTAGCAACTAAAAGAAAAAAGCGGCACAAAGAAAAAGTAAAAGTAAAGTAAGAAAAGAATCAAGCTTCAGAAAAGAAAGAGAGAAGCAGAAAAAATCAGAAAAATAAGAAAAGTTTCAAAGTGTAGTTCAATAAAACGTTCTTCTCCCTACAAATGGAAGAACGAAGTCAAAAAGAAAAAAAGAAAAGAAAAAAAATGTGTATGCAAAAGAAAAAGAATAAGTGCTAGGTTGCTTGAGGGTATCATAGGACGAGCGTTCATCATTCCACCAGTGTTTGGTTAGACGGTAGGAAGCCATAGATTAGATTCGAGGGAAGTTAGTCGAAAGCTACACCGCACCAAGCCATCATCATTCATTCCCATCATCCATCTCATTATAAACCCGAGTAGTGTAGATTTCATTACGGTCCTAGCAGGGAAGTCCTTCTTGACTAGATACTCGTGTTGTCACAGTGGTGGATATGTGGTCGAAAATGCAAACCTATGACAGAATTCGGTAACAGAAAATGATCGAGAGCAGAAACACGTCCTTAAACACAGAGAGTGAGAGTCCCCATTGTACTAAATATATCCTGTGTGAGAAGTCTGGTCGGTCAGGTCAAATTCGTGCATGATTGATTGCTAATTACTTGTCGTGTGCAGTTTATTAGTGAGACCAGGTAGTTTGGCTGATCAGTATGCATGTTAGGTTTCTTGTTCTAGGATCGATCTGTCTAATAATTCATTGTGCTTGATTGAACTCCAATTTAATCGATCTTATCATTTATAAACATGAGCGTTTCTATTCATTTTGCTTGAGGACAAGCAAAAGCTTAAGTGTGGGGTATTTGATGACACTCGATTTGACGTGATTATCAGCCTCATTTAAGCGACATTTCTTTGCTTAAGACATTGTTTTTAGGGTAGAATAATGAATATTCAATCGATTGCCCTATCTCGTGCCATATGTGTTACCTTGGCCCGTTTCGGGTCTATTTGATGGTTTTCTAGTGTTTTCATGTTAGCACAGGTTTTTGCCGTCAAATAAAGTAGCCATGGACGTGTCTAAGGCATTGGAACCTCGAGGAATCAAACTGGAATCGATCCAAGGAGCCAATCAAGTCAAACCAAAAATCTGCCATTCACACTTACAGTTTCGGCGAAACCAGGCCTCCATATTCGGCGAAACCAGCAGTTCAAATCAACTGATGCCAAGAGAAGGATGGTTTCGGCGAAACCAATCAACTGCTCGGACCGAAGACATTGAACAGCCGGCGGAGCCCTGAACTCAAAGCCAGTTTCGCCGAAACTATCCCTATGGTTTCGGTGAAACCATCAGCTCAGCCCGGCTCAACTAGGGTTAAGTATTTATACTTAATCCGGCGGCCCGAGGAAGGAGAGAGGCATTCGGGAGAATTCATAATTAATCATAATACAACTTTTCGAGATCAAAATTCTCTGAAGTTCTGGAGCGAAGAGTTAGAGTTCGAAGAGTCGGATAGAGATCGTGACGCCATCCCTTCCACCTCGGAGAACCGGAGCTAGGAGTGTAACTTACCGAAGATCGAAGTCTGCCAGAGTCGTCTAAATTAGGTTTTTCAGATTCTTTTCTGTTCTTCCTCTGAATGATGAACTCTTTCCTTGTCTTTGTTTCTTTTGTAATAATCATGAGTAGCTAAACCCTTTAGAGCTTAGACTAGATGAACCCTAAGTGACCCAGGGCTTTAAAGCGGTCACGGATCGGCGGTGATTAGATTCAAATTCAATCAGTTCTTTTTCATGTTTGATTCATTCTTCATTGTTCATGTTTCTTTTCTGGATTGATCACCTAGATTAGATTCTTGTTAAGCTAAGGATAGAAGCGAACTCTCGCCTTACTTTAGAACATCGAATTAAACAATTAACCTTATAATTGGAGTGTGCCTTTCGTAGGAACCGGTTAGGGTTAATTCACTGCAAGAGTAACTCATTAATCACTAGTAATCACACCAATTAATTAAGTCATTGCGAGAGGCGACCGTACCCGGACGGCTAGTTAATCTTGGTAGTTAGAACGGATAGAGCGAACGTTCGCCGGTCTTAAACCTAAGGGTAAGGAGTTATGGTGGTGTCTTAGTAATTGATTGAATAAGAATCGAAATCCGCTGATCTGTTGATTGCCAATGCTCTGGGGAACGAAGGGGGATTCAAAGTCTAAGTTCGTCTGCCATTCTTGTTTCCAAACCCTAATTCTGAATCTGCTTTAGTTTAATCTTTTTAATTTTTCTGCATTTCTTAGAAGTAGAAGTCGTGGAACTCACACCACGCACTAAGTGTTTTTCTTTGAATAATTTGTTAGTTCTGAAGTAGCCAATCATTCGAAGGCCCGTGGAATACGATCTGCTATACGCTTTTTCTTAGCATTAGTAGTTTTTATTTGGCTGAACCGCCCGCATAACAACGACCGGGTGGCGTTCACCAGCTTCATTAAAGACTTCTCCAAGATAACTACTCCTATGACTCGACTTCTCGAGAAGGACGTGGAATTTCGATTTGATGACGAATGCATGCGAGCCTTTGAACTCCTCAAGGGTAAGCTCACGAATGCTCCTATCCTCATTGCTCCGGATTGGTCAAAGTCGTTTGAATTGATGTGTGATGCTAGCGATTACGCTATTGGGGCGGTTCTAGGCCAACGAATCGACAAGAGATTCCATCCAATATACTATGCAAGTAAGACTCTCAATGATGCTCAAAGGAACTACACAACTACGGAGAAGGAGCTCTTGGCCATAGTGTTTGCTTTTGATAAGTTTAGGTCCTACTTGGTGCTTTCTCACACTATTGTCTTCACGGACCACCAAGCTTTGAGGTACCTTCTATCTAAGACCGATGCTAAACCAAGATTGATTTGATGGGTTCTTTTGTTGCAAGAGTTTGACATTGAAATTCGGGATAAGAAAGGATCCGAGAATGTAGCCGCCGATCACTTGTCTCGTTTGGAAGAAGCTGAAATGGTACACAACGGTAATGAAGAGATCAACGACAACTTCCCCGATGAACTATTATTCGTTATAGTGACTTTGGAATTCGAGGAACCTTGGTTCGCGGATTTAGCTAATTATCTTGCGAGTGGATACTTGAAGGAGGGCCTCTCCACTCAAGACAAAAGGAAGTTCTTTGCGGATTTGAAGCATTACTATTGGGACGATCCTTTTGTATTTCGAGTTGGCTCAGATGGTATGATTAGAAGACGTGTCAATCATGGAGAGGCGAAGGACATCATACGACATTGCCACTCCGGTCCTACGGGTGGACATCATGGAGCAAATCGCATGGCTCGCAAGGTACTTGAGTCCGGATTCTTTTGGCCCTCGATCTTTCGAGATTGTCAAGACTTTGTCAAGTCATGCGATGCGTGTCAACATTCAGGTAACATCTCTTCCCGTAATGAAATGCCTCAACATGTCTCAGTGGTGGTAGAAAATTTGATATATGGGGTATTGATTCATGGGACCGTTCCCTCCTTCGCATGGTAATAAGTACATATTAGTTGCGGTAGATTATGTGTCTAAATGGGTGGAGGCACAAGCTTTGCCTACCAATGATGCCCGAGTCGTAGGGAAGTTTCTTGTTAAGTTGTTCACCCGTTTTGGTGCCCCTCGTGCTATCATTAGTGATCGAGGTACTCACTTTCAAGGGCAATTCGATAGAGTATGCCGCCGGTTCGGTGTCACTCATCGGATGTCCACCTCGTACCACCCTCAAACTAGTGGAAAAGCCGAGGTGACGAATAGGGAACTTAAGAGAATCTTGGAGAAAACGGTCGACCAATCACGAAAAGATTGGTCGACGAAGCTTGATGATGCTCTATGGGCCTACCGCACGGCCTACAAGACCCCTATAGGCACTACTCCCTATAGGATGGTCTATGGTAAAGCTTGCCATTTGCCGGTAGAGCTTGAGCACCGTTCTCTTTGGGCGTTGAAATTTCTAAACATTGATATGAGTCTCGTAGGAGAAGAGCGTAAGTTTCAGGTACATGAGCTCGAAGAGTATCGTCATCATGCATATGAGAATGCTAAGCTTTACAAGGAGAAGATGAAACTCATTCATGACTCCCGTTTGAAACCGAGCAAGGATTTCAAAGTTGGTGATCAAGTCTTCCTATACAACTCTCGGCTCAAACTCTTTCCCGAGAAGTTGAGATCTCGTTGGTCCGGACCATTCACGGTAACTCAAGTATTTCCTTATGGCACCGTTGAGGTAATCTCTCCGGCTCAAACCGAACCTTTTAAGGTGAATGGCCATCGACTTAAGCATTATGTTGTTCATGATACTATTGGTGTGATCGATGTTTTGTCCTTGGTTATGCCTTGAGTGTTCTAGGTTTCGTCAAGCTTAAGACGGTAAACAAGCGCTTCTTGGGAGGCAACCCTTGTTATCTTTACTTTGTCGCTCTTCTTTGCTTCGGTTTTAGTTTTTGTGTTATTTTAACCTTTTACCTTTTGAATAAGGTTAGCAAGCATTTGGGATCACTCTTCGCCGATGAGCGTCGTGGAACTCTCTCACCACTTTGGCCTCCTATGCTCTTCTCTACCAACGCGGTAATTTCGTTCCACATTACCCTCTCTTTCTTGATCATTGGGGACAATGCTCCTGTTAGTCGTAGGGGGGAGTTGAGGTTTGGTGTGATTATTTGTTGGTAGAAGTTTAATGCTATGCTTTGATGAGTTGCATGATCTTGATTGAGTGTCAAATTCCTCTATTGTAGAATCGTCCAGTTGTTGACTTTTGGTGTTTAATTGACTTCAATCTTTCACAATGATGTTTAGGTTGTTCCACTTAGAACCTATAACCAGCATGTCAGCACTAATATCAAATTGAGTCTAGGCCAGAACAGAGATTTTATCACTCTTGTATGTTGGTTGATTGGTTTGATACGTGATTTTATACCGCTCGATAACATCGTTCTAAGATGATAAAGACAAATATAATTTCACCACATTCAGCCAAAAAGCCTACCTGAATCAGTTCCTATAGGATAACCCGTTGAGCCTTGGCCTGTTTGTTGGATCATACACATTTTCCCCCAATTCCATGTTTTTCATCACCTTTTTGATCCCTCGTGATTGTGGCGTGAGATTAGACGGAAGTCCTATTCGAAATCTTGTGTGGAAGTTTTAAGGGCTAAGGATCAAGTGGCTAATATGTGAAGAAAATGCTCAAAAGAAAGTGTTCAAGTTGCTTAAGTTCTTGAAGTGCCGAAAGAAAAGTTAGGCAAGCTCGGCACCTAAGTGAAGTGTCGGGTTGAGCACTAGCAAAGGCAAAGGCTGTGAGCTAGGCAGGTTCAACACCTAAGTGAAGTGTTGGATCGAGCACTAGTATGCAGTAGAGAAAAAAGAAGAAGAAAAAAAAGTTCTTAAAAGTGGCCCTTGTTGTAATGATCCTAGCTAGAGCTTGTAAAGTGCAGATCTAGAGGCGGATGAAGTAGATTTGATAGCCACATCACGATCATTTACCACTTTCAAAAATTTTCCTACCCCCGCCTAATCTGTTCCATTTCCCGAGTTCAAGTCCTTTTGATTAGAGTTGGTGTTGTCGTGGTCGGTTTTTCTGTATCCCAATTAACCACTACTTGAAGCGTGTTGAAAATAGTGAGGTCTATACTTGTTTGGTTGATGTTCTTGCATGTGTAGGTTGAGTTTGTTCGTGGAACAGTTTAAGCCAAATTGTTATCGTTTGAATCTCAATGGGGCTGATCTTGTCATTTGTGAACTTGGATGTTTTCTAATTCATTTGCTTGAGGACAAGCAAAGCTTAGTCGTAGGGGAGTTTGATGTGACTATATTTCGTGTGTTTTAAGCCCTCGATTAGCCTAAGGATCTCCCTTGTTTGATCTCATTTGCCATGATTAATATGCTTTTATTGAAGTTTTATGCAAAGTGCTCTTTTGTTGTCCAAGTGCCACTTTGAAGGCAATTTCAGTGCCTATTGGAGTTTTATCTGTGCATTTCAGGCCTTGGTGTCGTAGTACTGGTGACAAGGAGCACGTAGGATCAAACGGGAGGTCAATCGGAGCTAGGACAGAGGAGATATGGCCATTGCAAAATCGAGAAAAGTGCACAACTTTATACTGAAGTTTTCGGCGAGAACCTCATAGTTCTCGCCGAGAAACCTCGGCTTGTCACAAACAGTAGAACTTTGGGATTTTGAAGCTGAAGTGTGAAGAAGTTTTCGGTGAAAACTTCCCGAGTTTTCGCCGAAAACCTATGAAGAAAAGTAAAGGCTGGTCGGTGATTTTCAAAGGAATTTTCGGCGAAAACTGAAGTAGTTTTCGCCGAAAAATTCAGGTGTTTCCGGCAGAACTATTTAAAGTGGCAATTGGCAGAATTTTGGGGGGATTGATTATTATTACAGACACACTCTTCACTCTCTCTCTCAACCCTGAATCGGCGATCACTTCTTTCCTCTCAACGATCATCCTCCTTCTTCCTTTGTTGATCAACTTGAAGTGCAAGGAGCTAAGTGAAGTCCTCCATACCTTGGATTGAAGCTTGAAGAGCGAAGTTGCAAGATCCTCCATGGAAACAAGGATGATCTCCTCTCCTCAATTTCAGGTTTCTTCCATGGTTATGCTAGGCTAAGCCTAGGTTTAGTTTATTGGGGGATGGATCAATCTAGGATAGGTGATTGATTGTATGGATTGAGTTTCTCATAGCCATTTGTGTAAGATGATGATCCTAAACCTTGTGCTTGTTGTCCATGAGAGCTTGACTTGTTCTTTTGGTTTGTTTATGTCTTTTGAAGGTTGAAAGGCCCTTTGATTGTTAGACTAGTGTTCTATGATTGACATGAGAGTATCTTGCATCATTTACATTGTGTTAGATGAATGTTAGCATAGAATTCAAGTGTTGAGCATTTCATTGAGCTAATTAAAGCACTCCATTTCCTTTGTTCACATAGCGAAAGCATGGTGCATGTGGTCTAGGAGTAGAGAGTCAATTGTGCGAGAGTTCGTTGATTCTACTTAAGTGAATTGCATGGTCATTAGTTTATACATCGTTGCTTGAGATTCAATCCAGCTTTCATGATCCTTGAGCTTGAAGAAACCCCTTGCTAAGCTAGCCTACTTCTCTCTTGTTTAACCTATAACTTGTTTTGTTTAGTTTTGCCTTGTCCATTTATGTTTATGACTAGTTCTTGTTTAAACCAAATCTCAATTTAAATGTTTAGACCGTTCATGAACCGTGTGAGTACTAGTTTATGAGAGGACCTCGTGGAATATGACCTTGATAGTTGTGCGTCGAAATTCACATATCAGAGATGCTCTCAATAAGAAGGAGGAGATGTTCACATACCCGCTAGCAAACCTAAAAAGGGGAATTGACGCATCTCACTTCACTTAACAAGAAGACCATAACTCCTTTGAGCAAGCTCCTCCAACTCAAAAGAAGGTGCCGAGTATGGAAGATTTTCTTGGTAGCTTGGCTAACATGATCGAGAAGAGGTTCCAATATCTAGAAGCCGCTAGAAATGCATGATTTGACACAATGGAGGCACACTTGCAAGCCAAGAACCATGAAATGGAGAAGAGGCAAGACAAGCAAAACAAAGCTTTTGAGCGCTTGTCTAGCTCGATCATGAAGCTTAGTGATGGATTGTGGGATTTGGAGACCGAGTTGACTATGAAGACAGTTGAAGATCAAATTAAGGAGCTTCGGGAAGCCGATGAAGCACTCAGATGTAGTATCAAGGAATTACCCCTATATCCAAGTTTGAATGAAGATGAGTTTTGGAATCCAAACGATGAGGCACTTTGTGCAACCACCTCAACTCCTACTTTGATCGATAGTGCCTCCATCCCAGTCAAGGCACTGACGATTATTGTAACACTCATCCCTGAATCGCCATGGTTGAACCCATGGTTAGACTAGGAATAGTGCCACGGTTTGACTTAAAACATAAATTGAGTAATAACCAACTTTAAATTAATATAAATAACATGAACCAAAGGTAAATCGAAAGCGCTTCCATTAATTTAAATTTCAAAATTCCATCAACGACCGCGAATTCAAATCAAAACCATAATACAATCCAAAATCCAACATTAAATCTCATATGAAATATCTCAACCCTAAATAGTCAACTAAAAGAAAAGAGGGGTCAATTCCTGGTCCACGCTCCCAAATGTCAAACTTCAAACTTCCTACTACAGCTTCAACTCGCACCAACTATAACTCTAGTACTTCACCTAGCCACAAATAACTGGGAGGGATCAATTTCCTAATGAAACTAAGTGAACCCACTAGGCTCAACTATGCGGCGAACTAAACCACAAGGAGCTGTCCCAACACTCCACACAAAACAGTGGCAATGGGACTAAACCTAAGTCTAAACAGTTGTTAATCCTAGAACAGTCTAGCTAGGAGATCACATAGGTGCAGTTCTCTACTTAGATTCCATAATTCAGAACATCATCATGATCACAATTCAATCAACATTAATTCCACAATTCATCATCACGCCAATTACAAATCAATTACAAAACCATCACCACAAGTCACATCACAAGTAATTTCTAGGTGAGTTATTAGCCGTCAAGGATTTATCCCCTACCACCCCTGCCAGCTTACGGACACACCCTCAACCACAAAAGAGGATTCAGGGCCCAAATCATCACAACTTCCCCTCAGGGATTACACAGCACCTCGATGCAACTAGGGTGCAGTAAAGGCTCCTTCCAATTCTATCAATTCACATTCACATTCATCAATCACCTAATTTCAATTCCTAGTTCATCATTTATAGCACAGTTTCCAATAGCACACATCATCATCATCATCAATACCATCACAAAAATTCATCAGTTCATTTCCATTGTCATTTCATGAATTTCACAATCACAACAAGGGTAAGCGGCTAGACTTGCTACCCACCCAACCTGCATAAACAAGGGAGAGAGGTAACCATGTCACAAGGTTTAGATTTACCTCCAGTTCTTCCTTCATAGGATGATCCTTCATTGGGATCATCCTTTTGTGACCAGAACTGACAATAGTAGAATACATAAACATCACTGAACCCCATTTCAACATATCGCTCATTTATATCTCAGATCCTTCAACATCATTACCCATTAACAACCCCAATACACAGAACACAACATCGCAATCAATCGATTAGCAATCACAAAACAGTTTCCCCAATTTTACTCTCTTTTAATTTCATGCAAAACCTGGTTTTCAGTCTAAGTCAAATTAAAACTCCTCACGTTACCCATCATTTCCTATTGACACTAAGTCCTCACCTGGAATAGAAGACGAGGCTCTAATCTTCTTCCCAATCCATAGATGACACGTTTTCCCCTTCAAAATTCGTATCTCTTCCCTTATGATCAACAACACTCAGCAACAAAATACGCCAAACAAAGAATAGCATATATTCTCCTCATCGCGTGGAATCAATAGGAAGAAAAGGCAAAATAATCCAACTTTTATAGCTCCAAAAATCAAGGTTTGAAGTTCACAGAACCTTGGTTCGTCAATGGGATTTCGATTCTCATTCAATCAATTACTAAGACACCACCATAACTCCTTACCCTTAGGTTTAAGACCGGCAAACGTTCGCTCTATCCGTTCTAGCTACCAAGATTAATTAGTCGCCCGGGTACGGTCGCCTCTCGCAACGACTTAACTTAATTGGTGCAATTACGAACGATTTATGAGTTACTCTTGCAGTGGATTAACCCTAACCGGTTCCTACGAAAGGCACGCTCAATTATAAGGTTAATTGTTCAGTTCGATGTTCTAAAGTAAGGCGAGCGTTTGCTTCTATCCTTAGCTTAACAAGAATCTAATCTAGGTGATCAATCCAGACAAGAAACATGAACATTGAAGAACAAATCAAACATGAAAGAGAAACTGATTGAATTTCGAATCTTATCACCGCCGATCCGTGACCGCTTTAAAGCCCTGGGTCACTTAGGGTTCATCTAGTCTAAGCTCTAACGAGTTTAGCTACTCATGTTTATCACAAAAGAATCAAAGATAAAGAAAGAGTTCATCATCCAGAGAGAGAACAGAAAAGAATCTGAAAAACCTAATTTAGATGACTCTGACAGACTTCGATCTTCGGTAAACTGCACTCCTAGCTCCGAGTCTCCGAGGTGGAAGGGATGGCGTCACGATCTCTTTCCGGCTCTTCGAACTCTAACTCTTCGCTCCAGAACTTCAGAGAATTCTTGGAATTGTGAATATGAAAGTATGTTATGATGTATCTTATTTGGGCCGCCGGTTAAGTATTTATACTTAACCCTAATACTCGCCGAATCAGCTTAATATTTTCGCCGAAAATCTTGAGGAATTTTCGGCGAAAATTCCTTCATAAATGGCTGGTGTCCGGCTGTTTCTCTCCTGTGATTTTCGGACTGATGGTTCTCGGTGAAAACTTTGGGTTTTCACCAAAAACTTCCTTGACTGAGCATCAGTGGATTTTTCCTTGCATTTTCGCTGAAAACCATGGGTTCTTTTCGCCGAAAATGTCAGTGTAAACGGGCAGACTTTTGGTTTGACTTGATTGGCTCCTTTGTTCAATTCCGGAGCAATTCCTCGAGGTTCCAACGCCTTAGACACGTCCTTGGCTACTTTATTTGACGGCAAAAACCTGTGCTAACATAAAAACACTAGAAAACCATCAAATAGACCCGAAACGGGCCAAGGTAACACAAATGGCACGAGATAGGGCAATCGATTGAATATTCGTCATTCTACCCTAAAAACCATGTCTTAAGCAAGAAAATGTCGCTTAAATGAGGCTGATAATCACGTCAAATTGAGTGTCATCAAAATACCCCACACTTAAGCTTTTGCTTGTCCTCAAGCAAACTGAATTGAAACGCTCATGTTCATAAATGATAAGATCGATTAAATTGGAGCTCAATCAAACACAATGAATTATTAGACAGCTAATTCCTAGAACAAGAAACCTGACATGTATACTGATCAGCCAAACAACCTGGTCTCACTAGTAAACTGCACACGACAAGTAATTAGCAACCAATTATGCACGGATTTGACCTAACCGACCAGCTCCTCACACAGGAAATATTTAGTACAATGGGAACTCTCGCTCTCTGTGTTTAAGGACGTGTTTCTGTTCTCGATCATTTTCTGTTACTGAATTTTGTCATAGGTTTGTAATTCGACCACATCTCCACCACTGTGACAACACGAGTATCTAGTCAAAAAGGACTTCCCTGCTAGGACCGTAATGAAATCTACACTACTTGGGTTTATGATGCGATGGATGATGGGAATGTATGATGATGGCTTGGTGCGGTGTAGCTTTCGACTAACTTCCCTCAAATCTAATCTATGGCTTCCTACCGTCTAACCAAACACGGGTGGAATAATGAACGCTCGTCCTATGATACCCTCAAACAACCTAGCACTTATTCTTTTTTTTTTCTTTACACCATTTTTCTTTTCTTTTGACTTCGTTCTTCCATTTGTAGGGAGAAGAACGTTTATTTGAACTAAACTTTGAAACTTTTTGATTTTTTTCTTATTTTTCTTTGCTTCATTTTTTCGCCGCATTCGAAATTTTCTTTCTTTTCTTACTTGACTTTTTTTCTTTTGTGCCGATTTTCTTTTAGTTGCTAGAGGGGTTTACACGTCTGGACATAATAGCTAAGACCACCTGTTTAATGGCTATAGGCAGGTTACCACAAACTGAGTTCCGGTAGGTCAATCTAGAACTACAACCACAGGGGATCAACGGGGAATGAAAGAAATGGGAAATGGCTGTAATGTATTATCGAACCGAAAGAACAGGCCAAGCTCAAGGGTCTACACCTAATGGATTTATCGTTAGGTAGGCTATCTGGCTTAGTAGCTGAATCTAGGTGCCCCTATCCTTCTAGAACTCGTGTCATCGTGTGGTCTCGAGTAGGTCTCATGCAAATTCTAACTCATTCAAGTAAACAGAAAACCACTCAGAAAGAATTAAAATTGCAAGTTACGTGCAATGGGTCAAAAGCTCACATTTGGTTTGCTAGTCGGATTCGGTCATTTTCATGCAATCAAGGCTACAAACTACAAGTGTGATTTTAAAAATTCTGTTCCGACCAGGCAATTTAGCATCAAAGTACACAAGTTGGTTCTCAAGTTCTAGGTTAAGCAGTCTAAGCATCATTATGAAGGTTTGAACAGTAACTTAACATCAAAAATCAAGAACTGAGCCATTCTAATGCTAGAGAGACTACAATGGAATCACGAGGCACACACAAAACACAATCAAGGGCAATCAAGTTCATGCAAGGTTCTCTAGCATCCTACCCCACACTTAAACCGGACTGTGTCCTCACAGGACAAATTCTAGAGTTCAGAGTGAAGTAGAAGAACCTGGACCGAGATGATTGGTGTAGGGGATGAGCACGGATCCTCGGAGCGGAGGCGATCTACCAAAGCGAAGCAAAGGGAATCTCCCTACTGCCTACAAAACAAAAACAAATGAAACATAAAAAGGAAACCGGGACAAGTGTCCCGGATCCAACAAGAAAAAAGGTGGATCGAAATCCGAAAAGAATAAATAAAAAGAAAGTACAAGGAAAAGGACACCACCTGATCATGGCTGGTCAGGGGCGTCAGGGGGTGGAAAGTGGAGGTGCTCGCCGAGCTGACGTTGCCACGCCAGTTGTGCCTCATACCGCCTATCGGAGCGGCGCATATGCTGCTGCATAATAGTCCATCTCGCCTCTTGAGTGGCGTTGTCGGTGATGCGCCACTCCTGCAGTCGCTGATACAGTTCACCCATGTCCGCGGGGTGCAGTCGGTGCTGAGGGTGAGGCGCCTGGTATGGATCTGGAATGTGCGGCGGCGACTGGTGTGCATACCCTGCCTGATGATGTGGCGAGGGTATATAGTCATGGAACTCTGGCTGCGGCTGGGGCTGCTGCTGCTCAGCATCATCTTCTTCCTCCGACTCGGCTATATGCTGGAGGGGAGGATCTGCTGCCACCTGGGGACTGAGGTCCAGCTCTAGGTCGTATTCGACCGCTAAGTCTCCTCCAACGGTCCTAACGTGGTGTGTCGGGAATGTTCGGGCCATATTCATGGCTGATGCCAAAGGAGATGATGAGCTGACCTATGAAGTTACCTCCCAGGAGTGCACGAGGTGGCGTCCGCCTCTTGGTCTTCTGGCAGAAGATGCGAGCAAGCACCCATCCGGGGTGAAGAGGGTAGCTCTCTCGGATGGCTCGGAGAAGCATAAGCTCCTCCTTGAGGATATGGTGGTGATCCTTGTCTGGAACATATAAAAGCGATCTACGCCAAACCATATGAACAAATTTAAAGAGAGGATGAGAGAGCGACTTAACTGAGTTATGCTCCCCAAGGCGATCGCCAGACACTCCTGTCATGTGGCTCCAGAGTGCATGGTACTCCTCCTCGTCATCGTCGTCGCCCCATCCGAGGTGATGTCCATGATAGTGCTCGTAGGGGATACCTAGATGAGCAGCAAAATCATCATAGGTGAGCGTCCTGTATACTCCACCCAGATAGAAGGTAACAACCTTCTGGCCTTGCCTCCTCTTGTGCTCATCCAGATCAAAGGTCGCCCAGAACTCCTGAAGGGCGATGTCTGAGAAGTCGGCAGCTATGGTGGTCAGCTCTAGGAGGCCGGCCAGTGCTAGGGCGTCATGCACGTTCTGGTGGTAGTCCTCGTCGTGCTCGCTGAGGGACTCCATGGAGAGAGGGTGTACCTTAGCTCCCCGAACATGCTCGATCTTCTGGAAGCACTCGAAGTAGAAGTTAGGTAGACGAGCGATAGTGCGATGGTACCCAGCCCGATGAGGTAATGCTGGAGGAGGGCCCTGAACGGCGGGTGTGACGGGAGCGGGGGCTCTGGAGCTCGAGGCGGCATCAAGTCGTGCCTTGGTCCTGCGCTCATAAGTTGTGTTCCTAAAACCAGAATGAAACCAGATCAGTCAAACTTAAAACCCTACCCCACACTTAGTAGAAAAACTCAATTTCACAAAGAAATGAGGAAAACCGAGTGGGGGTAAGAAAAGCAGAGTAACCGATAATCATAGACAATAAAATACATGCTTAGGAACAGCCAGAATTGGATAAGCACAATCAGAGTTCAAAGAGTCAAACCGACATTCAGAAAGTCAACACTATAACATAATGAACCCTAATCATGGCAAGACTATCACAAAGAGGAGAACGACGGTAAAATATGATCTCAGATGGAAAACACAATAATCTGAACGAGAATGAACACATACGGCAGCCAAATGATAAAAAACAGTTCATGGTCAAACCGACATTTCTCACAAGTCAACATCACAAAGAATCAATCGTATGCATAGCTACACATGATCAAATGATATGAAAATTAAGCACGAAACTTCCTAAGCATGCTAGAACAGTTCAACAAGTTCAGCTAACCTAGTTCACATGAAATCAGTCGGCACGCAAATCGAGGCAAACCGAAAAGTCAACCGAAAGTCAACCCTGACGAAATTCAGCAATCAATATGTCAAAAGATTCGTAATTAAAAGTTCTACAACTTACCTTGAAGCCATGGATGCTAAAAACGAACGGTTTGGGAGAAATCGGTGAAAAACTCTGAAAACAAGGGTTTGGGTGAACTAGAGCTGTAGAGCTTCGATTCGAACGTTCTAGGGCTCAACGGGATCGGAAAAGAGAGGGGAAGGGGGCAGCGGTGGTTGGCGACGGCGGCGGCGAAAATAGGTAGTGCGGTCGGCGGTTTTTGAAAACAGGAGGGGGAGGTTTTGTTTTGTTTTGAAATTTTCGGAAATGGAAAGTGGGGAGAGAGAGGAAGTGTCGACCAGATTTTTAAAGGGATAAGGTCCGAAATTTGCCTTGTATTTTCGGCAAAAATAAGTGAAAGTTTTCGCCGAAAATATTAGTTAAAATCACTGCCGGTTTTCAAATATTTTCACCGAAAACATGAATACATTTTCGCCGAAAATATGAAACAGGGATGTTTGGAAAACTCGGTGAAATTTCAAAGGGCGAATTCGCCGAAATTAGGGGTGCATTTTCGTCGAAAATTTTGAACTGCACGATTGAAAATATTTTCGCAAATCCGGCAAACTTCAGAAAATCACAATTAAATCCCAAAAATCGGAACAACCTCAATCAACTTGCAAACAACACTACGACACACAGACTACACACAAAAAATAAAAACACAAACAAACTGACACTTTTGGCTCCCCCGAACCAACTCTAAAACACTAAGTTCGACATAAATCAAAAACGGACTCCAGCCGTGGGTTGTCTCCCACGAAGCGCTCTTTTATTAACGTCCTTGACCTGGACGATACCTGGACGGTATTAGGAGACATCCCAACTCAGATTCTCCTTAATGCTAGCATCGGAGTTCATAAGGTAGAGCTTCAGGGTTTCTCCGGTGAGCATGAATTTCTTCCCGTTCGCGTGTAGGAGCTTGGTACGTCCGTCGGGAAGATGGTCAATGATCTTGAATGGTCCGAACAGTTCTGTCAAAGGATCGTCTTCCACAAGGAAGACAGTGGATGGAATGAGAACGATCGGCTCCTTCTTTACTTTAATCTCCGGCTTGATATCACCAGGATCGGTGATCGTCAGTATTTCCTTGGGAGATGCTTTTGGCTTCTCCCTCCATACTTGTTCCGGCGCCGGTTTCTCGGAACGAATTGGTGGTGAAGTTGGCTCGGTGGAAGGTGGCAGAGCTTTTGGTCTCCAAACCATTTGATTTTGCTTCTTCTTATGATTCTTCCTCCTTGACTTGCCAGACTCCTTACTTGGTGGTTTAGAAGAGGCTAGCAGTTCCTTCTTCTTTTGCGGTTTCTGAACCGCAGCTTGTGGCTTCTTCTTCATAACCTGTTTAATGTCTGCAGCAACAACTGATCTAGACACACTAGAAGAGACATCAGTGACGGAGTTGACCGGAGTCAACTCCACAGTTTCAACAGCTAAACAATGGAATTCTTCATTCTTAGGGTTATATTTCATTCCGTCTTTAAGGCGAAATGTTATCATTTCCTTACCGACCCTCAAAGTTAAAGAACCATTTGGGACGTTAATATTCATTCCAGTAGTAGCCATGAAAGGTCGTCCTATGAAAATGGTAGAATCATCCTCACTAGTGTCAATGATAACAAAGTCAGTTAAGAACATGAACGGCCCACATTTAGTAACAACGTCTTTAATCTCTCCCTTAGGGGTTTTAAGCGATCTATAAGCAAAGACAAGTTGCATACTAGGCGGTTCAAGTTCTCCTAGGTTCAATTTTTCATATAGACTCACAGGCATAACATTAACAGATGCGCCAAGATCAACCAAACAACGCTCTATCTCAACATCATTAATGACAAGAGGTAGAGTGAAAGAACCAGAATCAGAACACTTAGCTGGATATGGAGAGGAAGGTTTCTTGCTACGAATGTCAAGATATCCTTCTTTGTTCCCCTTCATACCAGTCTCGATCCTTGCATTTGGCAGCAGTGCTCTTGGAAACGGAGGCTTCACGACGTACGGTGCAAGAGGAGGTTCATCCTCCTTAGGCGCCGGTTTCTGTTCTTCCTCTTCCTCTTGAGATTCAGCGATCCTGCGCAAAACAGAACAAGCATCAGCAGATAAACTTGTAAATTTTCGAGCGGTTACCATCTTGGCTTGCTCTTTTCTTGGATTCGGCTCTGTCTGGCTCGGAATTTGGCCAAATGGTCGACCGGATGCCAGCATGCTCGAGATGTTGTTCACAGCTTGCTCAATTCTTTGGTCGGCGGCCATCTGTTCTTGATTAAGAAGAGCTTGAGTTAAATTGACTGTCATGATCATCGAGTCTGGTGATGATCTGGCTAAGCTTCCTGTCCAGGTCACTAACGTTGTTTTCTCTCTGATGTTGCTGCCCTGGATAGGTGTTATTCAAGTATTGGTTCTGGCGGTTGCCAGGTGCAGTTCCATAGTTGCCCGGATTTCGATGCGGCGGTGGTAGACACCTGCGGCGGATGGTTAGGTTTCTGATCCTGAGCTGGACCAGCTGGGCGGTTATTCTGGTTCTGGTTATGGTTGGCGCCATTATTGTAGGGAGGTCTGTCTTGATAGTTCCCTTGCTGCCTGAAGTTGCGGTAGCCAGCATAACCATTCTGATTATTAACGAAGCCTTGTTGAATGAAATTTACCTTTTCGGCTGATGTGAACCGCTGCAACCGTGGGCAGACGACCCTTGAACACCGCAAGTTGGAACGTGCAACGAGGTAGAAACCTTCGGGAACGGGGCGGAATAGTACTTTGACCCGTCGGCTATATAACAGCCGGGAACCAGAAGTGTCCAGTCGAAGACGCCACGCCAAGAGATGGATGCTCTTGATGATAAGTCAATCCTTCAGTATCGCGTCATGCAGATACAATAAGGGTTTTAGAACAGAGTTCTTTCAAAGGGGGTTTATTTCAGAAAAGTCTGAGTACAAAGGGAGGCCGGCGGCCTCTATATATAGGTGAGGGAACAAGCTCTCCTCCCTAAACACTACTACTAAATAATAATAAATAAAGAGTCCTATTCCTAAATAGTCTCATAAATCCCCTAAATAATCCTACTAAAAAGGAATAAACATAAAATAATAATAGTTGTAGTCTTTAAAGCAGAATAAAAGACCTAAATTAGGTCAAAAACCCTAATCCGGTCGGTACTGGCTGCTCGGGCCGGTTGGGCGCGTTGGTGGCGGACGCGGGCTTCGGCTTCGGGCGGGTCAGTGACTGGACTTCTTGTCCAGAAGATTGTTCTTCATGGTCGGCTCCTTGGAATTCCTCTGATCGGACCGGTTGCCAATTTAGGGTTCGGAGCTTCTCTCTCCTTGGGCTTTCTTCCTTTCTGCTTGGGCCTTCTTCTTTAAGCTTCAGGTAGGCCTCCAAGTAGCTTCGGACGTAGCCCTCCGAGGTTAGCCCAAGTGTCATGCTTTGGGGCCACGGACTCCACTTCTTCTCAGGGCTCGGCTCAGGGTCAATCTTTGACAACTCCTCTTCGGGCCAAGGGTTCTTGCTCTCTCTTCCTTCTGTACTCCAGGAATGCTTCTAGAGGGTCACTCAAAGAATCGGCTTCTTCCTCAGGGCTCCTAGAGGTCAGGCTAGGGGCAGGCTGAAGCTTTTCTTGGTGCTAGGGCTCATACCCTCGGCCAACAGCATGGCTTGGGACAGCATTCCATTCCTTGGAGTCTTTCTACCTGCAAGTGAAGGATTTAGTCGATATTTCTTGTCATACATTGGTTTTAGGGCTCGTGGACGGCCTTCCCTTGGATTCATTCGCTTCTTAAGAGGCCATAGGGTCTTGTCTCGGACAGGTGACCCTGTGGTGTGTAGAAGTACCGATTGGCTTCGGGGCAGCATTGTTGGATCATGTCATCCCCCTCTTCTTGCCTTGGATTTGTCCCCAAATCCATCTCGGGTCCTTTCCTAACACTCATCATCCTTTCCAATCTTTAGCACCATCATCCTTAGACCGAGGAGTCTCACTTGAATCAGTAACGGACCAAGGCTCGGGGCCTTCAGTGCTCTCTTCTTCAGTCTCCATAACTTCCTCCCCTGAAAAACTATCAATAATAATGTTAAGGCTCGGAGAGGTAGCGGGTGAGAGCTCCTTACTTATCTCCACATCCCGATCAGCATCCGGATCGTCCTCGCTCGGGGTAGCTCTTAAAACTCGTCGGGAGGGATTCTCCCATGGAACCAGTGGTGAAGCGTCGAGCCGGAGCACGGGGGTGCTGGGGGTGCCGGAGGTAAGCCAGGGCACGTCGGGCCAGGTGGTGGCGCCGGCTATTGGGGACGCGACGGCGGGCAGTGTTGAGCGCGGCGGCGGCGGGCAGTGGGGATCCGGCGGAGGCGGCGGGCTGGAAGTAGGGCGGTGGCGGGAAGTGATGCGGCGGCGGCAGGCGGTGATGCGGTGACGGGCGGTGGAGGGCCGGCGGCGGGTAGTAGAAATCTGATGGGGCGAGCAGTGGGGGTGCCGGCGGCGGCGGGCGCATTGGAACTGGTCAGGGGCGCCAGCGGGGGTTGGGGCCGAGTGCTGGGGCACTGGGGCCTGTGGAGCAGCGCCGGGGCTGGAACTGAGCACTGGGGTGCTGGGCCTGGTGGGGTAGCGCCTGGGCTGGGGCCGAGTGCTGGGGCACTGGGGCCTGGGGCAGGGCCGAGCGCTGGGGCGCTAGAGCCTGGGGTAGGGCCGAGGCTGGGGCGCTAGGGCCTGGGGCAGTGCCGATGCTGGGGCGAGCGTGGGGCGCTAAAGGCCTGGGGTAGTGCGAGACTGGGGCCGAGCGCTGGTGCTAGGGCCGGGGTCAGGGCAGTGCCTGGGCTAAGGCCGGGGCAGGGGCACGAGCAGGTCGGGGCTGAGGCTGGGGTGATGCGGGGCTGAGGCCGGGGCAGGGCCGGGGCTGAGGCTGGAGTAGGGCCGGGGCTGCGTGGGCTGAGGCCGGGGCGCGGGTGCTAGGGTTTTAAAAGTGAACCCTGCAAACTTTTCAAGCCCTTCGGGCTGAACTTCTTCTCCTTCTTCTGACTCCTCTTCTTCTTCCTTCTTCTCCTCTTCTTCATCGTCCGTCTCGATTCCTCCTTCTCTTACTACCATCGTCCGTTGGTTAGGGCAATCCCTTGAGATGTGTCCTCTACCTTGACACTTAAAACATACAATTCCACTAGGACGTGGGTTAGAATTCTGAACCGTAGAAGTAGGTTGGACAGATGTTACCGGAGGTGCCGAACCCCTAGGGTTAGGGTTTGGCCGTGAGCTAGAGCCTCGGGGCTGTTCGGTCTTCCATGAGGCTTGGCTAGTAGTCGAGCCTCCTCTCCACGGGGCACTGGCGGATCTTGTCGTGTAACCCTCTTCAATTCTCTCTCCACGCGGTTAGCTAGGGCTTTGAGCTCCTCGTAGTCAGCATAGTTGAGTATGTTGACTTGATACATGATCTCGGGGCGTAGCCCACCTACAAACCGGGCTATCTTCGCTTCGGGTTCTTCTCGGAGGTCAAGTCGGGCTACCAACATCTCGATCTCCTTGGTATATTGCTCCACGGACATGGTGCATTGTTTTAAGTTCCGGAGGGATGTGTGTAGGTCTCGAGTATAAGTACTCAGAACAAACTTCTTCCTCATGATCCGCTTGAGGTCTCTCCACGACTCGACGCGATCTTCTTCATCCCTTTGAATCCTGCCCTTGTATTGGCTCCACCAAAGAGCAGCATAGTCAGTGAATTCAAGGGTGGCGAGAATTACCTTCTTACGTTCGGAGTAGTGGTGGCACTCGAGGAAATCGTCCATACTTCTCTCCCAATCTAGGTACTCGTAGGCATTGTATTTGCCAGCAAACTTTGGCACGGTGAGCTTGAGGTTGCTCAAGTCATAGTCAATCTCCTGAGCTAGTCGTCGGGCTCTTCTGTTCGGGTCTTCAGGGCTGTCCTCTCAGTGCCTGTCTCGTCCTCTCTCGGCTTGAAGCTGAGCTAGGGCTTCGTGGACGGTAGCCATGGTAGCTCAAAGGTCCCGAATGTTGCCTTCTATATTGGCTAGTCTCTCGTCTGCCATAGTTAGTACTATCGAACGGAAGCAATTTTCTATCCCCTCTTCTTAGAAACAAACTTACAATGAAAGGAAATAACGTGGCAAGGTGACCTTGCTTTCTTTTCTTTTTCTTTTCTTATAACTCGAAACTAAAATTGAAATAGAAGGGAGATTTTCGAATCAATTTTCTAACGAAAGCAATAAAAGGATATGAATCCAGGAGAACCTGGAGACTGGGATAGATGTGGTCCGTGTGTTTGAACCGTGCTCTGATACCAACTGATGTGAACCGCTGCAACCGTGGGTAGACGACCCTTGAACACGCAAGTTGGAACGTGCAACGAGGTAGAAACCTTCGGAAACCGGGGCAGAATAGTACTTGACCCGTCGGCTATATAACAGCCGGGAACCAGAAGTGTCCAGTCGAAGATGCCACGACAAGAGATGGATGCTCTTGATGATAAGTCAATCCTTCAGTATCGCGTCATGCAGATACAATAAGGGTTTCAGAACAGAGTTCTTTCAAAGGGGGTTTATTTCATAAAAGTCTGAGTACAAAGGGAGGTCGGCGGCCACTACAAAAAAAAGGCTCTTTCGTGTCGCTTGAAGGGGAAGAATTTAGCGTCGGTCGATTAGAAACCGACGCTAAACCCTTGACTCGCGTTTGACCAAGGGTTTAGCGTCGGTCGCTTATCGACCGACGCTAAAACATGTCGGTAACCGACGCTAAATTTGGTTTTTGGTCGAAAACGAAGCCAACCAGCTTTAGCGTCGGTTACCAACATGTTTTAGCGTCGGTTACCGACCGACGCTAAATCATGTATATATTTAAACCTCTCAGCCGCCACCCTAACCCTAATCTCATCTCTCTCAGCCTTCTTCTTCCTCCTCCACCCTTCTTCTTCCTCTTCCATTTTCTTCCTTCTTCCTCCTCCATTTTCTTCCTTCTTCCTCCTCCAGCCTTCTTCTTCCTCTTCCATTTTTCTGACCTTCATTCTTCTTCTTCCTCCTCCAGCCTTCTTCTTCCTCTTCCCTTTTTCTGACCAGCCTTCCTCTTCTTCCTCTTCCTCTACTTCCTTTTCTAGATCTCCAGATCCACCTTCTTCCTCTTCTTCCTCTTCCTCTTCTTCCTCTTCTTCTCCTTTTCTCCGTCGTTGCTGCCATCGCCACCGCCGTCGCCACCATCGTCGCCGCTGCCGTCGTCGCCATCGTCGCCGCTGCCGTCGTCGCCACCGTCGCCCCTGCCGTCGCTGCCACCGTTGCCGCCGCCAGCACCAAAAAAAATGACCTAATAAATCTAAAAGCACCAAAAAAAGATGACATAATAAATTTAAGTGACCAAAAGGATGACCTAATAAATCTAAGTGACCAAGATGCATAACTGGAAAATGGAGTGACCAAATCTGAAAAGGAAAATATAAAATGAATATTAAAAACAAAAAAAATTGGGTTGGTCAGCGATTCATTTCGGTCAGCTCAATATTAGCGTCGGTCGTGGTTTTATATTAGCGTCGGTCGTGGAAGAACCGACGCTAAAATTTAGCGTCGCTACTTTTAGCGTCGCTTGTTGTAAGCGACGCTAAATAGTTTAGCGTCGGTCAATGACCGACGCTAAAGCGCGGTTTCGACCGACGCTAAACTCTCATTTTTTTGTAGTGGGCCTCTATATATAGGTGAGGGAACAAGCTCTCCTCCCTAAACACTACTTCTAAATAATAATAAAATAAAGAGTCCTATTCCTAAATAGTCTCATAAATCCCCTAAATAATCCTACTAAAAAGGAATAAACATAAAATAATAATAGTTGTAGTCTTTAAAGCAGAATAAAAGACCTAAATTAGGTCAAAAACCCTAATCCGGTCCGTTACAGCTGCTCGGGCCGGTTGGGCACGTGTGGCGGCCCGTGGGCTTGACCGGCCGAACGCCGGGCTGGACTCGGGTGGCGGACGCGGGCTTCGGCTTTGGGCGGGCTCAGTGACCGGACTTCTTGTCCAGAAGATATGTTCTTCATGGTCGGCTCCTTGGAATTCCTCTGATCGGACCGGTTGCCAATTTAGGGTTCGGAGCTTCTCTCTCCTTGGGCTTTCTTCCTTTCTGCTTGGGCCTTCTTCTTTAAGCTTCAGGTAGGCCTCCGAAGTAGCTTCGGACGTAGCCCTCCGAGGTTAGCCCAAGTGTCATGCTTTGGGGCCACGGACTCCACTTCTTCTCAGGGCTCGGCTCAGGGTCAATCTTTGACAACTCTCCTCTTCGGGCCAAGGGTTCTTGCTCTCTCTTCCTTCTGTACTCAGGAATGCTTCTAGAGGGTCACTCAAAGAATCGGCTTCTTCCTCAGGGCTCCTAGAGGTCAGGCTAGGGGCAGGCTGAAGCTTTTCTTCGGTGCTAGGGCTCATACCCTCGGCCAACAGCATGGCTTGGGACAGCATTCCATTCCTTGGAGTCTTTCTACCTGCAAGTGAAGGATTTAGTCGATATTTCTTGTCATACATTGGTTTTAGGGCTCGTGGACGGCCTTCCCTTGGATTCATTCGCTTCTTAAGAGGCCATAGGGTCTTGTCTCGGCCAGGTGACCTGGTGGTGTGTAGGAGTACCGATTGGCTTCGGGGCAGCATTGTTGGATCATGTCATCGCAGACCAGAATTCTGCCTTACCAAAATTCTGACAACGGCCTCCGTTATGTGCGCAAGCTCCACACCACTCACAATCGGCAACGTAGACAGAAGCTGCCGGTGGTTTGATTGGTGTGGTAGACTTCTTCAAATGCTTCTCTACTTCTGCCTTGATAGCTGCTTCAAGATCTATCTTGCTCCTAGATCCTTCAGATTGTCGTTCCCAGTTCCTTGACTTGGAAACACAGTTTGCGAAGTGAAGAAGAGAAGCTTCAGGTGTAAGTGTAGTGCAATCCCCTTCAGCTAGAGAATTGACTTACTTGGCAGATTCTTCTCGAAGTCCTCGAGCAAAGATTTCAGCTAACTGCCTCTGCTCGAATCCATGATGAGGGCAGTTGTAGAGAAGTTTTTGGAATCGATTCCAAGTATCATATAAGCTTTCTCCTTCTTTTTGGGAGAATCTGGCAATGCTGTCCTTGATGGCAGTTGTTCTGGCTGGAGGGAAATATTCTTCAACGAAGTCCTGAGCCAAAGTATCCCAATCAGTGTAGTAGCCAGGTGGTTTGCAGTAAGCCACCTCTTAGCAGCGCCTTTCAGAGAGAACGGGAAAGCTCTCAGACAACGAGTATTTTTGTCAAGGTTTCCGTTCTTGAAAGTGCTGTAGAGATCAAGGAAGTCTGCAAGATGAGTGCACGGATTGTCTAGGGGCATGCCTTCAAAATGTAGATCCCTAGAGATCATGGTCAAGAATGGAATCTTGATCTCATAGTCAGGATCTCCTTCAATGCGCGGAACAGCAATGGCAGATCGAACGCTAGTCACGCTCGGCTTGTTATAGTCTGCTAGACTCTTCTGTTCAGGTGGTCGTGGTGGTAGTTCTCCATTTGGTGGTGGTGGTGGTGGTAACTGATCGTCCATGGTAGGAGATGGAGGAGGTGAAAGTGATGCGGTGTATGACGCAGATGAAGATGACGGTGCAGGTGAAGATGGAGATGAGGAACTCTCCTTCAGTTCCTCGATCTTGATCGGAGTGACGGGTGGATTGGATCTGCCTCTCTTCAAAATATGTGATCTAGAGGTGGAGCAGAACTGCCTGGTCTTCTATACTCTTAGCCTGTTCGGTTTGAGAGCGAGTCCAAGGACGGTGAGGCATACACCTGTAAACCTACAGATAACAAAGACAAACAAAACCAGTGTAAAATCGAAGTGGATGGAAAGGTGAAAGATGGAAAATAGAAGAATAAATTTGCCAGTTCTTCTTTCAAACAATCAAAGAAGTCCCCGGCAACGGCGCCGATTTGGTGAAACATGTCGTTGTGATGCGTTCAACCAAATAAACTAACAAAGCTAACAAGCTAGGGTAGATCGTATTCCACGGGCCTTCTATGATTGACTACTCCAAAAACTAGCAATTTATTCGGATGCAAACAAGTTGTGCGTGGTGTGAGTTCCACGACTTCTAATTCTAAGAAATGTAGAGAAATTCAAAAATTAAACTAAAGCAGATTGGAAATTAGGGTTGAAAACAAAGATGACAGACGAACTTAGACTTTGAATCCTCCTTCATTCCCCAGAGCATTGGCAATCAACAGATCAGCGGATTTCGATTCTCATTCAATCAATTACTAAGACACCACCATAACTCCTTACCCTTAGGTTTAAGACCGGCGAACGTTCGCTCTATCCGTTCTAGCTACCAAGATTAATTAGTCGCCCGGGTACGGTCGCCTCTCGCAACGACTTAACTTAACTGGTGCAATTACTAACGATTTATGAGTTACTCTTGCAGTGGATTAACCCTAATCGGTTCCTACGAAAGGCACGCTCCAATTATAAGGTTAATTGTTCAATTCGATGTTCTAAAGTAAGGCGAGCGTTCGCTTCTATCCTTAGCTTAACAAGAATCTAATCTAGGTGATCAATCCAGACAAGAAACATGAACATTGAAGAACAAATCAAACATGAAAGAGAAACTGATTGAATTTCGAATCTAATCGCCGCCGATCCGTGACCGCTTTAAAGCCCTGGGTCACTTAGGGTTCACTAGTCTAGCTCTAACGAGTTTAGCTACTCATGTTTATCACAAAAGAATCAAAGATAAAGAAAGAGTTCATCATCCAGAGGGAGAACAGAAAAGAATCTAAAAACCTAATTTAGATGACTCTGACAGACTTCGATCTTCGGTAAACTGCACTCCTAGCTCCGAGTCTCCGAGGTGGAATGGATGGCGTCACAATCTCTTTCTGGCTCTTCGAACTCTAACTCTTCGCTCCAGAACTTCAGAGAATTCTTGGAATTGTGAATATGAAAGTATGTTATGATGTATCTTATTTGGGCCGCCGGTTAAGTATTTATACTTAACCCTAATACCCGCCGAATCAGCTTAATATTTTCGCCGAAAATCTTCAGGAATTTTTGGCGAAAATTCCTTCATAAATGGCTGGTGTCCGGCTGTTTCTCTCCTGTGATTTTCGGACTGATGGTTCTCGGCGAAAACTTTGGGTTTTCGCCGAAAACTTCCTTGACTGAGCATCAGTGGATTTTTCCTTGCATTTTCGTCAAAAACCATGGGTTCTTTTCGCCGAAAATGTCATGTAAACGGGCAGACTTTTGGTTTGACTTGATTGGCTCCTTTGTTCGATTCCGGTGCAATTCCTCGAGGTTCCAACACCTTAGAGACGTCCTTGGCTACTTTATTTGATGGCAAAAACCTGTGCTAACATAAAAACACTAGAAAACCATCAAATAGACCCGAAACGGCCAAGGTAACACAAATGGCACGAGATAGGGCAATCAGTTGAATATTCGTCATTCTACCCTAAAAACCATGTCTTAAGCAAGGAAATGTCGCTTAAATGAGGTTGATAATCACATCAAATCGAGTGTCATCACCGTTATTTGAAACAGACAACGACCGTTAAAGCATGTATAATGCCCGTTACACAAAACAAGACAACAACTGTTATATTACATGTAATGCCCGTTATGCTCCTAAGTTTTGCAGAAATATCAGTTACCTCGATGGAACCTTAGTGACATTGATTTCAATGTCCCGCTTACCCGAACTCGAGTCTCAGACCATCCGGTTGGGTGAGGATGTTACAACTCTCCACAACTTCAAAGGATTTCGTACCAGTCAAAACTCATCTCATCTCATCAAATGCAGGGCAAAATTGCAGCAGAAACGCAGCAGCTAAACACCACATTCTAACCTGAAAATGAACATCAACATTCCTAGCAATCCACAATTCCAAAGACCGTTTCTAACCTTGCTACAACTTCCAACCAACCACATTTCGTCCTCGAGACACCACTTAACACACTTTTCTCAAAACGCAAGAATTACTACAAAAAGGTGCAGCATTCCTCTCTAACTCAAACTCAACGACATTCCAACCCTACTCCCTTATCCAACAATCCAACAAACAACACAACCCCACCGTTGTTCCACACTATTAAGAACTTGCTTCAAACTCAAGACACTCACAAGCTAAACAATTTAGTCTTCCAAGAAAAATATAACAAAAAGGCAAACATCACTGACATAGTTACTTGCAACAGAGACTTCAACCAACAACTTGTAACTACTCACTCTTAAACATCATTCCACCTTATATCCCTTTCCTTACTTCCCAAGCCACAACACAATGTCATTTCTTTCCCCAGTAAAGAAGCCTTCTACCACACCCAAATACTAAACTATACCTCACAAACCACAAAAGCACTACAACCACGCAAACAAGCTACTCCAACCAAACCCACACGTTGCAACAAAACACAACAACACTTAGTACCTTGAGTCCAAACACCAACTCAAACCCCAAAACTCAGCTCCAACTCCTTAAGCAACTTCTCATTTCAAAACTTCATCCCCAACTTTGAGATAAACTCTTCCAACACACCAACACACATCTAGCAACTCAATAACCAACACCACAACTAAACCAACAAAGCACAAATGCAAAACAACCCAACTAGCAAGTAAGATCGACAACACAACCAAACCTTTAGCATCACACTCTCCACCTTACCATACTCCCAAGTGTACCTCACACAAATTTCATAATCCTACCAATGGCCATTTCACCTTCCGGGCTCCTCCAACTCACCTTAAGATCTGGAGCTTGCTTAATACCCAAGACATGATTCTGGCTACACCTAACCTCTACATCCTAATGAACCCTTGACAACTTCAAAAGAAATCCAAACTTCCATCAACCTCCTTCCTTAAAGCAATGAGCTAAGCAAATAACCACTAATCATCCTTCTTGCATCTCCATTCCATAAAACTCCTCAACAAACTAGCTCGTTCCAGCGTAAAGCATCACTACAATGATAAGCTCCTTCGGTAACTTCACCCGACAGATTTTCCTAACAATAGTTCCTTCTAACCCGACAAAAACCTAAGACTTCCATAACCCGTTCTGATCCTTAACTCCTCTCCACACGGGTGGTGTCTCCACAACCTCAGGGAGAACACCTCTCCTCCGTTCCACATAAGAATCCCCCAACTTGTAAAGAAGCGTCATTAATTAAAACTCAAACACCTCCATCCAATTACCACTTTTAATCTCATTATGAACCCTCAAAATCCCCTTCTCTACAATGTACAAACTAGGGGTGGAAATTGGGAGGGAATTGGGAGCCCATTCCCATATTTCCAAAATCCCAATTCCTAATTCCCAAATTAGGGATCCCATTCCCAATCCCAAATTTAATTTGGGAATTTTTATTCGGGAATGGGAATTCTAATTTGGGAATCGGGATCCCAAATTCCCAAATTCTTGAGTTGAAACCAAAAAAATAAAAAACAACAATAAACCATAACAATTGTTCATCATCCTCCATAATCAAAACTCAAAGGATGATATCTAATTCACTCTGCCTTCTTACTCAACAATAAAATCCTCCATAATCAAAAGATGTCTTGTTCATCAGAACAACAATAAAATCTCTTCATTCATACTACTTAACTCCACCTTCTTACAACCTCACAGGAATGCAAGATGACTCTGACTACATGAACAGAGTTCTGCAGTTTCAGTGTCTGCATATTCTCCCACTTCATCTTCGTAAGCATCCATAGTCCAACTATATGCATATGCAATATTCCACAATTACCCTTTGGCTTTTTCTTTTGATTATATATGCAAATCCAATTCCTTAACTGCCGCAATCTCCTGAAGGGAACATGACATAGTTCATCAGATCTTGATCATGTCCTGCTTCAAACCCTTTGATTTCATCAGTTACATTCACCATCATTCTTACCTTCTTTAGTCTTATCCATAACATGATCAACTCCCACATCCATTTATAATTCCCGCCAATCAATATTGATACACCCAATGGAAACTAAACCATTCCCAAATATCAAAAGAAAAATGATTGTGATCACATGTTCCACAACTTGGTATCACCACCATTCACATTCTAAAGAAAAATTTTTGATCCAGTAGCTTAACCATACAAGTTATAAGAAAGAAAAATAAAAACAGATGAAACCAACTACCACCCTTGTTCAATTTAAACTCAAGACATAAGATGAAGGGTTATTATTTCTAAAATACTTGAACTTTGGCGATTTATTTTTAAAATGCACTAAGTTTGAAAAACCCCAAATCTATCCCAAACTTAATGTCGTTAGTCCTTGTTTGTAAAATTTTAAACATTCTGAACCAAGTGGCTAACTGAATTAATTCTTAAGTTTTCTGTCTTTTAAAACTAGTAACTCAAGTTTGTCCAAATTACATTTTGGACCCTATTAAATCCCCTTCTTTTCAAATCCATCCCTGAAGCTCTTCCACCGTTCCCAAATCTCACGATGGAGCTCTGAACCCCAATCTCCCTCCATCGCCGCTGTCGCCTGAGCTCTCAAGGTCATCCACTTTTCTCCCGATTGCCTCGCAGCTCTTGCCACTCCTTCGTCTGAAAGCACATAGCTTCTCTTAATCGGAACGTAGTAAATCCCTAAGCAGTTCCTGAAGTAGGTTTCCGGGAGTCCGATTGGGAGACGGGGGCGACAATCGGCGATGAAGCTCATGTGGTAGAGAAGTCGTCGTTTAGTGGTTCATCGGATCTAATCAGAGTGACCCGTATGAAAGCAGAGGTCAAAATGAAGGACGATGTCGTATTGATTTCCCTAACCCAAATCTTCATCCTCTCGATGTTCTTCGGCGTTATTAGAAAAGTGGATCTGACTTTATCGGTGAGGTCCTTGAACTTCATAGGACCTGCATCGAAATCCCACAAATCAATTGCAGATCTAGATAAGCCGTTCGAATCAATTCCGATCGTGAGATGACAACAGAACAGTAGTGGGTCTGTTACTGTTATTACGAAAACTGAACAGAGCAGCCCAAAATTTCACAATGTGTTGGAATCCCATCCCGTCGGAGACGACATGGGCGAATTCGCTGCCGATGCATAGACCTCTCCTGATAGTGAGTGGAACAGAGGAGTTAGGGGAATCGTAAGCGAGGTGGGGAGGTGAGGCGGAGGAGGGGAGACAAGGCGGCCACCGAGAGGGAAGAAGCGGTGGAGGGCGGCGGAGAGGAAGAGGTTGAGGTCCGGGAGGATTGTTTTGATGAAGTGATTGGTTGGTGAGGGAAATCCTAGAAGAAGAGGCGCTGCATCGGACGACATAGTAGCCATGGGTAGTCGAGGAAGTGAGGCGGAGGTTGATGGCGGACGGTGGCGCCTCCACCGCCGTCGGTGAGATTTGGGAACGGCTTCAGGGATGGATTTGAAAGGAAGGAGATTTAAGAGGGTCCAAACTGCAATTTGGACAAATTTGAGTTACTAGTTTTAGAAGACAGAAAACTTAAAAGTTATTTCCGTTAGCCACTTGGTTCAGAATGTTTAAAATTTTACAAACAAGGACTAACGGCGTTAAGTCTGGGATAGATTTGGGGTTTTTCAAACTTAGTGCATTCTAAAAATAAATCGCCAAAGTTCGAGTATTTTAGAAATAATAACCCGATGATGAATCAACGAAAGAACTTAGTAACTTGTAGATACATTACTGACAATGACTAGATTAGTACAGACAAGAGATCAGCAACTTTGAGTAATCCAGTGAAAGATGATTGGAGATGATGAAGTGGAACTAAGGTAATTTCCAAGTTAACAGGAGAAATTGGAACACTTGAAAATCTCCAAGTGTTCCATGCGAGGAATAGGTACAACACTATGTAATAACAAATACCCTCCATTTTCATTTAATCAGTTACGAGAACAACAATATAGAAAGGAATTACCTCGTAGAAACTCAACTGCTTCATCCAGCACAAGGTTTAACAACTGATCGTATCCTTTCACCATTTTCGTAACTAAAATAAAAGAAAAAAGTCATTAGTAATTCTGATAAATCTACCAAGCAATCTCTTGCTAGATCATCTCTGGAAAAGAGGATGTAAAAGGATGCACTATGCAACATTATGCAATATGCAGATAGCAAAGAACTCTCAATAATGATGACTGTCGTATTGTCTTTCTAGGTCAGATTTGAACCAAACCAAATAGATTCTGATGAAAGGAATGTTGAAGTATTCATGTCTACAACAACATACCATAAACTACACAAAAAACCTTAAGTAGCCACATCAATCACCTTGTCTCCGCAATAAAGCAAAGTTGTCATCTTCTTCACTTCTCTCCTCTTGTAAGAACAATCTCTCTCTCTCTCTCTATGATTCTTCTTCCTCCTCTTCGTTCCCAGCTGAGCTAAGAGTTTGAAACACCAGCACAATCAATCAATCCCCATTTCATCCTTCATTTCTGCTCCATTTCTCCCATGTCCGCCAGGTGTTTGTGATAATGCCTGACTGAAGCTGCTCTATTTTCTTCTTCACTCATAGTTTGTGCTTTTCGTTTCAGAATCTAAGTTTAGCTTTACACATTATGATGAGAGAAGAAAACCAATTGTAGAGCAGCAAGCTGAGAGCAGGAGGACGATCGAAGTTTGCCAATCAAAACTAATAGCCGAACAGGCTACATATCAAGTACCGACCCTGATAACCGATTATTGCTATCTGACCTAGATATTACGATGTTGTGTCGGCCGGTGGTTAGGTTAGGAGGATTGTGTGGATCGTTGTGGTGGTCGGTTCCCGGTGGTTAGGTCAGGAGGATTACAAGGGGATAACGAATGACAACAAGCAGAGTTCAAACGTTCAAACAAAATCTCAGATGCCATACCTAAAAGGAGAAGAATTCGGCGAAAACTTCTAAACTTTTCGCCAAAATTTTTGGGAAGAAGACAGCTGAAGAAAACTCGTCGTGGTTTTGGAAAATGATTTCAAAGGACTTTTCGCCGAAAAGTTGAGCCTAATCCGGGTCAGAATTGGCAAAGTTCTTATATAAGCAACCTTTCATCCCCAATTGAAGATATTCCAAATTTTAGACTTCTAGAGCTGATAGAGAGAGTTTAGAGCGATTCTTGGAGTTCCCAAAAAGATCCTGACACCATCTTTCCATCCTGAAGTGCTCGGAGCTAGGAGTGTAGATTTCTTGAGTTTGAAGCTTGGCCGGAGTCATCGCAATTAGGTTTTACAATTCTTCTTTGTTCTTCCTTGTTAAGATGAACTCCTTTATTATTTTTGAATCTCTTGATTTGAACATGAGTAGCTAAACTTGTTAAGCTTAGATTAGATGAACCCTAAGTGACACGGGGCTTTAAAGCGGTCACAGATCGGTGGTAATTAGATCTTAATTCAGACAGTTTCTTATTCATAATTGGTTTGTTCTTAATTCTTATTTCTTTTCTAGCTTGATCACCTAGATTAGAGTCTTGTTAAAATAAGGATAGTTGGCGAACGTCCGCCTTGTTCTAGAACCTCAAATCAATTAATTAACCTATTCAACAGAGTGTGCCTTTCCTAGGAACCTTTTAGGGTTAGTCCGCTTCTAGAATAACTCACTAAAATCAATCATGTGCACCAGTTAGTTATCCGTTGCAGAAGTGAACGCACAAACGGTTAATTCATCTTGGTAGTTAGATCCGATAGAGCGAACGTTCGCGGACTTAAACCTAAGGGTATGGAGTTATGGCGGTTTCTAAGAACTTAATGAATTAGGATTGAAAGTCGTCGGTTTTGTGATCGCCAATGTCTTGGTAATCTTAGGGGGATTCGAGTATAAGCTTTCGTCTGTCATTCGTTAATCAACCTTAATCAATCAATCTTTCTTAATTTCAATTTCAATTTCTTTTGCTTATTAGCTAGAAGTCGTGGAACTCACACCACGCAACTTGTTTAAACTCTGAATTCTTGCTTACTTCTTTAAGTAAATAATTGGAAGAGACCTTTGGAATTCGATCTATCTTACTTTTGGTAGGGTAATATTTGACCATTGTTTTTACAGCTATCAAATTGGCGCCATTGCTGGGAACTCTTCTTAATTGTTTGAAAGAAGAGTTGGCATTTATGATGTGACTTTATTTAGTGCATTTTGAGCCTATGATTGACCTATGAAATGCCCGTGTTTGATCGTGAGATGCCATGCTCTGTAGGCTTTTATTGATTGCGCAAAGTGTCCATTTGTTGTTCGGTTGCCACTTTGGAGCCAAATTCGTGGTCTATTGGTGTTACCTTTGTGCATTTTCAGGTTATTGCATCGAAGTACGGATGACAAGGATTCCATAGGACCAAACGGAAGCCGAATCGGAGCTCGGATGAGGGAGAAATGAGCGAAGCAAAATTGCGGTTTGTGCAGATTTTAGGGTACACGACGTGTATGCCCATCAGAATCCTATTTAAAGACGATTTTTGGGGATTCTACTACTATTCTTTGATCTCTCTTGAACCCCAAACACATACCTACGACCCCATAAACCCTAGGACTCATTTCTGGAGCTAAGTGGAGCTAATTGGAGCAATTGGAGCTTGGATTGAAGTCAATAAACCTTGGGAGAGGAGCTTACAAGTGGAGATTTGAAGATTGATTCAAGGATCCACTCCATGGTGTTCTTGGTGATCAACTTCCCTTCTCTTTTCCTTACTCCCTTGGCCATGTGTGGCTAAGTTTCTAGGGTTCATCTTGGATGGGTAGATTAGTTGTGCTATGATAGAGGGATGATTGTATAGAACTTGCCATGATTGATCTTGGTTGTATGAGGATGATTCCTAGACTTGTTCTTAATGCCATTTTATGCCATGTTTGCTTGATTTGGTCCATTCAATGTGATTTGATGCATGAGAGTGCTTGGATTGCATAGATTGTAGGTCTAGGGATTGAAGTGAGTGTGTTCTAAGAGATTAGATCATCTTGTTTCAACCATTTTCACTTGATTTCTCTCTTGGGCATTTTATCGAACACTTGGTGTGCATGTGGATTTTCATTCAATTGAGTTTGAAAAGTCTTCTTGGTGAATCTCTTAGTGTTAGGGCATTGATATGAGAGTGTTGTGCCTAGCCTTGTGGTCATAGAGTCTTAAGAGAGGGTCTTGTGTCTTGGCATTTCCTCAAACACTTAGAATGCATCCTTTTTCACTTAGCTTGAGAGCGAGAGCCTAAGTTGAGTGGTATTAGGATAGGGATTTGGTGCTACGAGAGTGCATTGAGTCTATAGAAGTGAAATGCATGGTCATTCGAATGCAAACTCGATCTTGATTGGCTTGTTTGTTCAATTAGTCCTCTTGAGCATGATGAAACTACCCACCAAGAGAGCCCCCTTTGTCTTTGATTTGAACAACCTTTCTCTCTTGCTTAATCTTTGTTAGTATTGCATTTCTTTGCCTTTGTTTCTGAATTTCTCAATCAAACCAAACCAATTTCAAATGTCTAGACCGTCTATGAGAAGTGTGAGTATTGGTTTATGAGAGGACCCCGTGGAATACAACCTTGGTAAAATCTTTTTATCAAGTTTTTGGCGCCGTTGCCGGGGACTCTCTCATTCCTTTGAAAGCACTTAGTAGTGGACCGATCTATTCACTTCCTTCTGTTTTACTTTTGCCTCCTTGTTACGTGTTGTTTGACTTGTTATCACACATTGTCGTATTATGTTGGTATTTGTTGTTTGATTTGTGTGTAGGAACCGTGCACTAGTGCATGAGGCGGATCACCCGTCTTCAAGCACGACTCCAAGGCATCAAGGCCGTGATTGAACCACCAACTCGTTCTCTTCCTCACTTAATTCATAGCACCACACGCAACAACATGTCTCACCATGAGGATGAAGATAACCACTCGGAGCATTCACATCACACTAATGAAGACGATCAATCGCAAAGGGGTGCAAGGCGCACACTAGCTGATTATGCTCGCCCAACCCTTGAAGGGGTAGCCTCGAGCATTGTGCGAAGACCGGTAAATGTAAGGAACTCCGAGTTGAAGACTAATATGATTCAGATGGTACAGAACGGAGTGGTGTTCAACGGTATAGATGGAGAGTGCCCGTCTAGACACTTGAAGGACTTCCTAGAGATATGCGATACAGTGAAGAATGATCAAGTTCACCCGGATTGTGTGCGACTCCGACTTTTCCCCTTCTCCCTCAAAGGTAGAGCCAAGTCTTGGTTGGAGAACCAACCTAGTAGAACATTCACTACATGGGAGGGACTAGCCGAAGCCTTCCTCGAGGAGTTCTTTCCCCTTATATGACGGATGCAATCCGAGATCGTATCAACCACTTTACACAACACAATGGAGAGCTCTTCCATGAGACTTGGAATAGGTTCCAAGTCCTTCTTCGGTCTTGTCCTCATCACAACTTCGCCGAATGGAGTTTGGCGGATATCTTTGCTAGGTCCCTTGATTTTGAGAATACAAGGATGATCAACCAAGCCGTCGGAGGTGATCTAAGGATGCTCACTCCCGAAGATGCTCTAGAACTCTTTGCGGAGATGGCCAACAAGACAAGGAGTTGGTCTCGACAACAACCTCCAAGGTCCAAGTATGGGAGTGACACGACTCTAGAGCTATAAGTGTTGATGCACCAAAGGATTCGTCTAGCTATGGGAAGAAGCCTAAGTTATCGGGGCACCGAGATGAAGATGACCCTATGTTTGCGCTCCTCATGTCGAAGATTGATGCTATGGAATCTCAGGTAAGTAACCGAGTATGCCTAAGCATCCCTCTAAGGTTCCATCATCTCATGTGGGTAATCCCCCAGTGGCTTCAATATATTGCTGTGAATGTTGTGGGGGTCAGGGCCACGATGTCAGTGCTTGCCCTTCCGCCACTCCTGAGGCCAAGGCGACCACAATGAGGAGGTAAGCTTCGCACAAGGTCAAGGATTCCATGGTAATTTCAGCCCCCAAGGTATCAAGGTGCCTATAACCGACCTTGGAACCAAGGTGGTGGGTACAACAAGTCTAACCAAGGGTACCAAGGCCAAGGGAGTCAAGGTAGTGGTTATAACAAGGGTTACAACCAAGGAAATCAAGGAGGATTCCAAGGTTATAGAGGGTATCAAGGCAACTAATGGACTCAAGGAAGTAACCAAGACCAAGGTAGTCAATGGACTCAAGGAGGTACCCAAGGTCAAGGGAACCAAGGGGGAAATCAATGGAATCAAAGTGGACATCCAAATTAAGGTCCCCAAGGTCCTACCCCACCGGGAATGTACAATCATAGAGGTGATGGACCACCCGGATTCAACAAACCACCTCACAACAAAGAGGGCGGTTCTTCAATATCGCAAGAGGACACCAACGCGACAATGATTCAACTTATAAAAAATCAACAGGCTTCAATTGCAAATTTGGAGAATCAAATGGGTCATATTGCTAAAACACTCTCGGAGCAACCCTCGGGCACTCTACCTTCCAACACCGAGGTCAACCCCAAGGTTCCCGAGGAGCTTATGATGGTAACATTGAGGAGTGGTAAGCAAATCCAAGATGCCACACCTAAGGTGGTAAGTGCTCAAGATGATGATTTTGTTTTGGTGGAAGATGTTGACTCCGATGATGATACGGATAAGATTGAAGTTAAAGATAAAGGAGCCAAGGCTAATGAAGTTCCTAAGACTACCAATAAGGTTGGTACTCAAGAGGCTACAACGTGTGCTACTCCGCTCTCTCCTCCCGAACCGGTTGTGCCTCCGTACAAGCCTAAGCCACCTTACCCTTTTCGCTTGAAGCCGGATTCCATGGAGAAGGATTTCAAAAAGTTTGTTGAGCTTCTTGACAAGGTGCAATTTACAATGCCTTTTGGGGAAGCAATTACAAAGATGCCTCAATACGCAAAGTTCATGAAAGAGATCTTCACCAACAAATGCAAGCTTACGGATGTGACTTCGGCAAAGCTCAACAAACAATGCTCCGCCATTCTCTCTAAGAGGCCACCGGAAAAGCTTAAGGATCCAGGTAGCTTTACTATTCCTTGCACTATTGGTGAACATGCAATAAGTAGAGGTTTATCCGATTTGGGTGCTAGTATCAATGTTATGCCATATTGCATGTTTAAGAAGTTAGGCCTAGGGAAACTAAAACCAACTCAAATGAATGTTCAATTAGTGGATAAATCTGTGACATCCCCTCGTGGTATTGTCGAAGATGTGTTGGTTAAGGTTGGTGCTTTTGAATTCCTTATGGATTTTGTTATTCTAGATGCTATGGGTGGTACCGATGTGCCTTTGATTCTAGGACGACCCTTCTTAGCGACCTCTCGTGCTTTGATTGATGTCTATGGTGGTAGACTTACACTTAGAGTCGATAATGAATGCATGATCTTTAACCGTTCCGATGGCATGGAGTTCACTTTGTCTTATGCTAGGCACCATGATCCTAGGAGTCCAAATGATCTTGCTTCGGCTACTAATAGCACTAACCTTGTCTGTCATAGTCTTGCGGAGTTGTTTGCTCTTAGTGATGTGCAGGAGCAAAATGATGAAGTAAAGGATGCTCCAACTTTCGTGCTTCCAAAGACTCCACCTAAGGCTAAGAAGAAAGGTGTGGAGAAGCCACCCGAGAAGAGCAAGGAAGCCGCACCGATGGGTGAGACTAGCAAGACTAAGAAGCCACCCGATGAGAGAATTCACTCCAAGTGGTTTGGCCCCTTCTCCATTGCTCACACTTCATCATCCGGGAAATCCGAGCTCACACCTCCCGAAGTCGGTAAGGTTCAATTCAAGTTCCCTGTGCCATGCGAAGGTAATGACTTCGACTTCAAAGAGGTAATGAGTTGGGATGGTTTTACTTAGCTGGTCCCTGTGCTTCGTCGAGCTTAAGACGTTAACCAAGCGCTTCTCGGGAGGCCACCCGAGTGTTTTCTCGTTGTTTTTGCTTTGTTTTTGTGTGTTCTTGTTTACTTTTGAGTCCTTGAGGTTTAGAGGTGGTTCTTGGTCTGTGATGTTGTGGGAAGTTGATTTTGTTCGGGTCTAGGAACCTTTGGTGTTTGGGGTTGTTTGGTAAGTTTAGAAAAAATTACATTTTTTGTGAAGGGGACTACACGTCGTGTACTTTCTCAGCCAAATCTCCCTGCCCCCCAAACTTAGTTAGTTTTGACTTGGTTGTCCCACGTCGTGTAGTAATACACGTCGTGTACCCCATTTTAAGTACTTTTTCGGTTTGTGTCCTGGTTGGTTTTTGGTTTTTTTCTTGTTTCGGTTTGACTTGGTTTTGGTTCGCACTCGACCCAACCAGCCTACTCAGCCACTCACCCAACCAACCTTCTAACCGAAACCACTCACCTCACCCAACGACCCACTCACCCACCCGAACCACCCGACCTGTCCCACCCAACACTCACCCAGCCACCCACTCAACCCAACCCACTCTTCCCCCAACTCACCTCACCCGGACCACCCAACCGACCCAAACTTCCGGCCGCCACCTTCTCGTCATCTCTTCCAGCCGGCCCCCGCCGACCAGCTACTAACCCACCCCGCAGCCATTACCTCCCACCAGCAGCCACCGCGCCCCTTGCCAACACTCTTCCCAATCGCCGGCTTTCCACCCACCGCCAGCCTTCCCCTGCCGCCGCCTCGATTTCCAGCCTCTAGCAATCCCACCGATTTCCAGCCGCCGCACCAAGCTACTGCCCAGCACTAGTGTCGGTTTTTCCCTCCTCTCGTTTGAACCCAGCAACCAGGTTTTCATTTCATTTGCTCCATTTTGTTGGAGTTTTCCTCTTGCTAATTGATTTTGCTGTGAGGTTTTGGCTGGCGATGGGTTTTGTGTTTTGATGAGATTGGTTGGGATTAGTTTGGCTGCCTTGATTGGCTGATCAGCTTGGTTAATTTCATGGTGATTTGGTGTTGATCTTGGTTGATGTGAGGTGTAAGTTGTTGTGGTTGTTGGGCGGTTTGTTGTCATGGTTTGTTCTTGATTGATGTGCCATTTTCTCCATCAAGTGCGGTTTAGTTTGCTTGATTAAGTTGTTTAGGGTGGTTTGGCAGTCATCGTGTGAGCAGAGTTGGAGTTTGCCATTGCTTGTTTCATTGTTAAGCTAATTTTGGGGCAGTGGGGTTGATGGAGTGTGTTATTGCTTGTTTGCTTGATGAGGCTGTTTTGGTGCTGATTGTTTAAGATTACTGGCGAATGGTGGTTGACTTTTGTTATTTGGTTGGATTGATGAGCAGAGTTGGTTCGATTTCATTACTTGGATTCATTGTTGATCTGATTATGGGACAATTCATTGTTCATTACATGTTAATGCGGTCGATGGTCTGATCTTGTTTATTTGGTGGCTTGTTGATTGTTCATTGATTGTTCTTGCTGCGTTGGCAAGTGTGGTTTGGGGTGATGAGCATAGTGTGTTTATGCTTTCTATTTGGGCTTTCCAGGGCCACACCTCTATCTCAAGACTTTTGTTTTTCTGTTATTTCTGTTTGATTGTGATTGTGTGTGGTTGCTTTGTGTTCTTTTCTATTTTCTGTTTTGATCTGTACTATGGATTGATTAGTGCTATCGTGGATTACATTGTGCTTTACTTATGAACCTATGGATGTATGTGGTTGTGGCCTGTTTCCTCTTGTTTCTCCACAGGTACCCCTGATTCAGGTCCTCGCCTGAACAGGCTACTTGACTCGGTGTGTCATATCCGTCTTCTCTTCTTTGCCGCGTGGTATATTCGTTCCACCTTACCCTCTCTTTCTTGATCATTGAGGACAATGCTCATGCTAGTCGTAGGGGGAATTTGAGGTTTGGTGTGATTGTTTGTCGGTAGAAGTAGAATGCTATATTTTGAGTGTGTGCATGATCTTGATTGAATGTCAAATTCCTCTACTGTAGAATCGTTCGGTTCTTGACTTTTGGTGTTTAATTGACTTCAAGCTTTCACAATGACGTTTAGACTATTCCACCTATAACCAGCATGTTAGCGCTAATATCAAACGAGTCTAGGCCAGAACAGAGATTTTATCACTCTTGTATGTTGGTTGATTGGTTTGATACGTGTTTTTGTACCGCTCGATAACACCGGTCTAAGATGAGGAAGACAATCAGAATTTTCACCCTTTTCCATGTTTTCTTCAACTTTTTGATCCCTCGTGATTGTGGCTTGAGATTAGACGGAAATCCAATTCGAAATCTTGTGTGGAAGTTTTAAGGGGCTAAGGATCAAGTGGATAGTTTGTAAAGAGAATATTCAAAAGAAAATGCTCAAAAGAGAATAAATGCTAGGCAAGCTCGACACCTAAGTGAAGTGTCGGGTTGAGCACTAGCAAAGGTAAAGGCTGTGAGCTAGGCAGGTTCAACACCTAAGTGAAGTGTTGGATCGAGCACTAGTATGCAGTAGGAAAAAAAATAAAAGAAAAAAAGAGTTATCGAAAGTGGCCCTTGTTATAATGATCCTAGCTAGAGCTTGTAAAGTGCGGATCTAAAAGTGGATGAAGTCGAGTCGATAGCCACATCACGATCACTTACCACTTTCAAAAATTTTCCTATCCCCACCTAATCCGTTCCATTTCTTGAGTTCAAGTCCTTTTGATTAGAGTTGATGTTGTCGTGGTCAGTTTTCCTATATCCCAATTTACCACTACTTGAAGTGTGCAGAAAACAGTGAGGTCTAAACTTGCTTGGTTGACGTTCTTGCATGTGTAGGTTAAGTTTGTTCGTGGGACAGTCTAAGCCAAATTGTTATTGCTTGAATCTCAATGTGACCGATCTTGTCATTTCTGAATTTGGATGTTTTCTAATTCATTTGCTTGAGGACAAGCAAAGCTTAGTCGTAGGGGAATTTGATGTGACTTTATTTAGTGCATTTTGAGCCTATGATTGACCTATGAAATGCTCGTGTTTGATCGTGAGATGCCATGCTCTGTAGGCTTTTATTGATATTTTGCGCAAAGTGTCCATTTGTTGTTCGGTTGCCACTTGGAGCCAAATTCGTGGTCTATTGGTGTTACCTTTGTGCATTTTCAGGTTATGGCATCGAAGTACGGATGACAAGGATTCCATAGGACCAAACGGAAGCCGAATCGGAGCTCGGATGAGGGAGAAATGAGCGAAGCAAAATTGCGGGTTGTGCAGATTTTAGGGTACACGACGTGTAGTTATACACGACGTGTATGCCCATCAGAATCCTATTTAAAGACGATTTTTGGGGATTCTACTACTATTCTTTGATCTCTCTTGAACCCCAAACACATACCTACGACCCCATAAACCCTAGGACTCATTTCTGGAGCTAAGTGGAGCTAATTGGAGCAATTGGAGCTTGGATTGAAGTCAACAAACCTTGGGAGAGGAGCTTACAAGTGGAGATTTGAAGATTGATTCAAGGATCCACTCCATGGTGTTCTTGGTGATCAACTTCCCTTCTCTTTTCCTTACTCCCTTGGCCATGTGTGGCTAAGTTTCTAGGGTTCATCTTGGATGGGTAGATTAGTTGTGCTATGATAGAGGGATGATTGTATAGAACTTGCCATGATTGATCTTGGTTGTATGAGGATGATTCCTAGACTTGTTCTTAATGCCATTTTATGCCATGTTTGCTTGATTTGGTCCATTCAATGTGATTTGATACATTAGAGTGCTTGGATTGCATAGATTGTAGGTCTAGGGATTGAAGTGAGTGTGTTCTAAGAGATTAGTGATGTGATTATATTTAGTGCATTTTAAGCCTTCGATTAGCCTATGAAATGCCCGTGTTTGATCCTTAAATGCCATGCTTAATATGCTTTTATTGAAGTTTTGTGCTAAGTGTCCATTTGTTGTCCGGTTACTACTTTGAGGCCAATTCCATGTCTATTGGAGCTGTTTTATGTGTATTTTCAGGTCTTGGCATTGTATTACTGGTGACAAGGAGCACGTAGGATCAAACGGGAGGTCAATCGGAGCTAGGACGGAGGAGATACGGCCGATGCAAGATTGGAGAAAATGCACTTTCAGCTGAAGGAATTTTCGCCGAGAACCTAGAATTCTCGGACCGAAAATTCTAAGCAGTCGGCGGACATCTGATCATTGAAGTAATTTTCGGCGAAAAATTTCCAATGTTTTCGCCGAAAATCTATGAAGGAATGCATCAGCCGGTCGGGTTTACAAAGGCATTGTCGGCGAAAATGTTATATAGTTTCGCCGAAAATTCAAGGCTAGTCCGGTGCAGTATATATAGAGGAAGGGGGCGAAAATTAAAAGGAGAGCTCATAATTTTTACACACTCGCCGATCTCATCCCTCTTTCCTCTCCCTTTTCTCTCAACTTTCTCCTCATCAACCAATCCTCCACAACCCTAGAGCAAGGTGCAAATTGGAGTAAGGAGCTAGGATTGAAGCCCACAACCTTGGGGAGAGGAGCTTGCAAGAGGAGGATTGCCATGGAACTCTTGGTGACCATCTCTCTTTCTTTCTCTTGTGTACCCTTGGCCATGTGTGGCTGATTTCTTAGGTTTTCTTGGATTGATAGATGGTTGTGCTAGGATAGAGGTTAATTGTATAAACTTGCTATGATTGATCTTGGATTGTATGAGGATGGTCTCTATGACTTGTTGTTAATTCCATTGATGGTTATGGCTTGATTGGTCTATTATTTGTGATGTAATGCATGAGAGTGCTTAGATTACATGGATTGTAGGTCTAGGGATTGAAGGGAGTGTCTTCTAAGAGATTAGATCATCTCAATTCAACCATGGTTGCATGATTTCTCACTTGTGCATTTTATCGAACACTTGGTGTGCATTAGGATTTTCACTCAATTGAACTTTGATTAGTCTTTGGATGATTCTCTTAGTGTTAGGACATTGACATGAGAGTGTGGTGTCTAGCCTAGTGGTCATAGAGTCATAGGAGAGCGTTTTGTAGCTTGGCATTTCATCAAACACCTTTAATGCATCCTTAGTCACTTAGCTTGAGAGCGAGAGCCTAGGTTGAGTGGTTATAAGGATAGGGATTTGGTGCGACAAGAGTGCATTGAGTCTATAGAAGGGATTTGCGTGGTCATTCATTGCATCCTCGATCATGTTTGGCTTTGTTTGCACATTTACTCCTCTTGAGCATGATGAAGCTATCTTTCCAAGTTAACCTCCTTTACCTTTGATTTGCACCCTTTTGATTTGCTTTCTTGTTTAATTTCCTTTATGTTTTTATTTCCTTTCCAAACTAAAACCAATTTTAAAAGAATAGACCGTCCATGAACCGTGTGAGTATTAGCTTTTGAGAGAGCCCTCGTGGAATACGACCTTGATAGTTGTGAGTGAAATCTCGCACATCAAGTTTTTGGCGCCGTTGCCGGGAACTTTCTCAATCCTTTGAAAGCATTAGTAGTGGACCGTTATATTCGCTTCCTTCCATTTTAGTTTTGCTTCTTTGTTATTTGTTTTTGTATTTGTTTTTGTAGTTTTGTTATCCCGCATTGTTGTACTACTTGGTTGTGTTTGTTGTGCGTGTTTGTAGGTCCCTTATCCATGTGGAATGAGCAATGTCCCTATCCATCTCCACCCTACCATCAAGTCTTGCCGGAGTACTATCAAGAGGATTTCACAAGTCATGAACAACATTCTCCACCGCCTTCCATGCTAGAGAGCTCTTTAAGATGGTTAGAGGAAGCGAGCACCTCAAGAGGATTTCACAAGCCATGAGCAACCCTCTCAACCTCCTTCTATGTTAGAGGAGCTCTTGAAAATGGTAAAGGAAAGTGAGCGTCCTCGAGAGGAGTTCGTAAGCTATGAGGAACCTCCTCCACCTTTGCCCACGGTTGAGGAAGCTTTGAAGATTGCGGAAGACAATGCGAATCAACTTAATCGCTTAGCTCAAAGCATGCGCACATCAATGGGATGCTTGAAAATGAACATCAACCCCATAAGGTGGAGCAACACTCTCCCTCTCCATCCATGCTAATGAGTTCTTGAAGATTGAGGACGACAACGCGGCTCGGCTCAATCGCCTAGCTCAAAGTATGAATCTCGTCATGGAAGCTCTTGAGAATGAGAATCAGCCCAAGGAGGTGGAGTACGCTATATGATGATGAAGATGACACTTGTGAATCCGAGGAGCTTGACACGGAAGAAGAATTGGTAGTGGAGGGAATTGAAGAGCATGTTTTTCCCATGGAAATGCCGAGTAACGATGATGTGTGGATAGAAGAATCAAGGAGACTTGAGGATGATGACACTTTAGAGGAGGTGAGAGATGATTTGGAGACGCTTCAAGAAGAGGTGACACCGAGAGTGGAGCACGAAAGTGAACAACACCACTCTATTGTGGTCCCACCAAAGATTGTGAGTACTCTTCAATCTTCTTGCTTGATCATGAAGTACTTGTGTCAAGAGACGGACACAAGCTTCATAACCTCCCCTAAGGTGATAATGGAAGAGGAGTTGCCCATGTTTGAACCGGAAGACCTTCGAGAGGCATCACCAACTTGGAGACGATGGAGCTCAATGGTGGCCCCCTACCATACTTTCTTCCTCAAGTCCCAAATTTCAAAGGTAGCAAGCCACCCCAGGTACCAAGTGTTATACAAGCATCAATGTGCATTGGCTAGTCTACCATTCTCCCAAGATGTTTCTTGGAGCTCAACTTTCATCATGGAAGAAGCTACTTGACATCAAGGAGGTACTAAGTTGGACACCTAACACAGGTATCGTCGAGCTTAAGACGGTAACCAAGCGCTTCTTGGGAGGCACCCCATGTTATCTTTAATTTTTCGCTTTTAATTCTTGTTTGAGGTTTTTGTGTTGTTTTAGCTTTTTGAATAAGGTTTGGCAAGCATTTTGGATCACTCTCACCAAGGATCATCATGGAACTTTTTCTCCTCTATTACGTCCTATGCTCCTCTCTAC